>SJYA01002298.1:0-34143 GCA_006410615.1 Neotragus moschatus
CCTACTGGAACCTCATGTGTCATCAGTGGAAATACAAAATAGGATAAATAGTTTGGAAAAGCTATGGCAATTTCTTATATACACCTAATATACACCTTCCCTGCAACTGAGCAATCCTACTCCTAGGTATTTTCCAAAGACAATGAAACATGTATTTACAAAAGACTTGTACAAGAATGCTCACAGCAGCTATATTCATAATAGACTCAAACTGGAAACAGCCAGATGGGGATCAACAAGAGAACAGCAGACAAACTGGTATATCACACAATGAAATATGACTAAGCAACAAAAAAGGATCAAACTACTGACATACATCACAACATGAATGAATCTCAAAATCATTATGTTATATAAGCAAAAACATTATGTCAAAAAAGCAAATACTATATGGTTCTATTTAAATAAAGTTCTAGTGGAAATATAGCTAATATATAGGAGAAAAACCCAGAACAGTGCTCTTCAAGGCTCACTGAGAAGGGACATGAAGGAAATTTCCAGGGAGATGACAATGTTCTATATCTTGATACACAATAGATTACACAGGTATGTTATCATAACTCAGTGAATACATATTAAGATCTCTGCTTTTCATTGCTGTACATTTTACATTAAAAGAAAACTATTTAAAAATTGAATTCTGACTAAGGCTATGTANAAGGAAATTTCCAGGGAGATGACAATGTTCTATATCTTGATACACAATAGATTACACAGGTATGTTATCATAACTCAGTGAATACATATTAAGATCTCTGCTTTTCATTGCTGTACATTTTACATTAAAAGAAAACTATTTAAAAATTGAATTCTGACTAAGGCTATGTATGTTGCTTGATGGATAAATATGTGATAAGTCAAATAACATAAAATATGAATGGTGAGCACTAGGTTGTAGGCCTATGGGTATTGATTTTAAGTTCTTTCAAGCTTGCTAGATGTTTGAAAATTTCATAATGAAACACTGGAGTAAACTCTTTATTCCTTCACAAAATTTCCCCTTGTTTTTCACCATGCAGACTCACGGGCCACCGGCCACTGTTACCTTGGGGCAGTGATATCCTGAGGAGGGAGATCCAAGCAGTGAATGGGAGGAACAGCTAGACTCTTAACCCACTTAAACAGTGCTGGGCTAGGAGAGAAAGCATCCACTAAGATATCCCATCAGTGGGATGCGGCTGTCACTTTGCAGTTATTAAAGAAAGGGCGTCCCCCTTTGCTCCCTATCTTCTCCCCTCCACCTTCTCTTACCCATGGAAAGTACGTAAAGTCATCACCAAATTCAAATCTCCCTGTGCTCCCACATTTGCCACCGTATCTGCTCACATTCAGGGCTGCCTACATATTTCTAAGGACAATGATGGATGGATTTCTTTCTTCTCTGCAAAAGTAGTTGTCAAGACTCCATGCACACACTTGTGAAGAAGCGGACATACTCTTTGAATAAATTGGAACACAAAGTTGCATGTAAATCACAAAATGGCTCATATAAATGTCACCATTCAAAGTCATAGGATGCAATGTCTTCACATCTAAGAGACAGGAGTTAAGGAATTAAAATTGTCTCTTACACCAAGTTTCAACTGAAATCTATTTTGAAGGGGCTTTTAACCAGATCACTTAGGTCCCAGTTCAAAGGCAGTGATCTGTTCCAAGGTGTGACTCCACGAACTGTCCTCTTTTTTTCTCCCCTCTCAAGACAACCTTTCCTCCTTTAATTTCCTTCCTCTAACTAATCAAAACTCCCCTACAACTACTTATAATTACAATATTGTCATGTGTCATACATGACAAGCAATATTCGTGTATTAATATGTAAAATGATTAAGTCAGTTTTTGGTGAAAATGTATATTCATAAAAGCCATTGTGTTTTCATTCCACAGAAGACCTTAGAGATGATCTCATCTTCATTTTCAGGGAAAGCTCTGAGACACAGGGAAGCCAAATGCCTTCTGAAGTCAATCATGCTGGAAGCCCACAAGGTGCTGGTCTCCAGGATTGCTTGCTGTTTTCTGATTTGGGGTTTTGGTTTTTTATTTTTTAACACATCTGCTACTTTTCCTAATTATCACACAGTCCTGGTGAGTTCTGGAGACTCCTATGAGGTATGGCTGGTCACCCTAGTGGAGTACTCACATTTCAGTGACATTTTCTGCCAAAACTGAGTATATACACCCACCCAAAATTGATGTTGAAACTTACTGCCCAATGTGATAGTATTAGGAGGTGGGGCTTTGCATAAGTGATTAGGCCATGACAGCGGAGCCTCATGACTGATATTAGTGCCCTTATAAAAAAGAAATGGAGAGCTACATAGCCCCCTTCCACCATGTGAGTATTATGGTGAGAAGACATTCATTAATGAGGGGGCAGGCCTTCATCAAACCTCAAATCTGCTGATGCCATGATCGTGGACTTCCCACCCTCCAGAACCATGAGAAATGAATTTTTATTATTCATAAACCACCCACGCTATGGTATTCTGCCACAGCATCCTGAACAGATTAAGACGTTTTCATGTCAAGCCAGCAATCATTCTACCCCTCTTGTAATGTGCTGAGAGAGCCATTCTGCTTTCCCTTTCATGACTAAAACTTAGCCTTCGAGGGGGGGGGGGCGGTTCAAGATTGGGAACTCATGTACACTTGAGATGAAAAAAAAGATAAATAAATAAAAATTTTTATATTAAAAAAAAAAAAAAAGCTTAGCCTTTGACAGCAGAGCTTAAATTCCCAAGGCAGCATTTTCTTCCTCGCTGGGCTCCTTGTTGACCAGTGTGTTCAGTATTCACCATCAGAACAAGGCCTGGGATCTTCCTAAAGGGGCACAGAAGGGCAGCCACCGAGGATGACTTCACACAGATCTAGAGATCGTCCTACCGAAGATATGGGCACCTTGACTCCAAATGAGCAGTCCTGGGCCCTCACTGTCATCTAAGGTCCTGAGGCAGCTGTTATGACCTTCTCACATTACTAAAAAGTAGCCTTTGAACCAAAGAGTTAAATACTGAAGGCATCACAAGACAAGCCATATCTCAAAGCCTCAGAAAAGGCAAAGATAGTGTGTTCTTTATTTTTATAATATCCAAGGATAGGTATATGTTCAACAAATGAATCTAAAATTGCAAGAAATTAAACAACTTTGATGTTAAGAATTCACCCAGTTAATCTTTGAGGCTTTTGTTTCTTTGTTCATAATGGGATAAGTATGTAAGCATGCAGCTTTTATATGTTCAAGTGAGCATTACAACTTCAATTATTAAAAGGGAGCTGTCAAGGTCTCCTCCCTCTCTGTTAAAAAAAAAAAGTCTGTCATTAAAGCTCTATTTGAAAATACATATCCACAGCATATAAAATTATTTTTAAGAGCTCTCATTCCTGAGTTGTACTATTTTGCTCTGAATTTCAATTTGTTCATGAACTATATTTTATTGTCCTTAAACCTTCATTTTCTCACTTGTAAAATAGAGATAATAATAATAATACATATTGTACAGAATTGTTTTGAAGATTACATTGGACTGGGTTACAAAGCATTTAGCATAGGGCCTGACACATAATAAACTTTCAATTGTGATGAATTATTATTACTGTAGTTATAGTTGTATCATTTACTGTCATTGGGCTAAATTTTTACCCAACAGTGTTTATATAATTAATTTCATTAATCAATCCTCATTACTTCAATAGCACAAAGATAAATTTCAACTTTCTAAATTAGTTTGAAAAAACTTGGTTTTATTATAGTCCTTTTTATCCAAAACTAATTCATGAATAGGTTTGCAAATAATGAAATCTCTTCATACTTTGGTTTCAAGTTACTAAATCCCCAAAATGCAATAAAAAGTCATTATAAGTTATAATAAATATTTTATGATAAAGTTCATGAAGAGGTTGAAATAGTCATATTAAACTGATCTAAAACATGAGTGTAAATATTAATATCACCATAAAGAAAGAAAATGAATCTCCAATGCCAAGTGATTTCACTAGCCTAAAATATTTTCTTACACTTATTTTATCTTTTTTTAAACTCACTCTTCATATATCACCAGCAACCTGAGGAGGAGTGGCTGTGTGGGTGCAGGAGGGCCTAGAGGAGCTATCCCATGTTGAAGGTCGGGAAGGGTGGTGGTGTGGAGATACCCCTCGTCCACAGCTGGAGATACCAGCTGTGCTTTGCTGGAGCAGCCGTGAAGAGATACCCCATGCCCAAGGAAAGAGAAAACCAAGTAAGATGGTAGGTGTTGCAAGAGGGCATCAGAGGGCAGACACACTGAAACCATATTCACAGAAATCTAGTCAATCTAATCACACAAGGCAAGTTAGCCTTGTCTAACTCAGTGAAACCAAGCCATGCCCACGAGGCAACCCAAGANTAATGCTATTGTGATTAACAGTTCATAGAAGTTCAGATTTCTCTCAATGCTTTATAGAATCTGTATAGTTGCTCTAGTTAATCTGAAGTGAGGACACCGGAAGAAGATCTAATTATGGAAGCTATGACAGAATGAGCCACTGACAATCTCTTGATTAAGCAAGTCTTTCATTAAGCAAGTCTTTCCTGCATCCAGAAAGACCTGGGGCCTAACAAACATGTGTTTCTTATCATCATAACAAAATAACTGCCCTTAATCACAGGATTCCCTTTTTTTCTACAAACAGGCTGCATTCTTCAGAGACTTCACAACAGTTTACTAAGAAGGTTGCCTGCACAAAGCTGTATGGCCATATGGCTAAGGCCCTGTGCTTGTGTAGTCAGAGTCAGTGTCTGAACGCCTGTGCTTGATTTCACAGGTGTTAAAAAGGCAAGAAGGAAGCAAAGAAAGAAGAGTGAGTGCCAGAGAATTGATGCTTTTGAGCTGTGGTGCTGGTGAAGACTCTTGGGAATCTTTCAAGGAACAGCAAGGAGATCAAACCAGTCAATCCTAAAGGAAATCAACCTTGAATATTCATTTGAAGGACTGGTGCTGAAGCTCCAATACTTTGACCACATGATGCAAAGAGCTGACTCAATGGAAAAGATCCTGATGCTGGGAAAGACTGAGGGCAGGAGAAGAGGGTGACAGAAGATGAGATGGTTGGATGGCATCACCGACTGAATAGACATGAGTTTGAGCAAACTCTGGGAGATGATGAAGGACAGGGAAGCCTGGCATGCTGCAGACCATGGCGTCACAAAGATTCAGACACGACTTAACGACTAACAAAAACAAAAAAGTGCTAACTCACATTCAGTGATGGAGAAGGAAATGGCAACCCACTCCAGTATTCTTGCCTGGAAAACCCATGGAGAGAGGAGCCTGGAGGGCTACAGTCTATAGGGTCCCAAAGAATTGGACACGACTGAAGCAATTTAGCATGCATATTCAATAAGACCCAGTTTAGTATATATTTTCTAAGCATCTACTAAGTCCTAGGTGCTGTTTTGGTGCTAAACGCATTGAAATAAATAAGACAACTTAGTATCCCAGCGTTCTAGGGGCTTAGAGCCTAACACCAGAAAAACTGAAAATGGGTATCATGACATTTAGTATCATACTGTCACAGAGGCCAACATACATCACTAACACCTGCTGTTGCCAGTTCACTCAGTATGAATTTCCCTTTAAAGATAGAAGGCTTTTCACATTGTATTATTAGAGGTAAGATTTAAAACAGGAAGTATCCCAAGAGAAATAACACAATGAATCAAATCCAGACTCCGGCAGCAGTTTTAAAGTTGTGCTTCATCAATTTCACTGCCTTGGGGGCTCCTCTTTACTCAGAGCAGCTTAGACTTTATCTGTTTTACATATCTGAGCTCTTCCTAAGTTTTATTTTGTAGGAAAAAATTCCTTGGCTAAAAATAACAAACATACAGCAAACAATTACAAAACAAACAAAGGGTTGGGGGACCAGAGAATCTTAGGAGGAGAGAGAGAGGGAAGCTAGAACTAGGAGCCTTTAACTTGCTCTTACGCAGAGCTGTAGAAACTAGAAAGTGAAGAAATGCCCTGAGAGACACCTCCAATAAATAGTTTACATTCAATTCCATGACTTTTAAGTGAAGAAAACACAATTTATTTCTAATTTCTTTTGAGAAAGAATCTTAAAACCAAGCAAAATCTAAATTTCAAGTGGCATATGGCTTTTCATCATCTAAAATCTACATTCAACAATTTTTTCCACAACCCATACTGCATTAAGACTCAACTTTTTAATTTTAACTTAAAGGCATTCTGTTGTCTCTTATAGATACAAGGTTACTCACTTCCCCGATTATATTCTCCTTAAGCAAAGTGTCTTATTCTCTTTGCAACAATAAATGATTAATAACTTTCTTATGTACCTCAGGGAGACTTCACAATTTACCCCTCCTCCCCAAAAAAATCACTACATTCTCAGACTGGGGTTAGGTTGCTAAGAAGATGTAGGGGAATTCCAAGCTCATAGAAACAAGACTTCAAATCTAATTTAAGTAATTACGGGCATGACCCAGAGACAAAGTGAAGATCAAGAACATTCCTCCTCCATTTCCTGGCTCGTCCTCCTTTTCTACCCTTTCCATCTTGAAAAATGTGCTGTATTATCCAAATGGGAAGAGAGTTAAAGTGATTCACACTGCACTGTCTATATTTATAACCCTGGACAGACAGATGTCAGCTGGCCTGTATCACAGACTGCCTGGGTACAGGAGCCAAGTGAAGGTAATAACAAAACAGAAAATCGTAATTAGCCCAGCTCTATGTTCAGCACCAAACATTTCTCAATTAGGCCACATAAGCCTAAATTTAAGATTACTTGAAATGCTGCTAAGTCCAATGGTGGTTTAGTGGCTAAGTGTCCGACTCTTGAGACCCCATGGACTGTAGCCCACCAGGCTCCTCTGTCCATTGGAATTTTGGGTAAGAATACTGGAGTTGGTTGACATTTCCTTCTCCAGGGATCTTCCCGACTCAGGTATCGAACCCAGGTCTCCTGCATTGCATGTAGATTCTTAACCAACTGAGCTACCAGGGAAGCCAAATCTAGAGCAGCTCTAAATGAAATATATTGTGTACCCCGTTTCTAATTTAAAATTTTCTAGTAGTCACATTTTCAAAAGTGAAGAGATGAAATTAATTTTAATAGCATATAATAACTGCTATAGGATATTTTAAATAAAGCATATACCAACTATCAACATTAATCAATATTAAAAATTAACAAAATATATTCCTTTTCTTGTTCTGTCTTTAAAATCCTATAAGTATGTTGCACTTACATACATCTCAATTCAGATGCCAAATTCATATCAGAAATACTTTATCTCGATTTATAAAATGTCCACTTAACAACACAGACTCACATGCCCAACCAAGTTGCTCCAAACGTGCTTAAAAGTGTTCCAATAACTGAATTATCAGGGTTTATATTGAAAGTAAATTGAATTAAAATTAAATACTCAGTTGTTTACTTTCACTAGCCCCATTTCAAGCTATTCAGTTAACAGCCATACGTGACTACTGAAGACCACATCAGACAGTATATTCAGTTAAGATGAATATATATATACGTAGAATGTAATACATGTGCAGAGCACATCTCTCGAGTTGTTCTACATCTCTCAAAAGTTGCTTATATTTAAATAAAGGGAATGAGATGGATTCTTACAGGTTTGCCAATAAAGTTAGCACTCTGAGAGTTCATAACCAATAGAACTGCTATGCACCGGTCACTGAGTTGTGAGGTAAGTACTGATACTCACTTCCCGCTTTGTCGGGTGCAGCCTCTGCAGCCATGGTGGGCAGCTAGGGGGCCCTTCTCTTTTGAAGGTGAGCCTCCAATCCCTAAACACAATGATACAAAGTAACTCAGTGATGATGAATACTTATTTTGAGCTATTTCTTGTATTCATTTATGAACAGGATGAATGGATAAATTTTTTAACACATCACTTCCTCTACTCAATACCTTCCCTCCCCAAAGACAATAATAAAACATCTAGCTCTGTGTAGGGCTCTGGATTTTATCAAGTGCTTGTATATATATTTCCTCACTGGGTCCATACAACTCCAGAACCCTTGTCCCACTTTCAGCAGAGGTGGCAACTGGAGCTCAGACAAGTGAAATACCTTGTCAGTGAAAAGTTACTCAGTGGTAGCATAGAACTCAAAGTCAGATCTTTGGGCCCAAGTTCTTACGCAGGCCTACCTGATTTCTCACAATTTTCAAACTAATATCAAGATAATACTTGGCATATACCTTATACCTTCTCGCCTTGAGCTTACACACTTAAGCTGAGGTTTATGCTAGTTTTCCACTCAAAATGTCCTGTTCTCACATTGATGTTTATTTATAGCCTACCTATTCTTAAAGCATAGATTCGAATCCTATCTCCAGCCTCTAACTGTCTGTTCCTCCCTTAAACTCAGTAGTTACGTTGTCCATGCCTCTCACTTGAGATGCATTATAGGCTTCTGTGTAAGGAGCTAAAAAGTCAGAGTAATAGATGTAAATGAAGCCCATAAATAGGTATAAATTAGACTCCTACTGCCTTGCACCAGACTATACTTTATACCAATTTGCTCAACCCAAGATGACAATTGCCTGGAAAGATGGTAGTGTTGTTTGGCCACTCAGTCGTGTCTGACTCTTTCCAACCCCACAGACTGTAGCCCACCAGTCTCCTCTGTCATGGGATTTCCTAGGCAAGAACACTGAAGTGGGCTGTCATTTATTTCCCCAGGGGATCTTTGCGACCCAAGGATGGAACCCACGTCTCCTGCATTGGTAAGTGGACTCTTTACCACTGAGCCACAGAGTGGGGCCTAAGCATCTATATTTTTTAACATTTCCCAAAAGATTGAAATGTTCAGTTGGAGAAGTGAACCCCTGCCTTGTTCCTTGAACTTCATGGTTGCAAGCTCAGTGCATCACATTCTGGATGCTCAATGAAGGGCTGATTAATGGGGTGACTGAATTGAGCTATTCTTCTTACATTTGAAATTGTCCTTTCCTTCCAAAGGATTTCCCTGGTGGCTGAGACGGTAAAGAATCTGCCTACAGTGCAGGAGAGCTGGGTTTNTGCATCACATTCTGGATGCTCAATGAAGGGCTGATTAATGGGGTGACTGAATTGAGCTATTCTTCTTACATTTGAAATTGTCCTTTCCTTCCAAAGGATTTCCCTGGTGGCTGAGACGGTAAAGAATCTGCCTACAGTGCAGGAGAGCTGGGTTTAATCCCTGGATTGGGACGAAGCCCTGGAGAAGGAAATGGCAACCCATTCCAGTATCCTTGTCTGGAAAATCCTATGGATAGAGGAGCCTGGTGGGCTACAGTCCATGGGGTCTCAAAGAGTGGGACACAACTGAGTCACTAACACTTTCCCTTCACTTCCAAAAGATTAGCCAAGATGCATCACTGTTGCCCCTATAGCCAGGAAGTCAGTTCCACCAATGTACTCTGCCTTGTTTAGAATTAGAGTAGGAATATTGAAATAGGAATATTACTGGAAAGTAAAAATAGGAAGAGTAAATGCTTTACGGAACTCCACGGAGACGCTTGTTGCAAAACTCTAAGTGTAGTTGCTCGGGTAGCTGACTAGACCATCAAACTGCAGTGAAACATTCAAAATTTGTTAAATAATTGGGGGGTTATTTGAGTAAATCTGTCAACCAGCTTTACCATATGGTAGTCATGACTCTGTAGTCACATGTTCTTAGATAAAAAGGCTACAACACTTTTCCTTTGGCTTCTACCCAGAGAGGAAAAACTACTGGAGTTACAGTTTTAAAATGACAAATCTGGAACATCCAAAAATGATTAATTCTCAAATATTCAGCCTTATATCATGGGCAAGAGCAAAGGATATGTACCTCGTTTGCCTAGTTCTACAAATGACTGGGTTAAATCAAAATACTGCACCTCACTTAGCAATTAACAATCAGAGCTCATCCTCTGCTCTGGCTTAAGTACTGCCTTCTCTCCATCTAAATATAAGTTGAAAATAAAGGTGTTTCGCATTCTGTCATTTTCTTGTTTTAATCTCCATAGGAATGGACTCTTCTCCGAGGCAGCTGGCTCCTCCACCTTAATTCAGTGTGCCAGCAGTGTCAGCCTGCATTAAATTGGCTGGCAAGCAAGACGTCCCACTGTCCTCTTAATGCAGAAAACCAGCCAAGCATCCTAAGGGGTGCTGGCATGGTAATGCCCCACAAGAAAAGGTGATGGGGGAAGGCTCTGAGACAGGAGCTGGGGGCAGAAGAAGGCCCTGGAGGATAGAACTGCTTAAAGATAAGCACACTGACACAGAGTATCAGCAGAGAGCTCCCTCTCCACTGTAAGTCCCCAGCAGACAGTTATGAAATGCTAAGTCCAGCCTGACGCATTGATCAATTACAAAGTGCAGATATAGTGTCTGAGTTGTGTAAGGAGCATGTTATCTATTTTGGAAGAAAAGACAAAAGCCTAAGTCAATTTTTTTAAATAAAATGCAAACAACTGTATGTCAGATGTCATAAGAAAGTCTGTGAGCTTTGTGAAATAAGTGGGGTAAACCTGTAGGTACCAGCAGTTCACATGAAGATGAGATCACTGAAGACTAAGGAAGGAGCCAGAAAAGGCTGCAGAGAGACTTGAGCTTCACCCGGAAGGGCGGGTGCAGGGCTAACAGTGAAATGATGAATAACTGGTCTAGCACAAGCATCCACCAGTAGAACTAGCTGCTGACCAGCATCCCCCTGTGGTAACACCAGTCCTGCATGGGTCAGGCTAGCCCACTCGGAGGAACAGAGAACCAGGCGGGTGAGAGACTGCGCAAAAGCAAATGAAAGAAGGTGAAAATATGTGTGATTTGGGAATCAGCAAGTAGTAGGTGTGTCTGATTTAAGCAAAAGGCTAAATGTTATGCTGCTGAATTACGAGAGTAGCGCTGACATACATACACTACCATGTGTAAAAACAGAGAGCTAGTGGGAAGCTGGTATAAAGCACAAGGAGCTCAGCTGGGTGCTCTGTGATGGCCGAGAGAGGCTGGGTGGGGAGGGTGGGAAGGAGGCTTAAGAGGAGGGGATATATGTATACATGTAGCTGATTCACTTCATTGTACAGAAGAAGGTGACACAACACTGCAAAGCAATTACACTCCAATAATAAAATAAAATAAATTTTTTTAAAAAAACTTTTTTTAATGTTATGTTGCAGAAATGGGCAACCAAATTTGTGAAGAGGGTACTGACATAGTTGATATTCTGGAATTTAACTCCCATAGAGACAAGGATTTGGTCTTTTTCCCTGCTCTATTCTCAGTGCCTTCATGAGAGCCTGGCATGTAGAAGGATTTCAAAAAGTACTTCAAATTTCCCTTCCTTACAGAATGGGAAGAAATAATTGCAAACCATGTATCTGGTAAGAGGTTAATATCCAAGATAAATAAAGAATTCATACAACTTAATAGGAAAAAAAAAAAGACAACTAACTCAACTAAAAAAATGGTCAAAGGGCCTAAATAGACATTTCCCCAAAGAAGATATGCAAAAGGCCACCGAGTACATAATAAGATATGCAGCAACACTAGTCGTTAGGAAAATGCACATTAAAAGCACTGTGAGATATCACCTTAGAATGGCCATATCAAAAATATTTTATGGATGTGGAGAAAAGGGACCTCTGCAGTTGTTCAGAGGGATTGTAAATTGGTAGAGCCACTATGGAAAATAGTATGGAGAACCCTCAAAAAAGTAAAACTACCATATGATTCAGCAGTTCCATTTCTGGGACTATAGCTAAAGGAAATAAAAACACCAACTCAGAAAGATATTTGCACCCCCATGCTCACAGCAGCACTATTTGTAATAGCCTACACAAGGAAGCAACCTAAGTGTCCATCAATGGATGAATGGATAAAGAAGTTATAAATAGTGAAATTTTATTCAATCATAAAAACTAAGAAACCATTTGTAACACAGATGAACCTTAAAGGCATTATGCCAAGTGAAACAAGTCAGGCAGAGAAAGAGAAATACCATATGATATTATTTACATGTATATGAAATATTAAACAAAAAGTTGCAGAAAAATAGAGCAGAGTTGTGGTTACCAAATGCTGGGGGTAGTAAGGGGAACGAGACAGGGAATTGAAGGAAGGTGCTAAAAGGTATAAACTTCCAATTTTAAGATAAATAAGTACTAGGGATACAAGGTACAACATGATTATAGCTAACTGTTGTAGGACATGGGCTTCCTAGGTGACTCAGTGGCAAAGAATCTGTCTGCCATTGCAGAAGACGCAGGAGACACAGGTTCCACCCCTGGGTTGGAATCCGCTGGAGGAAGAAACGGCAACCCACTCCAGTATCATTGCCTGGAAAACCCCATGGACAGAGGAGCCTGGTGGGCTACAATGCATGGCGTCGCAAACAGTCGTGTACAACTGAGTGACAGAGCATACCCGCTATAGAATACATAGGAAAGCTGTTACAAGAGTAAACCCCGAGAGTTCTCATCACAAGGAGAAGTTTTTCCCTTTCTTTCTTTCTTTTCTTTTGAATCTATAAGAGAAGACAGATGTGAGTGGAACCTATTATGGTCATCACTTCACAGTATATGTGAATGAAACCATTATAGTACATGCCTTAAACTCATACAGAGATGTATGTCAATTACTTCTCAATAAAATTGGCAAATAAATAAACAAAAATTTGTGAAATGAGTAACTATGACAACAACATGCTAGACAGGGATGCCCCACCTTCCCATGTCTCCTTGAGCATATCTGTAAGACAACTTAAGGCTCTCATAAATCAGGTTACAGGGATGCCAAGGATTTCTAATTTCCATTTTTATAGATATAAGGCAAGCAGAAGGAGCAATGGTATTTCCCAGCTTATCTCCTTAGTTTGTTAGATAAAGCTTATGACTTCATTGTGATATCTTATATAATTATTTTGTTGTGGTGGTTTAGTCACTAAGTCACGTCCGACTCTTTTGTGATCTCATGGACTGTAGCCCACAAGGCTCCTCTGTCCATGGGACTTTTCAGGCAAGAATACTGGAGTGGGTAGGCTTTTCCTTCTCCAAGGGATCTTCCAGAGCCAGAGATTGAAACTGCATCTGCTGCATTTCAGGAGGATTCTTTACCACTGTGCCACTGGAGAAGACCATAATTAAGTATCCTGGTGGGTGAAAAACTGCCCTATGATATTCAGTAGGACTTGGGGAAACAGGTTTAGAGATTTATGTAGGTAGTTCCAGCAGTTGATATACGAACAAATGAGAGAAAATCTCCATTTTCTACCCCCAATTTTCTCTCCACTGAATCCTAGCTCTCAAGCGCATGTTGACTCTCTGCCCACTTCTCCGTGTAGAAATTGTCCCTATATTCACCCAGTTGCTTAAGCCATAAAATTTTTTATTCCTCCTGTACTTTTTTACCTTACATATCCAATCCATCAAATTTTCTACATTTTTAACTTCAAAATGCACCTCCCCATCTCCCCTCTCTCCCAGCCACCCTCTGTCAAATATGCTGGCAGCAAACAAAAGGAATGAGAAAAGAGGAAGGAGAGGGGCCAAGAAAACAAGAAGTCCTAACTACTAACAGGTCCAATGTAACAAGGCCAATATTAGGCACCTACAGAGGGGACTGGGCGCAGGAGGAGAAGGGGACGACCGAGGATGAGATGGCTGGATGGCATCACTGACTCTATGGGCGTGAGTCTGAGAGAACTCCGGGAGATGGTGATAGACAGGCAGGCCTGGCGTGCTCCGATTCATGGGGTCGCAAAGAGTCAGACACGACTGAGCGACTGAACTGAACTGAACTGAACAGTGGGTAAAACAGTATACCAGAGAGTAGGAGAATAAAAAATTCATAATTACTTAAATAAAACTACAAACCAAATTAGTCAGAGGGCCATAAGATGAGTTGGAAAGGAAATACTCTATGAATTCATGATCATGAATATCAGACAAGCTGGGATCGCAGGGACGAATACAACAGCAGGAAGCATGTGGAGTAACACTCCTTTCCTGGCACAAACCCTCCCTCTGCTTCTCTAATTAACTTGGATTAATATATTTCTCAGAGTCAGGAAGTGGGAAGGAAGAGGACATAACTGACTCATTAGGATCTTATTGCAGCTGATGCAAACATCAGAGTCTTGGACCATTACAGAAAGAGCAAACTTGGATATCAGTCCTGACTGTTCCTTGGCGGTATGTGGCCTCCATCAGACCACTGAACCTCACCGAATCCACTGTCTTGTCCAGAAGTGAAGGGTTTAAAATAGACACACCATTTTACATTTGTTCTCTATGCCTGTGTCTATATGCTTTGTAAATAAGAGTGGCTATACCAATTTTTTCAGATTTCACATATATATGTTAACATATGATATTTGTTTTTCTCTTTCTGACTCACTTCACTCTCTATGACAGCCTCTAATGGGGCAAGGGGGTGGGATGAATTGGGAGATTGGGACTGACATATACACACTCTTGATACTGAGCCATATCCAATAAACTATGGAGTTTTTCTGTAATCTTAGGGTTTCAATCTAGAGAATTACAAAGTATAAAATAGATAGGGCTTCCCAGGTGGTGCTAGTGGTAAAGAAACCTTCTGTCAATGCAGGAGACATAAGACTCAGGTTCAATCCACAGGTTGGGAAAAGCCCCTGGAAGAGGGCATGGCAATCCATTCAGTATTCTTGCCTGGAGAATCCCATGGACAGAGGAGCCTGGCAGGCCACAGTCCATAGGATCACAGTCAGATGTGACTGAAGCAACTAAGTACATACACATAAAATAGATAATTAATAAGAACCTACTGTGTAGCATAGTAAACTCTCCACAAACTTCCTTGTGGGCTCCGTGGGGACCTAAATCTGAAGGAAATTCAAAAAAGAGGAGATATATGTATATGTATACAACCTAGATAGCATATTCAAAAGCAGAGATATTACTGTGCCAACTAAGGTCCTCCTAGTCAAGGCTATGGTTTTTCCAGTAGTCATGTATGGATATGAGAGTTGGACTGTAAAGAAGGCTGAGCGCTGAAGAATTGATGCTTTTGAACTGTGGTGTTGGAGAAGACTCTTGAGAGTCCCTTGAACTGCAAGGAGATCCAACCAGTCCATTCTGAAGGAGATCGGCCCTGGAATTTCTTCGGAAGGAATGATGCTGAAGCTGAAACTCCAGTACTTTGGCCACCTCATGCGAAGAGTCGACTGATTGGAAAAGACTCTGATGCTGGGAGGGGTTGGGGGCAGGAGGAGAAGGGGACGATAGAGGATGAGATGGCTGGATGGCATCACTGACTCGATGGGCGTGAGTCTGAGTGAACTCTGGGAGTTGGTGATGGACAGGGAGGCCTGGCGTGCTGCGATTCATGGGGTCTCAAAGAGTCGGACACGACTGAGAGACTGAATTGAAATGAACAGAACTGATAGCTGATTGACTTTGCTGCACAGCCGAAACTAACACAAGATTGTAAAGCAACTATACTCCAATTAAAAAAAGTTTTAAATAAAGTCAAAAAATGTCAATGTATAGCAAAATGAATACAGTATTGTAAAGCAAAACAAACTAAAAATAAAAATTAAAAAATAAACTAAAAATAGATACACAATTTTAAAAGAGTAGCTTCAACCTATGTTTGAAGGAACTCTTTCTGAAGCCAATGAGGACAACAGAAGAAAGCCTGGCTGTCCTCATGGAAGAGGGTCTCAGAGCCTCTCTGGATAGAAGCTGTCACTGCACCCACCCCAACCCCAACACTCCAGGATTCAAGAAGCCCAGTCAATGATTTCACAGATATCTTCTGCCTGTAGGATTCAACTGTTTCATAAACAGACATTATGTTCTACTCCCTTGTGGGCTTGTACCGACACAGACACTAAGAGATCCCAAATATCCTGGCTTTACATAAAATATTTCTTTACAAAAGAAAGCTATTAATTTCACTGAAGTTCTCAAGTCATTAAAAAGAAGCTAAACTGAGAAGCCTCTCATATTATAATGTTTTCAAATAATTTTTTCCCTAAAATATAGTAATTGGTTCAACTTTTGCCTCAATGTGTAAAAGAAAACTGGTCCTTCTGAGCCATATCCAATAAACTATGGCATTTTTCTGTATGTTAAAGTTTTAATCTAGAGAATTACAAAGTAGGATTTGGCAATATGTAAAAACATACACAGAGTGTTGCTGAGAGTCAATACCAGCAGGGAACAATGGGCTGGAGAGGGAGAGAGAAGACCGTGGTAAAGTGAAGTAACTTTGGGGGTGTGGGGGGTTCTGAAAGGGAAACAACGTCACATGGAGCCACTCCAGGAAAGGACCAACTGGGAGAGCAGCATTGATATATATATACACACACTGGGCTTACCTGATAACTCTGATGGTAGAGAATCTGCCTGCAATGCAGGAGACCTGGGTTTGATCCCTGGGTCAGGAAGATCCCTTGGAGAAGGGCATGACTACCCACTCTAGTACCTGTCTCTTATACACATCTAGATATATGTATATGTATACAACCTAGATAGCATATTCAAAAGCAGAGATATTACTGTGCCAACTAAGGTCCGTCTAGTCAAGGCTATGGTTTTTCCAGTAGTCATGTATGGATATGAGAGTTGGACTGTAAAGAAGGCTGAGCGCTGAAGAATTGATGCTTTTGAACTGTGGTGTTGGAGAAGACTCTTGAGAGTCCCTTGAACTGCAAGGAGATCCAACCAGTCCATTCTGAAGGAGATCGGCCCTGGAATTTCTTCGGAAGGAATGATGCTGAAGCTGAAACTCCAGTACTTTGGCCACCTCATGCGAAGAGTCGACTGATTGGAAAAGACTCTGATGCTGGGAGGGGTTGGGGGCAGGAGGAGAAGGGGACGATAGAGGATGAGATGGCTGGATGGCATCACTGACTCGATGGGCGTGAGTCTGAGTGAACTCTGGGAGTTGGTGATGGACAGGGAGGCCTGGCGTGCTGCGATTCATGGGGTCTCAAAGAGTCGGACACGACTGAGAGACTGAATTGAAATGAACAGAACTGATAGCTGATTGACTTTGCTGCACAGCCGAAACTAACACAAGATTGTAAAGCAACTATACTCCAATTAAAAAAAGTTTTAAATAAAGTCAAAAAATGTCAATGTATAGCAAAATGAATACAGTATTGTAAAGCAAAACAAACTAAAAATAAAAATTAAAAAATAAACTAAAAATAGATACACAATTTTAAAAGAGTAGCTTCAACCTATGTTTGAAGGAACTCTTTCTGAAGCCAATGAGGACAACAGAAGAAAGCCTGGCTGTCCTCATGGAAGAGGGTCTCAGAGCCTCTCTGGATAGAAGCTGTCACTGCACCCACCCCAACCCCAACACTCCAGGATTCAAGAAGCCCAGTCAATGATTTCACAGATATCTTCTGCCTGTAGGATTCAACTGTTTCATAAACAGACATTATGTTCTACTCCCTTGTGGGCTTGTACCGACACAGACACTAAGAGATCCCAAATATCCTGGCTTTACATAAAATATTTCTTTACAAAAGAAAGCTATTAATTTCACTGAAGTTCTCAAGTCATTAAAAAGAAGCTAAACTGAGAAGCCTCTCATATTATAATGTTTTCAAATAATTTTTTCCCTAAAATATAGTAATTGGTTCAACTTTTGCCTCAATGTGTAAAAGAAAACTGGTCCTTCTGAGCCATATCCAATAAACTATGGCATTTTTCTGTATGTTAAAGTTTTAATCTAGAGAATTACAAAGTAGGATTTGGCAATATGTAAAAACATACACAGAGTGTTGCTGAGAGTCAATACCAGCAGGGAACAATGGGCTGGAGAGGGAGAGAGAAGACCGTGGTAAAGTGAAGTAACTTTGGGGGTGTGGGGGGTTCTGAAAGGGAAACAACGTCACATGGAGCCACTCCAGGAAAGGACCAACTGGGAGAGCAGCATTGATATATATATACACACACTGGGCTTACCTGATAACTCTGATGGTAGAGAATCTGCCTGCAATGCAGGAGACCTGGGTTTGATCCCTGGGTCAGGAAGATCCCTTGGAGAAGGGCATGACTACCCACTCTAGTACTCTTGCCTGGAGCATTCCATGGACAGAGGAGGCGGGCTATGGTCCATGAGGTCACAAAGTCAGACATGCCTGAGTGATTAACACAAACAAATACCCAGAAGGGACTAATTGGGAGAGTAGCATTGATATATACACACTGCTGCTGCTGCTACTGCTAAGTCACTTCAGTCACGTACGATTGTATGTACAACCCCACAGATGGCAGTCCACAAGGCTCCTCCGTCCCTGGGATTCTCCAAGCAAGAACACTGCAGTGGGTTGCCATTTCCTCCTCCAAATATATACACTATCATATGTAAAATAGATGACTGGTGGGAAGCTGCTGTATAGAACATGGTGCTCAGCCTGGTGCTCTGTGGTGACTTAGAGGGGTAGGATGGGACAAGGAGGCTCAAGGGAGAGAGGATATATGGATATATATGGTTGAGTCACATTGTAGAACAGAAACTAACACACATTGTTAAGCAAGTATACAGCAATAAAAATAAATTAAAAAAAGAAAATTTTAAATGAGATCAACTACTAAATGGAACTGAAATTTTGAATTTTAGTCCCTATGTTTTCTAAAATCATAAGCACAAGCAAAATATATGCAATATATATTTTGCAAATCAATGAAAAAGACAAAATTAACGTGAAAGCAAGCAAGCAAGGTAATAAATTCTTTGCAAATGGAATTTCCTAGTAGAAAATCAGCATGTTAAAAGAAAAATGTTTCAAATTCATCAGTCATCAAGGAAATATGAAGCAAAGCCACAACCACCACATACTCAAACAAACAGCTTTAACAAAATGCTAAGGGTTGACAAGAATATATAGAAATATTCATACACTACCTGTCAGAGCATAAATTGGTAATCTTCAGAAAACTACTGGGCAATATCTTCAAAATCTAAATTTGCACCTAAGTGAGACCCAACCTTCCCATACCCAACAGAAGTACTTTTTAATGTATACAGAAAAACATATATAAAAATAATCATAGCAGTACCATGTTGTCACAGCTCAAAACTGGAAACAACTCAAATGTCCACTGACAGTAAACAAATTGCAGCTTTTTCACATGATGGAGTGTTTCATAGCACCAAGAATGAACTGCTATACACAGGCTATAACTGATTCTCACGTACATAATCTTGAGAGTAAGAAATCAGCATAAAGAGGACATAGTGGGCTTCCCTAGTGGCTCAGTGTTAAAAAAAAAAAAAATCCACCTGCCAGTGCAGCAGACATGGATTCGATCCTTGATCCCAGAAGATACCACATGCTATGGAGCAGCCGAGACCACCACAAATATTGAGCCTGCATTCAAGAGTCCAGGAACCACAACTACTAAAGCCCACGCGCCCTATGGTGCGTGCTGCAACAAGAGAAGCCATTGCAATGAGAAGCCCACCTATCACAGCTAGAGAGTCGCCTGCCGCTCATCACAACTAGAGAAAAGCCCACACAGCAACGAAGACCCAGGGGAGCCAAAAACAAATAAATAAATAAGACTATATATTTAAAAGAAGACACATGGTGTGTTTTCATTAACACAAACTTCAAAAACAGGCACAGTTTACTAACAGAAAAACAAGGTACTGGTAACCTTTGGAGGAAGACTTGTGTCTGAGGGTGGCACAGGGGGTGAGGCGTCGGGGTGCTGAAAATGTTCATCACTGGATGGCAGTCATACAGGTGTGTTCACTTCCTGGCTACACCTTGAGCTGTGCACTTAGGAATAGTGCCCTTCTCTGATTATTTGCTACATATCAATTTTAATTATTTAACAGTAAAATTTTAATTTTAATTCTTAATTGTTAGTTTTTCAAATTAACCTATTAGAACTCAAAACACTACCTTCGTCATTATGGGAAGTTTCATTTCTCCTCTTCTTACTCTTCCTCAAAACAAATATGAAGCACAGAGCTTTGCTAAAGGCCAACAATATGCTAGATTATAAGCCCCAATAGAGGAGAAACTCGTTTTTTAAATTTCTTTTATGTCTTCCATAAGACTGAGCACATGGTTAGCCAAGCAACAAGTACCACAGAAAAAGCAG
Source organism: Neotragus moschatus (assembly GCA_006410615.1). Lineage (NCBI taxonomy): Eukaryota > Metazoa > Chordata > Mammalia > Artiodactyla > Bovidae > Neotragus > Neotragus moschatus. Next base: position 20,107 of record SJYA01002298.1, read on the forward strand.
CTGATTTGAATTCCTGTAGGGAAGTCCTGAAATATGACACGCTTCTTAATTTTCACAGAGTTCTGAACATTTATTTAGAAATGTCACTTCTACTAAAGTTTACATATAACTTGTCATGATCTTCTGCAGTGTGGTTAGTGGACTTTGTTTGTTTAATCTTATGTACCTAGTTATCTCTACTGGAAGACCATAACTATCCAAATGAGAAAAGGAGTTAATTACTTTACTTTGGCCCAAAATGAGTGCCAGTCACACACACAAACACACACACACACACACGCACACACACACACAGCTATGCCTTCAAAGATAATTGAGCCATGTTGCAACTCTTTTTCTTCTGATTTTCATAGATTAAAACAGTGCTATTACAAAAGTACATTCTCTCAACTGTTAATCACACATGCCTAAATACAAGCCATTAACATTTTATAAATAACAGTAAAGAGTGAAAATTTGATTCATAAAGCAATTCCTGCTGAGATGCTTGGGACATTATATAAACAGTTAAAGACAACAATGAAAACACCATAAAGTTAATTATCACAAATTAAATAAAATAATTAAGGGCAAAAACTGTTAAACTGCTGCAATGTAATTTTGCTGTGCTCAGAAATACTAATTGATGTTAAAGCGCAAGACCTAGAAATTTGAGAAAAAGCATGAAATATTGTAAATCCTTGCATACATTTCAGATATTCTCTTTCTCAGTGACCTTACAAAAAAGCAAGATAAATACTGGACTTCCTTGGTAGTCCAATGGCTAAGACTCTGAGCTTCTACTACAGGGGTGTGGATTCCATCCCCGGTCAGGGAACTAAGATTCTGCATGTCTCATGACACAGCAAAAAAACAAAAAAAAAACAAAAGGAAACAAAAAACTAGCTAATATTAACAGACAATGAAATTATTTTGGAGAGCTTACATTTAAGGAACAGGTTTCAGTATTTTTAAATTGGAAACAATTTTTAAAGGAAACAATTTCAGGACTTTTCAACTTCTTGTTTAGTCACTCAATAACATCAGACTCTTTGCAACCCCATGGACTGCAGCATGCCAGGCTTCCTTTCCTGCATCATCTCCCAGAGTATGCTCAAATTCATGTCCACTGAGTCGATGATACCATTCAACCATTTCATTTTCTGTAGCCCCCTTCTCCTCCTGCTTTCAATCTTTTCCAGCATCAGGGTCTTTTCCAATGAGTTGGTTGTCCCCATCAGGTGGCCTAAGTATTCAAGCTTCAGCTTCAGCATCAGTCCTTCCAGTGAAAATTCAGGGTAGAATTGCTGTCCAAGGGACTCTCAAGAGTCCTCTCTAGCACCACAGTTCGAAAGCATCAGTTTTTCAGTGCTCAGCCTTCTTTATGGTCAACTCTCACATCGATACATGACTACTGGAAAAACCATAGCTTTGACTAGGTGAACCTTTATTGGCAAAATATTTCTGCTTTTTAATATGCTGTCTAGGCTTGTCATACCTTTTCTTCCAAGGAGCAAGCATGTTTTAATTTCATGGTTTTAGTCATAATCTGCAGTGATTCTGGAGCCTAAGAAAATAAAATTTGTCACTGTTTCCATTGTTTCCCCATCAATTTCCCATGAAGTGCTGGGACCAGATGTCATGATCTTCATTCTTTGAACAGTGACTTTTAAGCCAGCTTTTTCACTCTCCTCTTTCACCTTCATCAAGAAGGTTCCTTTTGCTTAGTTCTTCTTTGCTTTCTGCCATAAGGATAGTTCATCAGAATATCCAAGGTTATTGATATTTTTCCTGGCAATTTTGATTCCAGCTTGTGATTCATCCAGCCCAGCATTTCCCATGATGTACTCTGCACAAAAGTTAAATAAGCAAGGTGACAATGGAAAACCAGTCTGTTGTTCCACGTCCAGTTCTAACTGCTGCTTCTTGACCTGCATACAGGTTTCTCAGGAGGCAGGTAAGGTTGTCTGGTATTCCCAGCTCTTAAAGAATTTTTCATAATTTGTTGTGATCCACACAGTAGGTGTTTTTTGGCATTCCTTTGCTTTTTCTATCATCCAGAGGATGTTGGCAATTTGATCTCGATTCCTCTACCTTTTCTAAAGCCAGCTTGTACATCTGGAAGTTCTCAGTTCACGTACTACTGAAGCCTAGCTTGAAGAGTTTTGAGCATTACCTTGCTAACGTGTGGTGCAATCACGCGGTAGTTTAAAAATTGTTTGGCAATGCCCCTCTTTGGGATTGGAATGAAAACTGACCGTAGTTCTGAGGCTACTGCTCAGTTTTCCAAATTCATTGACATATTGAGTATAGCACTTTAACAGCATCATCTTTTAGGATTTGAAATAGCTCAGCTGGAATTCCATCACTTCCTCTAGCTTTGTTTGTAGTGATGCTTCCTAAGGCCCACTTGACTTCACACTAGGATGTCTGGCTCTAGGTGAGTGATCACACCACCATGGTTATCTGGGTCATTAAGACCTTTTTTGTACAGTTCTGTGTATTCTTGCCACCCCTTCATAATCTCTTCTGTTAGGTCCATAGGTTCTATTTCTGTCCTTTATTGTACCCATCTTTGCATGAAATGTTTCTGTAGCATCTCCAATTTTTTGAAGAGATCTCTAATATTTCCCATTTTATTGTTTTCCTTTATTTCTTTGCATTGATCACTGAGGAAGGCTTTCTTATCTCTCCTTGCTATTCTTTGGAAATCTGCATTCAGATGGGTATTTTCTTTCTCTTCAACTAAACTTTAATAAAAACTTCAAAAACAACAAAAAAGAAAGAAAGTGTTTCAAGATCATGTTGGTCAACATAATGAAATAAGAAATGAGGAATTCCAGGGAATTATAGGCTTCTTGATTCTATACATATATGTTGATTATATTCTAAAAAGTATTAAAAGAAAAGTAAGAGAGAGGAAGTGAGGGTAAGGGATAGTAGGTATATTTTGTCTACTACATGGGATAATTTTAGAAACTTGAAGAATCTCCCAAAGAGCCAAAAAGGTCCACCATTACCACATCACTGATGCATACCACACCTAGCAATTATATCCTTCTGGAGATAAATCTCTGAGAGGTTTATTTCTCTTAGAGTGTCTAGCCTCTGAGAGACACATTGAAAAACAAATATCAAAACATATACCTTTTGCTCACAAATACCTAATTGAAAGCTTTTCCCTATGGAATGAAATAGGCATAAACAAAGTAGGGATGTACTCGCTGTCATCTTTGAGAACCAGAGAGAGAGATAAATATAGAGTGGTAATGGGACTAAAGCTATGGATGTTGTGCAATTCCTCAAGACAGGCAGAAGCAACCTGGAGTTCAGCTCCACTGGGCCCATCAGAACTCAGTGTAAGTCCTGTGTGAGAGAGGGGATCAGGGCCAGGCCACTCAAAACCACCAACTGAGAAGAGACAAAATACAACATCCAACTCTCACTTGGGGCAGGGCTTATTATAAGTTCCATACTCAAAAGAAGGGCTTCCATTGTGGTTCAGCTGGTAAAGAAGCTGCCTGCAGTGCAGAAGACCTGGATTCAATTGCTGGGCTAGGAAGATCCCCTGGAGAAGGGAAAGGTTACCCAACTCCAGTATCCTGGCCTGGAGAATTCTATGGACTGTATAGTCCGTGGGGTTACAAAGAGTCAGAGACAACTGAGCGATACATGTACATTCAAGAGAGGTAAAAGATACACACACGCATGTGCATGCATGCTAAGTCACTTCAGTTGTGTCCAGCTCTTTGTGACGCTATGGACTATACCCCACCAGGCTCCTTTGACCATGGGATTCTCCAGGCAAGAATACTGGAGTGGGCTCCATGTCTTCCTCCAGTGGATCCTCCTGGACCCAGGGAGCGAATCCATGTCTCTTATGTCTTCTGCGTCGGCAGGCTGGTTCTTTACCACAAGTGCCACCTGGGAAGCCCAAAACATACACATATATCTCACCATTAGAACCCAACCACACCAGACACTGGTTTGAGACAGGATTTGAAATGTCAGTATCATAAGAGTCCCAAAGGACCAATACAGACCTGGTTCTGGAATGGGAAATAGTAGCAACTATAATACTGTGAATCAGAAAGTAGTGAAAATATAAGTAAATAAGATATAAAAATACAATAAAACTTCCTACTTCACATACGCCTGAAAATCATTATAAAATAATTTTGAAATTACAAAACACACATCCAACACTAACATTAGGAAAGACAACCAATAATATCAACAATTGGGATAGTAATTAAGTCCATAGAATAGGAATGTGAAATAAAAAATGTAAACAATATAAGAATACAAGAGATAGAGGAGAAAATAATATTCCTTAAAATAACATAAAAACATGAAGCAAAGTAGCCAGAAATAAAATAGGGATATATAAAAAAGGAATAATCAGAGCACCTAGTTGGCAATCCCTAGATTGGGAACATCCCGTGGAATAGGAAATGGCAACCAACTCCAGTCTTCTTGCCTGGAAAATCCAATAGACATGAGAGCCTGGTGGGCTACAGTCCACAGGGTCGTGAAGAGTCAGACACAACTGAACACACATGCACTATTTAAAAGATTTTCTAAAGTGGGTCCTACAAACCTCCACTTCCCTAGATTTTCCCCTTATCTTCCCTTACCTCCTCTTCAGTCTCTTTTACTAGACACTTATCTCACTGACCTCAAAACATCGAAATGTCCCAATCAGACCTTGAGTCTCTTTTCCACCACAAATACTTACTTTGTCAGTTCATCCAGCTTCATGGCTTTATATACCAATCTCTACATTGATGACTCACAAATATTCAAAGTGGTCCTGTCCCCTTGGCTTTTTCACGTATTCATTTAGATGTCATAAAGGCGTGTCTCATTTTATTTATCAAAACCGAGCTCCTAATCTTCCTTGGACAATTTTCCTGAACTCAGCAAATGATAACATCACCCCTTTTCAGTGACTGAGGTCAAACTAGCAAACTTGACTCTTCTCTTTTTGTATGTATCACACTCTATTCATGAACATGTCCTTTCAGCAGTACTTGAAAATATATTCAGAAATCTGAGGGCTTCCCTGGTGGCTCAGCGTTAAAGAATCCACCTGCCAATGCAGGAGACACAGGTCTGATCCCTGATCCAGGAGGATCCCACATGCCAAGGAGCAACTAACCAGGTATGCCACAGCTACTGAGCCTGTGCTCTAGAGCCCCAGAGACACAACTACTGAAGCCTGCAATCCCTAGAGCCTGCGCTCTCTAACAAGAAAAACCACTACAGTGAGAAGCCTGTGCACTGCACCTAGAGAGCAGCTCCCACTCACCACAACTAGAAAAAGTCTGCATGCATCAAGGAAGACCCAGCACTTTTTTAAAACTTTTTTAAAAAAAGAAATCATAGTTTCACACCACCTTCACTGTGAACACTCTAGGCCAAGCCATCATTGTTTCTCACCTGAATTACGATAATAGCCTGTACTTCTCTAACTGACTTGCTTGATTCTACTCAATATCCTCCATGTCTATTCCCTAGACCATATCTTAGTCTACTGCCACCCAGAGTTACCCCACTAAACACTAAAACCAGAGTTACCCCCACTAAACACTAAGGCAGATCATGCCCTCCATTCAAAGCCCACTGATGACTTCTAGACTCAGAGTAAGAAGGGAAGTTGTTACAATGGCTTACAGAGCCCTACACAATGTTACCCCACTGACTTCCTAAAAATGAAGTTTTTCATGAAAATGAGCCCCTTGCTCATTCTCTGCAGATACACTCTCTTCCTTGGGGCTCTAATGGGGCCAAGATGGCCCCCACCTGAAGATATTTGCATTTGCTATTTGCTGTTGTGAAATCTTCTTGCAAACCTCCAGCAGGTACCAACCACTCACTTTGCAAGTGTATACCCTCCCCAGCCCCTTCTTTGGTATGTTTTCCTCCTTAGCACTATTACTGCTATTTAGCAGACTGTGTATTTCACTTATTTACTATCTATCTCTCCATAGCAAAGACTACTAGCTGATCCCCAAAAGTGTTTTCTCTTCCTCCTGGGCCCAGAGCCAAATAAGCTTTCCCAGGCAACCCTGAAGTTAAATGTAAAAAAGTGACTAAATTCTAATCATGAGGACACGGGCCAAAGGGAAAGTGCCATTTCCAGGCCTACTCCATGAAAACCTCTCATGCGATCCTCCATGCTTTTCTCCCTCCCTCTGGCTCCTGTTCATAGAATGTTGGGGCCCCAGGACCACACTGGAACCACAGGTGGCATGGTCACTGGGACTTCCTTGATGGTCCAGCAGCTAAGAATCTACCTTCTAATGCAGGGGACTCAAGTCTGATCCCTGGTTGGGGAACTAAGATCCCATATGCCTCCAGGCACTGCCGTGCTCCAAGCCTGCATGCTCTAGAGCAGACACGCAGCAACAAAGACCCAATGCAGCCCAAGATGTCACAACCACAAGGAAGAATAAGCCTGGATCTTGAGAGATGCTTAACTATCCACAGGAGATACTTTGATAAATACAAAATAAAACTGCAAGGCACTGAGTCAGTAATAATCAGGTACCTAACTTGATCTTAGCTAACATATTCACTTGCTGGCTAAAAGATCAACAAGTGCAGGGATTTTTGATTGCTTTATACACGGATGAACCCCCAGTGTCTAGAACACTGCTGCTGCTGCTGTTGCTGCTAAGTCGCTTCAGTCGTGTCTGACTCTATGCAACCCCATAGGCGGCAGCCCACCAGGCTCCTGTGTCCCTGGGATTCTCCAGGCGAGAATCCTGAAGTGGGTTACCATTTCCCTCTCCAATGCATGCCTGCATGCTAAGTCACTTCAGTCGCATCCAACTTTGTGCGACCTACGCTCCTCTGTCCACAGGATTCTCTAGGCAAGAATACTGGAGTGGGCTGCCATCTCCTTCTCCAGTCTAGAACACTTTCAATCAATAAATAAATATGTGAATAATAATGGATAAAAACTTAAATTCTCACACAGAGAAAAGAGAGGCCATCTAGAAAAGGATGTCAACTATGACAAGACTTCTCAGCAGCAGTGATTGTTGATGGAAGACCAATAGTATCTTAAACAGCTGAGGGAAAATAGCAATAAACATAAAATTCAGAATCAATCTAAACTATCTTGCAAAAGTGAGAACAAAATAAAGACTTTAGAAATACTAAGTCTAAGAAATCTCTCTCTCTCTCTCTCTCTCTCTCACACACACACACAAACACACACAGATAAGATGTTATAGGATATACTTCAGTAAGAAAAAAGTGAACACAAAAGGAATAAATGGGATGCAAAAAGAAGGTAAGTAGAGAAATTTGATAAATTACACTTATAAATTCAAATAACTATTACCTATAAAAACATGTAAGAGTAGTTAATATGAATTTTTTTCATGTGTAACTAAGATTTGAAATATAGGAAGAAAAGGGAAGACACAGAATGGAGCCATTTTCAGGGGACTAGGAGTGCAGTGTCCTGGTTTTGCTTGGGAAAAGAACAAATATACTGAGTAATTTTTTAAGAAAAAAAATGTAGAGACAAATATTTCCATTAACATGTTAAAGCTAAATCTAATAGACATATAATGTAATAAATAGACATATAAAATATAGCTCTCAAACTAACAGAGGAATCATATAGTAACAATTGAAAACATTACCAAGACAAAGAAAGCAAAAGATTAGAAAAAGAAGCAAAAAAGGGGGAACTATAAACAGAAACCTAAAATAAAAATGTTACCATCACTTCAGTTCAGTTCAGTTCAGTCACTCAGTCGTGTCTGACTCTTTGCAACCCCATGAATTGCAACATGCCAGGCCTTCCTGTCCATCACCAACTCCTGGAGTTCACTCAGACTCACGTCCATCGAGTCAGTGATGCCATCCAGCCATCTCATCCTCTATCGTCCCCTTCTCCTCCTGCCCCCAACTCCTCCCAGAATCAGAGTCTTTTTCAATGAGTCAACTCTTCACATAGGTGGCCAAAGTACTGGAGCTTCAGCTTTAGCATCATTCCTTCCAAAGAAATCCCAGGGTTGATCTCCTTCAGAATGGACTGGTTGGATCTTCTTGCAGTCCAAGGGACTCTCAAGAGTCTTCTCCACACCACAGTTCAAAAGCATCAATTCTTCAGCGCTCAGCCTTCTTCACAGTCCAACTCTCACATCCATACATGACCGCTGGAAAAACCAAAGCCTTGACTACACGGACCTTAGTCAGCAAAGTAATGTCTCTGCTTTTGAATATGCTATCTAGGGGGTCATAACTTTTCTTCCAAGGAGTAAGTGTCTTTTGGTTTCGTGGCTGCAGTTACTATCATTACCAAAATGTTAGTATAAATATAAATTTCCAGTGGTGTCACATATATGGGGTTTCCTCAGTGGCTCAGTGGTAAAGAATCTGCCTATGATGCAAAAGACATGAAGGAGGCATGGGTTTGACCCCTGGGTCAGGAAGATTCCCAAGAGAAGGAAATGGCTACCCACTCCAGTATCCTTGCCTTGGAAATCTCATGGACAGAGGAGCCTGGCAGGCTACAGTCCACAGGGTTGCAAAAGAGTCAGACATGACTTAGTGACTAAACAACAACCACCATAAATATAAACAGATTACATTCATCTATTAACAGATAATGATTGTCAAATAAGATAATGTAAATAAAATTAAAGTGTTGACTATAAAAGACTATTTAAAACCAAAGCATATATGAAAGATTGAAAATTCATTAAAAAAAATACTTGCTAGTAAATAAGAATTTTAAAAACTGTTGTAGTACTGGTGAAAGTGAAGTCTCAGTCGTGTCTGACTCTTTGCGATCCCATGGACTGTAGCCTACCAGGNAAATAAAATTAAAGTGTTGACTATAAAAGACTATTTAAAACCAAAACATATATGAAAGATTGAAAATTCATTAAAAAAAATACTTGCTAGTAAATAAGAATTTTAAAAACTGTTGTAGTACTGGTGAAAGTGAAGTCTCAGTCATGTCTGACTCTTTGCGATCCCATGGACTGTAGCCTACCAGGCTCCTCCTTCCATGGGATTTTCCAGGCAAGAGTACTGGAGTGGGTTGCCACTGTCTTCTCCAGGAATCTTCCCAACCCAGGGATCGAACCCAGGTCTCCTGTGTTGCAGACAGACACTCTACTGTCTGAGCCATCAGAAAAAAAACAGATACCAGATCAAAAATCATTAATAGTAATAAAAATGAAGAGGTACACTAAATCATGAATAAGGGAACAATACTTTAGGGAGATTGGCAAACAATGAATCTATATATACCTAAGAAAACAGCTCCAAACTTTTAAAATTTGTATTGCAGTATAGTTGACATAGGGCTTTTGTTGTAGCTCAGTTAGTGAAGAATCTTCCTGCAGTGCAGGAGAAACTGGGTTCTATCTCTGGGTTGGGAAGGTCCCCTGGAGAAGGAAATGGCAACCCACTCCAGTATCCTTGCCTGGAAAATGTCATGGACAGAGCAGCCTCGTGGGCTGCAGTCCATGGGGTCACAAAGAGTCAGGCACGACTAAGCAACTAACACTTACTTACTTACAGTTGATTTACAATGTTGTGATACTTTCAAGTGTACAGCAAAATAAATCAGCTATACATATACATATATCCACTCTTTTTAAAATTCTTTTCCCATATAGATGATTACAGGGTACTGAGAAGAGTTCTCTGTGCTACACAGTAGATCCTCATTAGTTATCTAAAATAGATAGCAGTGTGTATATGTCAATCTCAATCTCCCAATTTATCCCTTCTTCCCTTCTCCCCCTAATAGCTCCAAACTTTTAAGTAACAGAATTATAAGAAAGAAAGTAACAAAATGAAATTAGGGAGATTTGAACATACCACTATTAGCAACACAGGTCAAGTAAGTAAGGACAGAAATGTAATATTAGATACACGTTTGATCTATTTTGATAATCCAACAGAAATAGAGAAAACACATTCTTTTCAAGCACATCAGTTCAGTTCAGTTCAGTTCAGTCACTCAGTTGGGTCCAACTCTTTACAACCTCATGGACTGCAGCACGCCAGGCCTCCCTGTCCATCACCAACTCCTGGAGTTTATTCAAATTCATGTCCATTGAGTCAGTGATGCCATCCAACCATCTCATCATCTGTTGTCCCCTTCTCCTCCTGCCCTCAATCCTTCCTAGCATCAGGGTCTTTTCAAATGAGTCAGTTCTTCATATCAGGTGGCCAAAGCATTGGAGTTTCAGCTTCAACAACAGTCCTTCCAATGAACACCCAGGACTGATCTTTAGGATGGAGTGATTGGATCTCCTTGCAGTCCAAGGGACTCTCAAGAGTATTCTCCAATACCGTAGTTCAAAAGCATCAATTCCTCATCGCTCAGCTTTCTTTATAGTCCAGCTCTCACATCCATACATGACTACTGGAAAAACCATACCCTTGACTAGACAGACCTTTTATACAATTGTTACAAGTTAATAAGAAAGATTTTAAGTGTATTCCTGAATTTATTAAAAGTAGATCAAATTGGAAATCATAAAATATTCAGAACAAGAGTAGATGAAAACAACGAATTAGACCTGTGGAATGCAGACCAAGTAGTAACTTTTGTTTCCTTAAATATATTTATTAAACAAAATAATTATAGTTATTATAGTTAAATACTCAACTTTAACAGATATAGAACAAAAAATTATCAAACTCAAAGAAAGAAGATGAAAGAAACTAATAGAGGCATGAGAAAAAACAAACAGAAAACAACTGCAAGAAAAAGGGGGGGCGGTCCTAAGATGGTGGAGGAATAGGACAGGGGGAACATTTTCTCCCCCACAAATTCATCAAAAGATCATTTGAATGCTGAGCAACTTCCACAAAACAACTTCTGAATGCTGTCAGAGGACCCACAATATACTCATCTAACCACAACTCCCAGTGGAGAAGTGGCCCAGATGCTAGCGTCCACTACCAGCGAGTGGGGGCTGAACAGGGAGGTGCAGGTTGCATTCTTAGGGTAAGGACCAGGCCTGAATGCCCTGAGGACAATCTGAGGAAGCTAATGTGAGATAGCAACCCAAACTGTAGGACAGCCAGAGAAAGGAAAAAAGAGAGAGAGAGAGAGAACTTTCCCATGAAAAGCTTTAACCTAAGGCATAGCCTGGCCTGCTCACAGAACAAAGGATTGAGCGAATACCAGAGGAGAGCTATCCAGCTGCAGACTAGCCCATCCCCCTGCTGGAGGCAGAGAGGCAGGCAGGCAACAGCCAGAGCCGAAAGGCAAGGGGCAATCTCAGCCCCTGAGACAGCATCCTCCACCAAACTGTGAGCAGGCTCCCAGTTGCTAACCAAGTCTTCCTGGGATCCTGGACAGTTGATATCTGCCAGGTGGGTCGCAGCCAGAGATCAGCTCCCCAAAGGAGACACATGGCACACCTGAGATGGTGCTCTCGTGGCATACCCAGGAAACTGAGTGGCTGGGACCAGGGAGGTGATTAAGAAACACAGACCACCTGGGACAGTGTGCTCGCCAAGCACCTGGTCGCCTGAGCTGCTCAAATCTGGGCACAAAATGCATGCCCAACCAAGTCCGTGCCTTTGTGGAGTACCCGAGAACCTTAAACCTGAGAAGTGCACAAACCCCAGGGCCAGCTTTGAACAGTTCTCCTGAAGAGCAACCTGGAGCCTGAGCAGTGTAGACCAGGAAAGCACACACACCATGAGCTGGGGCAAACCCAGTGTGGTCCATGTACTGCAAGCACTCCCCACACACGCCAGTGATATTTGTTTGCAATGTTCCTCCCTCCCCGCAGCACAACTGAACAAGTGAGCCTAAATAAGTGACCATCTTTGCTCCCTTGTGTCAGGGCAGAAATTAGACACTGAAGAGACTTGCAGAGGAAGCCAAAATAAACAAAGAAGAATGAATCACTTTGCAAGTGACAGGTGCAACAGATTAAAAGCCTGTAGTTATCATTGACTAAGCATTGGAATGGGCCTATAGACCTTAAGAAGAAGTATAAGCTGGAACAAAGAACTATCTGAAATTGAACTGACCCCACACTGCCCTCAACAGCTCCAGAGAAATTCCTAGATATATTTTACTATTACCATTTTTTAATTCTTTTATTTTTTTATTTTTAACTTCTTTATTACTCCTTTAATTTTCATTTTTATAACATTCTATTATCTTGCCAAAAAGACTCTATTTTTAAAGCAAATTTCATATATCTATTTTTTTATAATTTTTGTGACTTTGTCTTATATTTTTAATATCATATTTTTGAGAGTCTAATCTCTGCTCTAGACTTTTAAACTTTCCTTTGGGTATTTGTTATCAATTTTATACTTTTAAGAATCTAGTCTTCAGTACCCATTTTTACTTAGGGGTGTGATTACTGGCTTGATTGCTCTCTCCCCTTTTGATACTCCTTTTTTTCCCCAGGTCACCTCTATCGCCCCCCTCATCCTTCTCTTCTCTACTTAACTCTGTGAATCTCTTTGGGTGTTCTGGGCTGTGGAGAACACTTAGGGAGCTGATTACTGGCTAGACTGGTCTCTCTCCTTTTGACTTCCCCTCTTCCCCTCCTAGTCACCTCTGTCTCCTTCCTCCCTCTTCTCTTCTCTATATAACTCCATGAACCTATCTGAGTGTTCATACTGTGGAGAGCACACAGGGAATTGATTACTGGCTAGATTGCTCTCTCCCCTTTTGATTCCCCCTCTTCTCCGCCTGGTAACCTGTATCTTCCTCCTCCTTCTTCTCTTCTCCATGTAACTCTGTGAACCTCTCTGGGTGTCCCTCACTATGGAGAATCTTTTCATCATTGACCTAGATGTTTTATCATCAGTGCTATATGGATGGAAAAGTCTTGAGGCTACTATAAGACTGAAAGCCAGAGGCAGGAGGCTTAAATCCAAAACTTGAGAATACCAGAAAACTCATGACTCCAGGGAACATTAATCGACAAGAGCTCATCTAAAAGCCTCCATACCTACACTGAGACCAAGCTCCGCCCAAGAGCCAACAACTTTCAGAACAAGGCATACCACACTAATTCTCCAGCAACACAGGAACGTAACCCTGAGTATTAAAATACAGGTGGCCAAAAGTCACACCAAATCCATAGACACCTGAAAACTCACTACTGGACACTTCATTGCACTCTGGAGAGAAGAGATTCAGCTCCAACCACCAGAACACCAATGCAAGCTTCCCTAACCAGAAAACCTTGACAAGCCACTCATCCAATCCCATCCACATGGAGGAACCTCCGCAATAAAGAGGAACCACAAACTTCCAGCATACAGAAAGGCCACCCCAAACACAGCAATCTAAACAAAATGAAAAGGCAGAGAAATATTCAGCAGGTAAAGGAACATGATAAATGCCCACAAAACCAAACAAAAGAGGGGGAGATAGGAAGTCTACCTGAAAAATGATTCAGAATAATGATAGTAAAGATGATCCAAAATCTTGAAAACAAAATTGAGTTTCAGATGAATAGACTGGAGACAAAGATTGACAAGATGCAAGAAATGTTTAAAAAGGACCTAGAAGAAATAAAAGGCATCAATCAATAATGAATAATACAACTGAGATAAAAAGCACTCTGGAGGGAAGCAACAGTAGAAACACTGAGGCAGAAGATAGGATAGGTGAGGTGAAAGATAGAATGGTTGAAATAAATGAAGCAGAGAGGAAAAAAGAAGAAAGAATTTTTAAAAATGAGGTCAACCTTAGAGACCTCTGGGACAATGTTAAATACCCCAACATTCGAATTATAGGAGTACCAGAGATGAAGACAAAAAGAAAGGCCATGAGAAAATACTTGAGGAGATAATAGTTTAAAACTTCCCTAAAATAAGGAAGGAAAGAAACCTGGAGAGTTTCTTTCACCCTAGTCCAAGAAATCTAGAGAGTCCCAAATAGGATAAATCCAAAGCAAAACACCACAAGACACGTATTAATCAAATTAACAAAGATCAAACACAAAGAACAAATATTAAAAGCACCAAGGGAAAAGCAGCAAATAACACACTAGGGGATTCTCATAAGGATAACAGCTGATCTTTCAA
>SJYA01002299.1:0-48515 GCA_006410615.1 Neotragus moschatus
CATATGATTCCAACTTGTGCTTATAATTTGTGTTTAGTAAGACTTAGCCAGTTTGTTTGAAGATATCAGTTTCAGAATATATTTAGTATTCCCGAAAGTATAGGTGGTTGGCCTGAACTTGTCCTGACCTGATGGCATTACTTAGAGGTTGATCCTTGGGCGGGGGAAATCACAGATATATGCTTGCCTTTCATTTTCTTCATAAAAGTATGACATAGAAAACTGGTCTGATTGTCTGGGTTTTAGATAAGTATATAAAAACTTATTTGAAGTGTTTATACTCAATAAGTATAAAATCTTATACTTAAAGATTTTATCTCAATAAGGTCTTTTATGTTGTTTTCATAGATTATAAATCACACTGTTGGCTTCCCTGGTAGCTCAGCTGGTGAAGAATCCGCCTGCAATGCAGGAGGCCCCAGTTCAATTCCTGGAGAAGGGATAGGCTATCCACTCCAGTATTCTTGGGCATCCCTGGTGGCTCAGCTGTTAAACAATCCACCTGCAATGCTGGAGACCTGGGTTCGATCCCTGGGTTGGGAAGATCATTCTGGCCTGGAGAATTCCATGACCTGCATAGTCCGCGGGGGTAACAGAGTCTGACACAACTGAGCGACTTTCACTTTCTGCTTTATGGAAACAAGTGTGTGGTCAGGTACAAAGGATGCATTCCAAGTCAGATAGGCAGAGTTCACATCCTGTAACAGGAAAGAGTCAATTTTGACTCTTCCTTGCTAGATCTGTTTCTTTGACTTTAACCCTTGTTTATTTGGTTTCTTGCCACTTTCGTTACTGTAATCATACATGATGTCCTGCCTCAGAGAATCCTGCCCTGTGCCTGACTGTTAAGCTAAAGTGCCTTTGTTCAAAACCCTGTCTACCTGTAGATGGCAGGAAGAAATTGAAATTGACACATCCACCTGGCCTGAGGCTTGCCATTCTGAGAGATATTTGCAAAATTAATGGCCATTTTTACTTTGTTTCCTTGCCCCGACCCCAGTCTCTGATCCATAAAAGAACCAGATAAGAACCATCCAGACCCCAATAAGATGGTTATTTTGAGACATTAGTCTGCCATCTTCTTGGTCAGCTGGCTTTCCAAATAGTCGTATCCTTGCCTCAACACCTGGTCTCTCGGATTAGACTGAAAGACTACCACACTAGCCTCTCAGGCAGCGAGCAGAGTGAGCTTGGATTCAGTAACAATGTCAGCTCCTCCCTCACTGGCTGTGTGACCTTGATCAAGTTACTTAACCTTTTTTAAGGCAGCAGTTCTGTGTAAAATAGGAAAAATCGTGCCCACTTGACAGGGTTGTTCTGGGAGTTCAATGAAATGGATGTGCAAACGAGAATTGGGGCGTACAGTGTATAGGTATGTCTGCTCTGCTTATTTCTCTTTCTGTTGGAAACGGAAAATTTTGGATTAGAAAATTGCTGCCTTAATTTTGATTCTCAGTTGCCTCTTCTGTAACACTGACAATACCATTTTTGTTTGTTTGTTTGTTTATGGTTGATGCCTGAGTCCTAGGGAACATTGACTCAAAATCCTAGTCCCATCTGCTTGGAAACATTTAGGTCCCACTTCAGAATTAGAGGAAGACTCATGATGGTTGGTGTAATGGATTTCCTCTAACTACTTCACCTGAATTCTTCTAAAATTTTGCTCCAGCCTCTCTCCCTTGATAGAAAACTCTGGAGTAGGTTTGAAACTTTTTGTCTTGTAGAATTTTAGACTGAGTCCCTCAGTGGAGACAGAGGGTCAGCTTAGAAATCACCTCCTTTATAGAAAGAGTAATCTCTCCTCCCAGAATCAGTAGCTAAATATCTTGTGAATTTTTCAAGGTCTTTTCGTCCTATTGATAGAAGGACTTTCTGAAGCCAAATCTTAGGCCTCAATATTCTCTAATTAGTCTAAATTGGTGAATCATCATTATTATGGGGAGGCCACAGTGGGAAAAGGAAGGTTAGTCCAATATTTTTAAGTGAAAGCATAGTAAATGTAGGGAGCTCTCTGAAGATGAAGCTGAGAAGCCCTTTACTGTAAGTACTGTCATCTTTTAGCTTCAGTTCTGTTTCCATGGCAACCACAGGGTTGATGCATGCCTGGCTGAATGGTTTTACAGGAAGCTGAAAAACATTACTATTCTCGGTAGCTTTCTTTTTTGCTGTAGAAAGGAGTCTCTCCCTGACTGGAGGCCAGCCAGCATTTACTGGGAACAAAGCAGGCTATTTGTGCTGATTGTATTCTGGGTAGGGAAGAAACAAATAGGGAGAATCCCAGCCCCTGGCTACTGACCTATGAGTTTATTTTTCTGGTTGTTGTTTCTAGCATTTTAGAAGAACCAGATGACTTAATTCAGACATGATTTTCCTGTTCATTTTAAGCAGAACTTATATTTCAGAGGTAGAATTGGGTTTAAAAAAAAAAAAAGAGTAGTGGTGGTGTGTGTCTGAGATAATGTTAGTTATGATGAAGTCAGTCTGCTGAATTTATAGCTTTGAAGTATCTATTTGAGTTTATTAAAAAAAAGTGTCCCCTGCTAGCAATAGAAACAGGAAGATATTGGTTCAGTCAGTTATTAGGCTTATCCTTTTTTTACATCTTAAAGTTAACATTTATATTTCTTTACATAATAGAAAAATTACATGTGGTAGAATATGCCTTGAGAGTTCAGCGTGCAGTTCTCTTTGGCAATTTATTACCATTTCTTAGGAAAAAAACAAAAGGAAAGGTATTGATACAATTCCATTAAAAGCCTGTATAATAATTTTAGTTTCAAATATAAGCCACTTACTGGGCTTTCTTTCTGGAGCTCCTTCAAACCCTCTTTATAAGTAAGCTAGGGAACAAAAAAAAAGTTTCTGCCTAACTACTCTTCAGCAGAGGGCACCTTTCAAAGCCAAACCCTGATAGTGAAAGCATTTGATGTCAACAGGAGCTGTGGACTTTTGTTCTATTTCTCTCTTTCTGATATACCCACACACAGTTAAAATGAAAGAAAATCCATAAATTCCATCTTGTAGTTTTTTAACTTCTGATATCCATCATGCCCTTATTTCTTTGATTAAGTATGATTCTTGTTCCAAAAAGTAGAAATTTCAGAAGTTCTGAGATTTGACCCTGACTCTGTTTAGGTAAGTTGATGTTTGTTAGCTTTAACTAGGCTCTCACTGAGATCCAGGATGATTCTTTTGCATTTTTATCAGGTCTTGGAGATTTTCGGTAAAATAGGCTTGGAAAGTAGCTCAAGAGAACTTGTTTACTATAACCCCAAGTCTTTGAATGGCACCAAATGGCAGGTTTAATTGTAAAATTCCTGGCTTTGGATCTCCTCTACCAAATGGTTGCAGCAGGAGAGTTCATGAGCAGTTTTTGATGAGATTTAATTCCTAAAAGAGTTATGTGATCTAAGATGAATATTCCAAGGTGTCTAGAGCCAAAATTTGATTACGAGGTATTTGCTGACTACCTCCTCTAAGGAGCTAAGAGTTTGATTGGTGTGGTCAGAGAGTTTATAGATTATCTTGATATGACCCATGGACTGTATACCACCCGGCTCCTCTGTCCATGAACTTCTCCAGACAAGAATACTGGAGTGGGTTGCCATTTCCTTCTTCAAGGGATCTTCCCGACCCAGGGCTCGAACCCAGGTCTCCCGCATTGCGGGCAGACGCTTGACTGACTGAGCCACCAGGGAAGCGGCCAGAGAAAACTACCATTATAAATCTGGGAACAAATACTACCTTGCGTGGTAATGAGTTGATGTGAACTCAGAAAGAGTGTGAGATGGCGCCTTTAGGAAGGGCTTCCTGGGACCAAAAGGAGTGAGGGCATTTCATTAATTCTACAGAAATTCATTGAACACATGCTCCATGCTAGGTGCTCTGTGCTAAGCTAGAAATCTATTAATAGTAGTGACAATGAGCCTACATGTGTGGAACTCGCACTCTGTTGAGAGGTTCAGACACAAAACCAGGCTGCTGCCTCCCCGTTAACATCTGTATGGAGAAAGAGAGTATTAAGGCAACACCCAGGTTTGGAGGGCATGAAGACTTCATTGATGTTCCCTTTGAGGACATGTGAAGCTGAAACTTGAACAGAAGGAAATCCCAAATAGACTTAGCTGTTACCCACTTATAATAGTGCTCCTTTTTTTTTTCTTCTCTCAGAGAAATGGACTCAACTTTTCTAAAAGCACTGTCCTAAAATATAAATAAGCTTTTCTTAGAAACCAAAATGTTTAGACTATACTACTTTGTAGTAGGAAGTGATCTCAAAGAAATTCAGCCTGTATTACCATCAGCTCCTTGGCAACTCTGGAAAGGGTAGGAAATACAAGATTTCCACAATGCTAGGGGGTCAGGAATCAGAGACCTTGAGTTCAGAACTTGGGTGTCCAGGGACGAGGACAGCTTTGTGTCCTCCACCTGTTTTCTTTGGAGGAAATGGTTTATTATGCTCCGAACGCATGCAGAGTATTTTTATCAGACCTCACGTCTTTGTGTCTCTTTCTATATCCTCTAACAGAGTCCAAATAGGGAAAGAAGAGGGAAAAAAAAGTGGTTGTTGCAATTTATTAAGTACTAGCCCTGAAATTATGGCTGCCACCTCTTCACCCTGGGCTCATTAATCTGTCTACTGAAGTATAGAAAAATTACTGTTTTTAAATGGCCCACATTCATTTGGAAGACTCAGATATGCTCCTGCAGATACATTATTTCTCAGTAGGATGTTTCCCCATTAGATCCTGCTTATGGCTTTAATTTTGTACCTTAGCAGAAATACTACTTTACCTTCATCTGTGTAGCTTGCTTTCTAAGCTACAGAGCATCCATTATTCATGAGGAGCTTTTCGCATGGAGAAAAGAATTTAGAAGCACACTGTAAGAGGTCTTTCAAAAGGATATGCTTTTCCTCATCCTTGTTAAGAATGACTGAGACATTATTCAAGGTATTGATAGGTTTTTCTTCTGAGTCAGATTTAGTGATATGGCCCATAACTGAATGTTAAATGCCGGTTTTAAAAATATATGATAAAAAGAGCAAACAGGCCATTGGAGTTAAAGAACAAGACATTTGTTTAAAAAACCATAAGAGAATTATCTAAGTGTCTAAACAAAAGAAGTACTCTAAAGGTATTGAATATTCTACAGGATGCGGTTTTTCATCAGGTTACTGCTTCTTTGCACTGCTTTATTCCTGCTGTAGCCAGGGTGTTCCTCTGTTACCGCCTTTGCTTATTGTCATGTTTTGAGTGATACTCCTTCTCTTGTTCGTCTCCACCACTCGACTGTGTGCTTCTTGCCTTTTGTTTATGCCTGGCATCCAGTAGGCATATGAGTCACGTTCGAAAGAATGCGCAGTAGTAAATTAATGTGAGAGTTATTTTAACTTACAACATTACCCTGGGCATTGTGTCTGATGTTTTATTTTGAAAAGTATCGACTGACTTTGGGTACTACAGAGAACAATTAAATATGTGGTCTGACGTGCTTCTGAAATTTAAGCGTGGCTAAGTAATGACTGTATTACATGGGGACCTACTTACTATTCACAAATATAATTTTGGCATACAATTAGATTGATATGCTTGGAGTTCTATCTTTATATACATTATCTAAAAACATCGACGTTTATAGGTATAGCTTACGTACATAAGACAATGCTTATTACATTGAAGTCGAATCTTTCTTTTCTTGTTTGTAGTTATCCTAGGTAGAAACATTTTTTAATATATTCATATAAACATTTATGCATATCTTACGTATGTTTACACTAAATGGTTTATTTTGTATGACATGAATCACATTTTTGTATGCAATTTGTGGGAGCTTAAGAGATCTCAAGTTTGGGGGGCACTGATTTTTCACAAGTGAAGGATNATTACATTGAAGTCGAATCTTTCTTTTCTTGTTTGTAGTTATTCTAGGTAGAAACATTTTTTAATATATGCATATAAAAATTTATGCATATCTTACATATGTTTATTCTAAATGATTTATTTTATATGACATGAATCACATTTTTGTATGCAATTTCTGGGAGCTTAAGAGATCTCAAGTTTGGGGGGCACTGATTTTTCACAAGTGAAGGGTATCAGTGGAAAGTTTCCAAGGCATCAACGATCTTTTTTTCTGGGAATATATCTATTTTATTGAACTTGTAGGAAAGCATGTGTTTTTTTGTTTTATTTATACTTAGGGAAAAGATTATCCATTAAGTTAAATTTTGAAAAATATTGGAGGCCATGGATTAATGAACATGAAGAAATAACATGTACTAGCTCCTTTCACATACTGTCACTTTTTGTCCTTAAAGATGAAACTGGTTTCTTGCCCATTATATATATAGACAGAAAAACTGAGCCTCAGAAGTTAAGTATCTTTTCTGCCTGTATAAGAGGGAGGAGGCAGGCAGGCTCAGCCGGGTGGTCCTCTGCTTGAAAGCTCACATCGAGCCTGGGCTGGGCTGACACCTGTGTTTCAAATAGTGCCGTAAGTGCCACATCCTATTTAGTGAAAGTACAGAGGGAACTGAAGTCTGCTCATTGTCCTCCTGTGCGTGTTAGCTTTTGGTCCCCTTTTAATCATGCTTGTCAGCTCGCGTCTCTGCCCGCTGGCGTCTGTTTCTGCTGTGCTTTAAGTTTACGCTTTAGTTAAACACAGTAATGACGGTGCGTAACAGTCCCTGTCCGTGCTGTGAAAAATATGGACAGAGATTTGCATTTTATCTGTGTTTTACATCAGCAACAGAGGGGGAGAAGTTCCCATTCATTCCTTACGTACTCGTTTTCCGTGGGCTTTCGGTTTTTGTATCATCTGTGTTCCCAGCAGTTCTCTTCTAGTGACTGATCAGGTGCAACTCCATGACATGGTAACCATGCCAGCTTAAGACTTTGGTTTTTCTAAAGCACTATATAGGTTGGATAGCTGCTTTCTGGTTTTAGAACCAAGAATGTCTCTTATGCAGGCTGTGGGACCCTGAGTGGATCCCTAATTCTGTCTTCAGGCATGTCATATTTCCCTCCCCATTTATCCTCCCCACAGTCACAGACTGTAATTTCACACCTTTCTTTCCTCCTCAAATCTGCTGTACTTCCTCCCTCCTCCTGCCCCCCACCTCACTTTGAGCTGATGACTTTGCTTCGGTTTTTTCAGTGAAGCGGGAAGCACACTCACCCCTACCCCACCACTACAAGTCCCCACCTAGCAGGTTCCGTCTGGTCCGTCCCTTTATTGTGGAAGGCTGACAGTGGTCACATGCAGGCGAGCCCTTCTACCTGCCTGCTGATTCTCTCTCCTCTCACAAAGGGAGGCAGCTCTGGAAGCTTCCTTCCCTGTACCCCCACTTTTGTCCCACTAGATCGGTTCAGTAGTATAGTAACTTGTGTTATTTCTCTCACCTTGAAAATGAGTTCTCTTAACCACGGACTCAATTCTTCCTTCTGCCACCTGCCCGCCCCCTCTGCTCCACTTTTTCGGTCGAAACTCCTTGAAAACGTTGTCTGCATTTTTTGTCTCCGGTTCTTTTCCTGTCCTCTGATAGTGGTCGTTCAGTCGTGTCTGACTCTTTGCGACCCCATGAACTGTAGCCCACCAGGCTCCTCCATCCATGGGTTTTCCCAGGCAAGAATACTCGAGTGGGTTGCCATTTCCTTCTTCAGGGGATCTTCCTGACTCAGGGGTCAAACCCAGGTCTCCTGCTTTGGCAGGCGGACTCTTTACTGTCCGATCCATCCTCCGCTAAAGGTGTTGCAATTAGACTTGCTCTTCAACCACTGTACCAAAGCTAATTCTGATAATCAGGATCCCAGTGATCTCCGCGTTGCTGAATTCCTCGGTCCCTTCTCAGGCTTCATCTAACGTGGCACACCGGTAGCGCTGACCTGCCTGATCACTCTTCCCCCTTGAAACAGTTTGTTTGGCGTCCAGCAGACTACAGACACTCGCTTCTCTTCCTCCCTCATTGACTGTTCCCTCTCTGTCTTCTTCACTGGTTCTGCTTCTTCACCCTGACCTTGTAAAGTTGCTGTGTTTCAGAGTTCAGGCTTTAGACCACTTCCCCGTGTGCAGTGCCATAAGTGATCTCAGGATTTTAAATATCATTCAAGTGCTGGTGAGTCCCAGATAGGTATCTCCATCTCCAGGCCAGATCTCTCCCATGGAATTCAGATTTATGTCTAACTTTCCACCCAACAACCTCCACTGTTTAATAGGTATTTCCCAGCTCATGTTCCCGATCTGGATTAGTGAGCATCCTCTCTGCCACTAACCTTGCCCATTATTTTGCACTCTTCTGTTAGAGTTAGTGGCAAGCCTATCCTTTTAGAGCCCCAGACCATGAGCCATCAGAGTCCTCTCTCCTCTCAGGCCCCAGTGTCCAAGGGGTGGTGAGACCTTTCTCGTTCCACTCACTCCTGCCGCAGGCCTTTCTCACTGCCTGACGAGCGATACCCTCCACTGCAGTCTGTCCTTGCCCATTGACGGTTTAGTCTGAACACAGTGTGGTCCTGTTTCAGGGCCTGCGGTGCGGCCCTCTGCTTGGGAGCCTCCAGTGGGTTTGCATCTCACCCGGAGGGAAGCCAGTGCCGACCAGCCCCACCCCGCCGGCCTCCCTCACCCTGCCCGCCTTGTCTCCCGCGGCATCTCCTCTTCGCATGCTCTGTGAGGGTCCCCTGTGAGCGTGCCAAGGCTTGTGCGTGTTCTTTGCTCTCGCCTGGAACACTCCCCCACCCCACCTCGTTCCTAGACGTTCCTGCGGCTTCTCTCCGACCTCTCTTAACGTTTTGTTCAAATGTCACCTTTGCAGGGAAGCTGCTTTTTGCAGCACGCGCCCTGTGTTCATCATTCCCCTTCCTTGCTGTCTTTCTCTGTAGCACTTAACGCTTTTGACATTGCATACATTAATTTCTTATTGGAGTATGATTTCTTTCCAGTGTTGTGTTTCTGCTGTACAACAGGGTGGATCAACTGTGTGTATAGAGTATATCCCCACCCCCTTGGACCTCTCTCCCCCTTCCATCCCACCCCTCTAGGTCATCACAGAGCACCGAGCTGAGCTCCCTGCGCGATACAGCTTCCCACTAGCTGTCTGTTTTACACACGATAGTGTGTATGTGTGAAACCTAGAGAAGGTGTGCAGGTGGACTTCTGCATTCTCGTCACGCGTCGGCTCACACTGCTTCTGGAGGGCAAGGCACCCCTCTCCTGATGTTTCTGTAGCACCAACTGTGCTGCCTGGCACCAATACAGATTCGTTGAATGAATGGAAACGAGAGCTGTTTAACGTTTTATGAGGTATGTCAGCATCCTGAGTATACCTTAATAAAACAGAATTAGTTGACATACATGCTGGTTCATCTTGGTTTTATCATTTATATGACACCTATCAGTTTTTGAGAGTAGTGGTCACTTATTTTAGGTAAATCTGAACTAATTACTAATTTATACGGTTTGCTTAACTGTTTAACCAAATGTGTATTTAATGGCTGGAACCTGAATTAAAAGAGTGCACACATCTTATGCAAACCATGTTTGGAAATCCAAACAAATATTGACAGATGAAATCATTAAACAGTTGATTAGGAAGAATTAAATAGGGCTGCTCAGGGGAGGGGAATAAACTACCTTTTTGATGTATTTTATTCCCCAGACTTGTTAAATACCTTTATTCCGCATAATAGGCAACTTAATTGTTTGGCATTTATTCTACTCAAATGCGAACTAATTTAGCATCAGATGAAATGTTTCCTTGTAAAATTAATTTGCTTTTCAAACAGATATTCACACAGGTATATTTTAGAAAATTCACTTGTCATATTTTATTAATTGATTCAAAAACTACTGAAATGTTCTTTAAAAAAAAATGGATTAAACTTTGGTAGTAGTTTATTTGGCCAACAAAGTAAAACTCAATTCAGTCCCATTTAAGAACCATTTATTAATTATCTGTGTGTAAAAAACAAAATGGAGATGTGAGAGACATTGTTGTTGTTCAGTTGCTAAGTCGCATCTGACTCTTGGGAACCCCAAGGACTGCAGCATGCTGGGATCGTCTGTCCACTGTCTCTCAGAGTTTGCTCAAATTCATGTCCATGGAGTCAGCAATGCTACCTAACCATCTCATCCTCTGCCACCCCCTTCTTTTTTCGCCTTCAGTCTTTCCAGCCTCAGGGTCTTTTCCAATGAGTCAGCTCTTCGCATCAGGGGCCCAAAGTATTGGTACCTCAGCATCAGTCCTTCCAGTGAATATTCAGGACTGATTTCCTTTCAGTTCAGTTCAGTTCAGTCCCTCAGTCGTGTCCGACTCTTTGCGACCCCATGAATCACAGCATGCCAGGCCTTCCTGTCCACCAACTCTTGGAGTTCACCCAGACTCATGTGCATCGAGTCAGTGATGCCATCCAGCCATCTCATCCTCTGTTGTTCCCTTCTCCTGCCCCCCAATCCCTCCCAGCATCAGAATCTTTTCCAATGAGTCAACTCTTCGCATGAGGTGGCCAAAGTATTGGAGTTTCAGTTTCAGGATCAGTCCTTCCAGTGAACACCCAGGACTGATCTCCTTTAGGATGGACTGGTTGGATCTCCTTGCAGTCCAAGGGGACTCTCAAGAGTCTTCTCCAACACCACAGTTCAAAAGCATCAATTTGTCAGTGCTCAGCTTTCTTCACAGTCCAACTCTCAGATCCATACATGACCACTGGAAAAACTATAGCCTTGACTAGACGGACCTTTGTTGGCAAAGTAATGTCTCTGGTTTTGAATATGCTGTCTAGGTTGGTCATAACTTTCCTTCCAAGGAGTAAGTGTCTTTTAATTTCATGGCTGCAATCAACATCTGCCGTGATTTTGGAGCCCCCCAAAATAAAGTCTGACACTGTTTTCACTGTTTCCCCGTCTATTTGCCATGACGCGATGGGACCAGATGCCGTGATCTTTGTTTTCTGAATGTTGAGCTTTAAGCCAACTTTTTCATTCTCCTCTTTTTACTTTCATCAAGAGGCCTTTTAGTTCCTCTTCACTTTCTGCCATA
Organism: Neotragus moschatus; assembly: GCA_006410615.1. Taxonomy (NCBI): domain Eukaryota; kingdom Metazoa; phylum Chordata; class Mammalia; order Artiodactyla; family Bovidae; genus Neotragus; species Neotragus moschatus. The sequence goes on from SJYA01002299.1 coordinate 11,033, forward strand.
AGAGTGGTGTCATCTGCAAATATGAACTTACTGATATTTCTCCCCACAATCTTGATTCCAGCTTGTGCTTCTTCCAGTCCAGCGTTTCTCATGATGTACTCTGCATAGAAGTTAAATAAGCAGGGTGATAATATACAGCCTTGACGTACTCCTTTTCCTATTTGGAACCAGTCTGTTGTTCCATGTCTAACTGTTGCTTCCTGACCTGCATACAGATTTCTCAAGAGGCAGGTCAGGTGGTCTGGTATGCCCATCTCTTTCAGAATTTTCCGCAGTTTATTGTGATCCACACAGTCAAAGGCTTTGACATAGTCAATGATTTCCTTTAGGAGACATAAATAACTATAAAGCAAGGTAGACTGTGATAAGAACTGTAAAAGTATATACATGAACCCTGGGATTCCAGGTGAGGGGCTACACCATAGAGTCAAGTTTAAAACAGAGACGTAGACTGGAGGACCTGTGTCGAATCCCTGTNAATGATTTCCTTTAGGAGACATAAATAACTATAAAGCAAGGTAGACTGTGATAAGAACTGTAAAAGTATATACATGAACCCTGGGATTCCAGGTGAGGGGCTACACCATAGAGTCAAGTTTAAAACAGAGACGTAGACTGGAGGACCTGTGTCGAATCCCTGTGCTTCTGTTCATTACCTGTGTGTGAGCAAGTTGCTCACTGTAGAATGCTTTTTTTTTTTTTTTATTTGTAAATGAGGAGTGATGGTGGTATCCACCTGATGATTATTGGAGTGGTTGATGAGATAACACATATACAATCCACAGAGACAATTCTGAGAAGTTAAGCGATGCTGAAGCTCTGTAAGCCCTAAACATAAGTGATGGTGGTGGAGGTAGCCGTGGAGATGGTGTCTGTGACATCACTCACCCCAGAGGAGGTATTCTGTGCCTGAGAACTCAGTGCCCGTAGGAGCAGGCCACATAGTTCATTGAACAGACGTGTGAAGCATCCACCGAAGCCAGGACTCTCCTAGACCCTAGGGAACAATGAATAGGCAATATCACTGCCTCCCTGGAGGTCACTGCACCAAAGGGTGGTCAGAAAGGTCACTTCAGGCAGAGAAACAACATGGGGGAAAATATACTGATAAGAGCCAGCACTGAGGTAGAAATTACCCAAATGTCCACTAACTAGTGAGTGGATAAACAAAATGTGGTGTATCCATGCAACTAAGTAATACTCACCCGTAGAAAGGAATGAAGTAATAATACCTGCTACAACATGATGAACCTTGAAAACGTGCTCAGTGGCAGAAGATACTTGCAAAATGCTACATATTGTGTGACTTGATTTAGATAAAATGTCCAGAATAGGCAAATCCAAACAGACCGAAAGCAGATTATCGGTTCTTGGGAGTGAGGAGATGCAGACCTGGGGAGTCGATGATAATGGACCCTGGGGCAGGATTCTTTTTAGATCATGACAGTGTTCTTACATTATGGTGAGTGACGGTTGCAGAACTCTGAATACAGTAAAAATCATTGGATTGTATGCTTTAAATGAGTGAATTGTATGGTTTGTGAATTATGCTTCAGTAAAGCTGTTTAACAAAAAAGAATCACTGGACTATAAGGGTAGGGACCCAAGTCATCTTGGTGTGGGTAAGGAGCAAGTGTGCAGAGTCCAGGGTTGAAGGCCCAGGCAGGGCCCGTCTTGTGCCCTGTGAAGGATCATCATCTTGTCAGGGAAGAGTCAGTGAGCCCTGTAAGTAGTGTGAGTATTGCCGGAAAGACAGTGGGTCGCTAGAGAATCGTCACATCCCAGGTCACATCTGAGTCCCTGGGGTGGTCGCCAAGCGTGGGTTCCTGGCTTCACAAAGGAGAGAATTCAATAGCAAGCCATAGTAAAGTGAAAGAAGGTTTATTCAGGAGCGAAACATACTTCACAGAGTATGGGTCATTTCATAAGGCAAGATAGTCCCCAGGGTATGGGGTTGTCAGTTTTTATAGGCGTAGGTAATTTCATAGGCTAATGAGCAGGAGGAGTGTTCCAGCTCTTTTAGGGGAAGAGGTGGGGTTTTCCAGGAATTGGGCCACCACCCACCCTTTGGCCTTTGTGGTCAGCCTTGGAACTGTCATGGCACCTTGTGGGTGTGCCGTTTACCTTGCTGATGTGTTATAATGAGTGTATAATGAGGCTAAGGTCTAGTGGAAGCTGACTCGTGCACACCTTGGATCTGTTTGATTCTAATCAGTCGATATTGTGTCCTCAGGCTATGTCATTCTTTTAAAGGTTGTGCCCCACCCCATTCCTGTCTCAGGAGCCCCCCTATACCATAGCTGAGTCCGTAAAGAATCTGCCTGCAAGGCAGGAGACCTGAGTTTGATTCCTGGGTTAGGAAGATACCCTGGAGAAGGAAATGGCAACCCACTCTGGTATTCTTGCCTGGAGAATCCCATGGACAGAGGAGTCTGGCAGGCTACAGTCTATGGGGTTCCAAGGGTTGGATGTGACTTAGTGACTAAACCATCATACAGTAACAGAGTGCATACACCAATGCGGTCTTTGTTTATTTCTACATCTGTGAGAACAGTGATGACTGGAGCTAGGGGAGCAGTGAAGACTGCAATTAGAAAACCTGTTGCTTGACAACGGCAGGTGCCCAGGCAGGAAACAGTGAGAGCTGAACCAAGGGGTAGGAAGGAAAAATGATCTGAGGGGTTGATGATGAAGGGAGGAAAGGATGAGTCCCAGGATTCTAGCATGGACAAAGGATGCATGGGATCACCAGCTGAGGGGAAGAGAAGCAGGTTTTACAGGAAAGGTGAAGAATGTGATTCTTCTATTATGAATGGTATGTTGGTGTCTCCCCAAGATTCATATATTGGAACCCTAATCCCCACTGTTGATGCGGAAAGCTTGATGAAGTTGATGCCAAAAGCTGAGCCTCTGTGCACCAGTGCCAAATTGAATCTCAGAGACAGAGTTTTAGGTAAAGTAGAAAAGAATAGCTTTATTGCCTTGCCAGGCAAACGGGACCACAGCAGGCTCCTGCCCTGAAAAACTATGAATCCTCACCCAGAATGATTTGATGGGGAGTTTTATAGCAAGGGTGGAATGGCTGATTCGGTTGTGTGCAGGTCCTCAGTTCAGTTCAGTTGTTCAGTCCTGTCCAAGTCTTTCCGAACCCGGGGACTGCAGCATGCCATGCTTCCCTGTCCATCACCAATTCCTGGAGCTTGTTCAAACTCATCCAACCATCTCATCCTCTGTTTCTCCCTTCCCCTCCTACCTAAAATCTTTCCCAGCATCAGGGTCTTTTCTAAGGAGTCAGTTCTTCACATCAGGTGGCCAAAGTATTGGAGCTTCAGCTTCAGCATCAGTCCTTCCAATGAATATTCCAGTTCTGATTTCCTTTAGGATTGACTGGTTTGATCTCTCTGCTATACAAAGGGCTCTCAAGAGTCTTCTCCAGCACCACAGTGTGAAAGCACCAGTTCTTCAGCACTCAGCTTTCTCTGTGGTCCAACTCTCACATCCATACATGATCACTGGAAAAACCTTAGCTTTGACTAGATGGACCTTTGTTGGCAAAGTAATGTCTCTGCTTTTTAACATGCTATCTAGTTGGTCATAGTTTTTTCTTTCAAGGAGCAAGTGTCTTTTAATTTCATGGCTCCAGTCACCATCTGTAGTGATTTTTGAGCCCAAGAAAATAAAGTTTGTCACTGTTTCCACTTTTCCTCCATCTATTTTCCATAAAGTGATGGAACCAGATACCATGACCTTAGTTTTCTCAATGTTGAGTTTTAAGCCAACTTTTTCACTCTCTTGTTTTACTTTCATCGAGAAGGTCTTTAGTTCTGCTTCATTTTCTGCCATTAGAGTGGTATCATTGCATATCTGAGGTTGTTGACATTTCTCCTGGCAGTTTTGATTCCAGCTTGTGTTTCCTCCAGCCTGGCATTTCTCATGATGTACTCTGCATATAAGTTAAATAAGCATGGTGACAATATACAGCCTTGTTGGTCTCCTTTTCCAATTTGGAACCAGTCTGTTGTTCCATGTCCAGTTCTAACTGTTGCTTCTTGACCTGCATACAGATTTCTCAGGAGACAGGTTAGGTGGCCTGGTATTCCCATCTGTTTAAGAATTTTCCACAGTTTGTTATGATCCATACAGTCAAAGGCTTTGGCATAGTCAATAAAGCAGATGTTTTTCTGGAATTTCTCTTGCTTTTTCTATGATCTAGTGGATGTTGGCAATTTGATCTCTGCTTCCTCTGCCTTTTCTAAATCCGGCTTGAACATCTGAAAGGTCTTGATTCACATACTGTTGAAGCCTAGCTTGGAGAATTTTGAGCATTACTTTGCTAGCATGTGAGATGAGTGCAACTGTGTGCTGGTTTGAGTATTCTTAAGCAGCATCACTTTTCAGGATTTGAAATAGCTCAGCTGGAATTCCATCACCTCCACTAGCTTTGTTCATAGTGATGCTTCATAAGGCCCACTTGACTTTGCACTTCAGGATTTCTGGCTATAGGTGAGTGATCACACTATTGTGGTTACCTGGGTTATTAAGACCTTTTTTGTACAGTTCTTCTGTGTATTCTTGCCACCTCTTTTTAGTATCTTCTGCTTCTGTTAGATCCACACTGTTTCTGTCCTTTATTGTGCCCGTCTTTGCATGAAAGATTCTCTTGGTGTCACTAATTTTCTTGAAGAGATCTCTAGTCTTTCTCATTCTATTGTTTTCCTCTATTTGTTGGCTATTTCTATTTCTTTCCTTTATTTTAGATAGTGTATTAAGAAGTAGAGATATCACTTTGCTGATAAAGGTCCAGATAGTCAAAGCTGTGATGTTTCCTGTAGTTATGTATGGGTGTGAGAGTTGGATTGTGAAGAAGGCTGAGTACTGAAGAATTGATGCTTTCAAACTGTGGTGCTGGAAAAGCCTCTTGAGAGTCCCTTGCACAGCAGGGATAGCAAACCAGTCAGTCCTAAAGGAAATCAACCCTGAATTTTTTTGGAAGGACTGATGCTGAAGCCAAAGCTCCAGCACTTTGGCCACCTGATGTGAAGAACTGACTTATTTGAAAAGACCCTGATGCTGAGAAAGATTGATGGCAGATGGAGAAGGGGATGACAGAAGATGAGATGGTTGGATGGCGTCACTGACCCGATGGACATGAGTTTGAACAAGCTCTGGGAGATAGTGAAGGACAGGGAAGCATGGCGTGCTGCAGTCCATGAGGCTGCAAAGTGTTAGACACCACTGAGCGACTGAACAATGGCAGTCGCCTTGATGAGCCTCTCTGGTCACTTTCGCTTGGCCTCAGGTGGCTTTTTAGCTGCTCCTTCCTTGATTGGCAACTGTTGGAAATCTGCCCTTTGAAACTCAGGGGGAGGTCCTGGAGGCTGCATTCTGTTCCCTACAAACAGGAAAATGGGAGACAGAAAGTATTCTGTGTCCCTGACCCCCATGGGATTCTTCTTGGCTTCAGTGTGACTGTGTTAGGAGGTGGGGCCCTTTGGGAGATCAGTGGGATTGGGTGAAGTCGTTAGGGAGGAGCCCCGTGGAAGGATTCGCACCCTTATGAGAAGAGACAGGAGAGAGCTGCTCCCTCCTGTGTCTTCCTGGCACCCCGACATGCGAGGGAACCGGCAAGAGGGTCCTCACTGGAACCCCAGTCTGCTGGCACCCTGATCTCAGCCTTCCAGCCTCCAGAGCTGTGAGACAAGTTTCCGTCATTTAAGCTGCCTTGTCTGTGGGAATTTCTTACCAAACTGACTAAAGCGCTGCTGCCTGGGCGGATTTCAGTGAAGTGCAGAAGACTCATCTTGCTTGATAAGAATTGGAGTGACTGGAGCAGTGTCCTTGTCTGTTCCATTTACTGTGTCTAGTTCACTGTCTTCTCTTTAGAGCATTTTTTTTTTAACTCTGCAATGAAAAAAATTTTTTTTTCAAATAGCTAAGTAGTGATCAGGAAGACAAGGAATTCTTAAGATAAAACAACTTTTCCAACTACTAGAAACTTTATTAAACTTTATTACTTTTTAAAAACTTTATATTATTATTGGGAGAGGAGTACTTTTTTGAAAAAGAAATTGTATACATTCCGTTAGAAAACAGGTGAGGATGGAGCCTGTCTGCATCCCAAATCCTAGAAGATGGTTCTTCTTGTCACCACTTGGATAAATGGATAAATGTGCTCCCAGGGGTGGGTCGAGTTCTATGGAATCTGAAACTTAGACTGTGTGGGGGAGGGTTGAAAAAAAGAGTGTGAAGTTGACTGTTTAAGTGCAGGGCCTTGGCAGGGCCCTCATTAGCTTTAAGACAAGTCTTCCTCTGATTCCAATGATGGTGGCAGAGATGAGTCTTAACACATTGTACTTACATGCCTGGCACTCATTCCGAGAGGTTTTCGTACATCAATCCTCATGACAACCTAAGGCACACTGTGCCAAGGATACAGAGGGGCCACACCCGAGGTGACGTGGCTGGGATGTGGAGCTTCCAGGAGAGAGGAAGTGTAGACAAGTAGACTGCGAACAGAGAGCTCCATCTGCCCCAGCGTTGCCCCCTGTTAAGGGAAACCTGGAATACATCACTGAGCCTCCTGTGGATGTCTTTCACTTCGCCTGTGAAACAGGAATATTGGTGCCAACTATGAGCCCCTCATTTTGTTGTTCTGAGGTCAGGAGACAGTGTGTGAAAGTGCTTTGTGAAGAGTAAAATGCTTAGGAACAGTTTTTTATTCCAACTCACCATTATAGGTGAGGCTTGAAAATATAAATTTTGTTGACTTTTATTGCACTTCTAATGTTTCTAATTTACTTCTTGGACATGATTTTTTTGTTTGTTTGTTTTGTAGGTTACTTGTCTGCAAGACTTTTTTGGTGACGATGATGTTTTTATTGCATGTGGACCTGAGAAATTCCGTTACGCCCAAGATGACTTTGTCCTGGACCACAGTGGTAAGGCAGTTCCGTGACCATCTTTGTAACCCTGAAGTGGCTGTTTAGTTCTGTTGTTTGGTGCAGGTTAAGTGGTCTGGTTGTCGAAGAAAGAAGTAATGAAGAGTTAATTTAATTAGATCATCATCTACTCTCACTCTTAGTAGAGCTAATTTCTTTGAATTAATAAAAGTAGAAAATACAGTGAGGCAGTTATCTGGTTGCAAAAACCAAAAAAAACCTAATTCCAAGTGTTTAAATATTTTTGGGAATTTTTTGGAAGTTGGTTTCTTCTTTTTTTTACTGCATTGTTACACTTTCGAAATTGATTCCTACCTTCTTCCAGAATGGTGCCTTGGCTAGGCCACCTTAAAATATGGATAGTACTGAACCTGAAAATAGTTCATTGTACATTTCTCATGTCCATAAAGAGATACGTAAAAGAATAATAATGTTAGCAATGATTATCTCAGATTTCTCTGCTCTGTTTCCATCTTTTTAGAAAATAACACAAATTGTTATATATGCAGAAAAAATAAAGCTATTTTCATTGATAGGATAAGGAAGTCCCTTTCTCTCAATTTTAGCCAAAAAATGGAGTTTTCAACTGTTGAGCAATAACCTCAGTGATTTCAGATATTATTGATTGTGGGAATATTGCTCTACTCTGTTATCTGAAATTTAAACTGATTTGAGTATTAGTGATTATTAGCTGACAGTGAAGTCAACTTCATCTTTAAATGAGATAGAATCATATAGACAAAACGTTTCACAGAGAAGAGAGATGTGAGAGGTTTCAGTCCCACAGTTTAATTTCATCATTGAGGAGAGCTGGCTTTTCAAAGATTAGACTAGTGATAAACCCCTTCCAGTTGCAGTGACTCGACAGTCCAGAATTAGAGAAACATATTACCAGATAAATATGGTGACCCATAAACTTTTAAAAATTCAAGATGGCACGTGCTACGGTGTCAGACTTTGTGTAATTCTTTCCTGTTACACTACTGTCAGTTTCTGGGGGTGACTTATCTGAGTGCTGGGGGCTCATTTATCTACTCTTCTTGGCTTTCCACTTTGTTTTTTCCCCCACAGGTGCCAAATTTCTTGAGGGTTTCAGTAGCGTCTTATATCTAGCCCTGCTTTAGATTAGTAATGTCACCAGAAAGACCTTAAAGAATTAGCGATCTTGCCTATGTTAATACTCTCACTTGTTCTTGTGGGTTCACTGAAAAATGTAAATTTACATATCATCTCTATTTTACATCTTTTTTTTTTTTTTACTATAGCTTAATTTCGTTTCATAATGTTTCTTTGTCAATGTTTATCATTTTGAAAGTTGAGACGTTGAAACTCGGTGTATTTCAGGTTGTAAAGTTAATTTGGATGGCAACACAGCAATTAAACGTTTATTGAGCGCTTACTATGTATATACTAGGCCTTGTACTCAGTGCTTTCATGTTAGTATTGTCACACGAGTGTATGTTCCTGGGTTCTTCGTCTCGTCACAACAAAGATTTGGAGCGACGGACATTAAAGCCCTCGGCGCGTCACAGCTCTTGGGTCTTGGACAAACCGTGTTATAGCTTAGCCAGGAGTGCTGTTTCTTCTACCTGAAGTCTTCACTCTGGTCCTCGGACCTTCTTTTGTTCTGTTTTCGCGGGCTTTTCCCTTCCTTGTCTTTTAGCCACCACCATTTTGGACTCCTTTTCCCTGTTCTACCTACCTAACAGTATGTTGTTGGAGAAGGCAATGGCACCCCACTCCAGTACTCTTGCCTGGATAATCCCAGGGACTGGGGAGCCTGATGGGCTGCAGTCCATGGGGTCGCTAAGAGTCAGACACAACTGAGCGACTTCACTTGCACTTTTCACTTTCCTGCATTGTAGAAGGAAATGGCAACCCACTCCAGTGTTCTTGCCTGGAAAATCCCAGGGACTGGGGAGCCTGGTGGGCTGCCGTCTATGGGGTCGCACAGAGTCGGACACGACTGAAGCGACGCAGCAGCAGCAGCAGCAGCAGCAACAGTATGTTGTTAATTTACCTACAATATTCGAATCATTCATAGGTTTTTGTTTTGGCTACCAGTGAGCTCCTATAATTAGAGACAGGCAAAAGTTACTGATTTCTTTCCCTCTTGATCTCTAATTACTTAACCTTCAGAAGGTTAAGTAATTATCCCAGTAATTATTACTGGGGATAATAATAGGGGCTTTTTCATAAGATTTTGTGAGGGTTAAATGAATTAATATGTGTAAAACAGTTGGAAGGGTGCCCATGACATAGTCTATGCTGTTAATGTTGTTGTTAATGTTGTTATTATATCATCACCATTAGGTCATAAAATTTTACTGTGAAAACAAGTCTCAGACCTAATTCTGCCACAGGTGCCTTTATTAGGAGTGATGTCAAAAACTCAGCCTCTGTGCACTGGTGCTGAATCAAATCTCAGAGACACAGTTTTGGGTGAAATAGAAAAGAATAGTTTTATTGTTTTGCCAGGCGAAAGGGGACACAGTGGGCTCCTGCCTCTCAAAACTGCATGTCCCAACCTTGGAGGATTTGGTGAGGGGTTTAACAGCAGTTTTTCAAGGGTGAGGTGTATGCAGGGTCTGCACGCCTTTGACCTGTTCTCAGGTGGTCTTCTGATGAATTTTTCTGGTTCCTAAAGGTGGTCTTCTCTGGAATGAGAATTGCTGATGTCTTCCAATTACTGGGGGTTTGTTCTGTAAAGAGCTCAGAGACACTGTTCTTTGTGTCCCTTGAATCTGCCCCGGGGCCCTGCCCCGAATCTGCGCTGCTGTTTCTTGGCTGCCTTTCCCTTGCCTCTTCATTGCCTTCCTTCCGTGACTAGCAACTGTTCGAACCTGCCCTGTGGAGCTCAGGGAAGGTCATGGAGCCTGGAGTCTGTTCCCTACAAGCAAGGGGAGGGACAGGGAAAGGCTTCCATGCCCAGGAGCTTCCACAGGGTCCTGTTTGGGTTCAGGAGGCAAAGATTGAAAAACAAACAAAATCTGTTTAACTTGTAATCTTGATGAGTCCCAACTCTGTCCATTTATACTTCTGACAACATCTTGCATTAAAAAATCATTCAAAATTCATAGAATTTAGCTAACCTAGTCTTAGGGCAAAATCATGTGTTAATGAGCTGGGTGCAGGGCTTGCTCAGATTCCTAAACCTTGGGGTGGTTCTGGTTATTAGCTCTCTAGGGTTATACATCCTGTTCGTGGAAGAGTCGCAGTGCCTTTAGGAAGGTTCTAACTAATCCACACACCACTCCTTTCAACACTGGAATACTTTCTAACATCTATAATGCTCATTAACTAAACTGCTGTTGCTATAGCCCCCTTGGAGTAAGGTTTTGATTAGAGTCTTTCAGATGCTAACTAGCCTCCCCTGGTGTGTATTTTGCTGATTAGTGTACTTCACTTGTTAATTTATTGTCCCTGGGGGTATAGATGAAAACCAACCCATATTTTAATCTTTCTGCATAAATTGAAGTATTTTAATGTGAATTTGACAATACGTTATATAATTTAATCCTTATAACAAGCCTGTTAAACAGATTTAGTCTCATCCCAATTTCACAGGGAGAGAAAACTGAGACTTAGACCTAAGCTCAGTGCACCAGTTAGCAAAGTCACACCCATGATTCATCCCAAAGCTGCAGGACTCCAAAACCCACGTTCTTAATTGTTTGAATTGGAAGTGATTATTTTAGCTATGTAATTAGTTCTGGTACTCTAGGTGCTGATTTGTGCTTCCCTGGTAGCTCAGCTGGTAAAGAATCTGCCTGCAATGCAGCAGGGAGACCTGAGTTCAGTCCCTGGGTTGATGAGATCCCCTGGAGAAGGAAAAGGCTACCCACTCCAGTATTCTGCCCTGGAGAATTCCATGGACTGTATAGTCCATGGGGTCGCAAAGAGTCAGAGATTACTGAGCTACTTTCACTTTCACATGCTGATATATTTGGCAATTTATGGAAGGAGCAAAGCTATTGTTTAAAGCTGGTTCCCTCATTTTTGATGCTTTGTACTTTGGGCAGATGGAAAATAAGTAAGGGGTTCATAAATTAGAATCCTATAGCCTTTCAAATTAAGATTAGCTGAGTTGGAGAGAACTCATCATAGCCTTTGCTTATCAGTGCTGTTGATCAATAATAATAAGTTGCACATGTGGAGATTAGGTTGTGTGTGTGTGTGTGTGTGTGAATCAAATTTTCTTGTTTGAGCACTTACTATGTATGGATTTCTGTATTAAGAACTCCCTCTGGAACAATGAGGTGAATGACAAGATCTGAAGCCTAATTTACGAAAATCTCAGGTGTGCTTTTGGGATGGATGCTTTGTATATAAAAGTCATTTAACAGTAATGAGATGATCAGGTAATGGTTCTAGGCACTAAACTACTGGAATGTGGTCTTTCTTTGGTTAGAATTAAAACTAGATCTCTTTAAAGCGCTTTCCTTTCTTTCTAGAGTGCCGTGTCTTGAAGTCGTCTTATTCTCGCTCCTCAGCTGTTAAATATTCCGGATCCAAGAGCCCTGGGCCTTCCCGACGCAGCAAATCACCGGCCTCAGGTAGTTAACGGGGAACGAAGCGGGTAGTCACAAATGGAGCATGTTCTTCGGTTTTCTTTAGTATGAGTTGGTAGTGTTGCCCATCCTTGTATGCAGCCAGGTTCCAACATAACATATAGATGGCATGATTTTTAGAATTTTAAGTCTGTTTCTCCAAGTTATAACAAGTGTCCTAAGATACTTGTTTTGTTCTGACACTTTTTCTCAAGAGCAATCTTGTCTAGATTCTTTTCCTGGTGTTTACGTAGAAGCGTTTCACGTTTTGACCACTGTGTCTGCATTTTAAATTTTTTTTTAATGGATATTTTCTTCTCTTATTGGTTTAAAGCATAAGCCAATACACCCACCTAGCTAAACTATTTCCTTGATAAGGTTCCATAGGCTTTTCGTCCGTTAAGCAATTTAAGCAACAGTTATTGTTGGAAGTAATACTGCTTATTTCAGAGTCAGACTTACCTCTACATTTCCTTCAGATCCTAAACCTATAGATTTGTCATAATTTTGACAGCTTTTGACATTTTTAAAAAATTAAAATGTCCCCCAAATCTTGATATTTTGATGTTATAAGGCTCACTTATAGGATGCTAATATTGTTTCCCATTAAGGAAAGGATTGTGAAAAAGCATGATTTTACATGTGAGGAATCCAGAACATGTGAAAGTAATATGAATAAAAACTGAAGCCTCAACCTGTCTATAAAATACTGAGTTTGGGGGGTTTCTGCTGCTCCATCTTACCCACCGACCCCGCTTTCTTTAGGTGGGATGGTTTCCCTTCTCTCCATGTGCACATTTATTTTATTATTATTTTTAGGAATTTTATACATATTTTCATTTATTTAATTTTTCCACTAACTCTAAATTTAGATATAATTATTCTCAATGTAGAAATGAAGAAATTAAGATATTCTTAGTGAGACTCTGAATGGCCTCACTCCCAAAGCCCCCATGCATCCTTAATGCCATATTTTCTCTTATCATGTTGCTGAGCTGATTCACTGTTGTGAGGCATTTGGGGTTATTTCTGATTTACTGTAGTGATAATTCTATCCCATAAAAATTTTCTGTAACCCTAATCATCCTGGGTCGTGTGCACGTTTAGACCTGCCGAATAACTGCTCTCCTTACTTCTCCCCCTTTGTTGATACTCAATATGTACAGTAAAGAGGGGTGGCCACTACTCCAGTGCCTACTCTACAGCCAGAGCCCCAGGTGAGCAGGAGAATTATGGCTTTGTCGCGCTGCTGGGTTTTCCGTTTTTGTCTTCCGCCGCCTTTTCTGTTTCCTTTTGCTCCATTTCCGTGGCTGTATCTGGCTTGTACCCGTGGACATCTGTGCTGCAGCAAGTGCGTCCTGCTTCGGCTCCCTTGCTTGTTAGAGAGCCAGGCGCCTGCAGGAGGGAGCCCCGCGTGTAGTCTGCGTGCAGCCACAGTACACGGGGATGGGGGAGGTGCACTGCTTCAAGGGGTCTGTCTCCTAGTTAATTTTGGAAAATAATCTGTTACTGAAAAAGGCAAAGGGTGGTCGGTAATACGAAAATGGCCATAGAAGCAATTCTACTCTCCTTCCCTTCTTCCTCACTCCGGAGTCGATAAGCCCAGTATTCTCTCTCTAAAAATATTGGCAATATGAATATTTTTAACTGAAAGCATCTCTATGATGTTAAGCTTATTTCAGATCATATCTTGCTTTCTGTAAAGTATTGGGTTGACCACAAATTTTGTTTTTTAAGATCGAATGGAAAAATCGGAATGAATTTTGGGGCCAATCCAATATTTCAAATGCTGGGAAAGCTAACATAACATGAAATTTTCATGAATACACTTCACTGGGTTTACTTTATGGTAGATGTAGACTTTTGTCAAGTTCTTAGCTTTTGTTTTAGTGATAGCTTTCCATATGCTTATCATATAACTAAAATAACTAAATAAGAGTGGAGAGAGTGGTTCAAAGATCACATATTATGATTACTCTAATTTTGGCTACTCGAGGTCTAAAGAGGGAAATTAATTTAAAACACATTTCATAACCATACTTGTCTTGTGGACCAACTGCTTCACAGAATGGTCTAATAAATGTATAAATCTTCTTAACTAGAATTTGAGATGCTTAAATAAGGTGATTTAAGAAAATCTTAACATTTCACTACCTCAGATTTTCAACTGAGTCCATATTTGGATTTGAGTTAATAAAGTTTATCTTAAACTTACAAGTAAAAGTTGTGAGATGTAAACCACATCTCAGTGGTTAAATGACTTCTCTAAAAGAGATTAATCCAAAAGCATGTTCAATACATACTATATAGTTATAAAAAACAGTTTTGTGTTATTAAAAGCCACAGAACCCAGATGGATAACTTGCTTTTATAGGCACTTTTGCTGTAGTGTACCCATTACCATTTAGAACATTCCATGGGACTCCCTGGAATTTCAAACAGAGCAATAATTTTGTAAACATAATCTTGTGCTTTTTAACTCTTGGGACAGAAGTGCTCCCATCATTGAAGTCTTCTGATTGACTAAATCCATAAAACTCAAATTTATCAAAATAGCTAAATAGTATGTAATAAGTACATAGACATTAACCCAGGTAACACAGTGGGGAAAGGGAAAGGGAAAGTTGCTCAGTCGTGTCCCACTCTTTGTGACCCCATGGACTATACAGTCCATGGAATTCTCCAGGTCAGAATACTGGAGTGGGTAGCCTGTACCTTCTCCAGGGGATCTTCCCAACCCTGGGGTCAAACCCAGGTCTCCTGCATTGCAGGCAGATGCTTTGCCAGCTGAGGCACAAGAATCCTGGAATAGGTAGCCTGTCCCTTCTCCAGGAGATCTTCCTGAACCAGGAATCAAACTGGGGTCTCCTGCATTGCAGGCAGACTCTTTGCCAGCTGAGCCACAAGGAAGGTACAAGAATCCTGGTGTAGGTAGCCTGTCCCTTCTCCAAGGGATCTTCCTGACCCAGGAATCACATTGGGGTCTCCTGCGTTGCAGGGAGATTCCTTACCACCTGAGCAACAAAGGTCACCATAATGTGAGCATTAAAAATTCTCACTTAAGTTTTCTAGCTTGTGACTCTTTGTCCACCCAGATAAAAAGTGTTCAGAGCAAGCAAATAAGAAAGCCCTACGTCAGTTTCTTACCTTTCAGTTGAGGGAAGGGTGGATAAAAGCCTTATTTGGGGGAAAGAAAATCCAGGTTTACTGAAGGAGAGGGAGTGTCCCAGAGATGCTGGGTGTTGCCCACCTTGCTGTTAGGGCAGCAGTGTGAGGACAGAGAGCCCAAGGTGACCCTGTCCCAGCTTCCAGTTACCTTCCTGGAAGTGGAGTAATGTGCCAATAAAAATGACGTTAAGAGCTCACTAGATAGTTTTTTTTTTTTTTTTTTTTTTTGAGCCTTTGAAATACTATCAGAAACTTAGAGAGCTGTCTGTGGCTTACTGTCTCCAGGATGGGAGTTATTTAAGGGTAAATATGAACATGTATGTACAGATACCAGTTCAATCCCTGCCAGTGAGTCTTGTTAAGAAATTATGTCTAGGCAGGAGGTGTGTTTTTAGGGACATTAGTTGGCCACAGGGATTACCATTTGCAGGAACTAATTTTTCTGCTTTAGTCCCTTTCCCATCACTGCTCCAGGGAAATCTTTGATTGCAGAGTGGTTTCTGAAGATGAGTGAAAGGTAACAGCACTTGGGGAAGAGGACCTGAACAGGTAGTTGTGTTGAATGAAGAGGAAAAGGAGCCAGACTCAGTTTCAGCTCCTAGCAAGCTCACTAGCTCATAGCTCATAATATCTCTTTTCTATGTGAATTCCTACCACCAGTTCCCTTTAAAGAGAATTTTTAAAAGAAACAGCATTAGTTGAAGTGTGACTTTATTGAAAAATAAGCAAGACTGTTGAACACTAAAGTTTCTAATCGACTGTATAGTTACTTATGCTATAAATACCCACATATGTTTGTTCAGAAAATCTAGATAACTGATAGTGATTTATGAATGAGTGGTTTTAAACTAGAAAAGTTAAAGTTTGGTAATTGAAAAATAACTGTAAAATTTTTGCCTCTTTGCTGAATTTTTACAGTGGGCCATGCAATAAACAAACATGACTCATTCATCTCATCACAAATATGATGCTTATTGATCCAGAATTCTGCCTCCTTTCAAGGACTGGGGCTCAGTTTTTTGAGGTCACCTTTTCAGAAGTTTTGCATTTTGCTTTTTATACTTAGTAGCATCGTTTAAAATAACAGTTGTCTGCTCCCTTGTATTAAAAAGATGTTTTAAAAAGGAAATGGACTTTGCTTGTCTTTCCATAGAGATGAATGGCAGTTTTCATCTCCTTGGGGTAAAAGCTTTGAGAATTAATGATAAAAGGGGTTAAAATAACTCCCTAGAAAAGGAGGGGGGCGGGGAACCACTAGTACCAGATGTTAACTAATAGCTTTACAACAGAAGTGGTATAATTAGGAATAAGCCTGGGTCATAGTGAGATGTGTGACTAGCACCGTATAGTTAGTGTAAAATCTGCAAGCTCACCCTCTCTTGGAAGCCGCCACGGCCATGCTTTTCGTAAACTGAGCTTTCAGCCTAGGAAGTGTATGGAAGTTTAGAGGAGGGTGTCAGAAAAACCCACCACGATTTGCTAAATAATGGGAAAATTAAGCTAAGAAGACAAGAAAATGGAAGGAATCAGAAATAACTAGTCCAGATAGAAAGAAACTGGAAGAGTGCCTTTTATGACCTTTAAACAAATAAGTGGGTATTACAGGGAGAAATGACCAATAATTTTCTTTTTCCATTAAGAATACCCTTAGGATATGTGTTAGAATTATCATATTGTGGAGTTGATCTGGGAGAGACAGGGCAGTGCCTCAGTGATTCAGGTCGTGTGGACAGGTTAGAGGACAGCCTTCCGAGTGAACAGTTACAAATATGACAGCCATGCATTTCTCTACCCTCGCTGGCATGCAGGATTTGTGGACAAGTTCCCGTTCACATCTCGAACTCCATAACGTTTTATATATTTGTTTATGTTACTGCTGGAAAATTATCATTGAAAATCCAGTTTCACTGCTTATTTGCCTGATACTTTGTCTGTAGTGCAGTACGACACATTATTTTTGCTTTTCGCTGATTTGCCATCTGCTTTGAGCTTTCAGTGAGTCGGAGCTCCGTTGGAGCTGTGTGGGGCATGTGCTTAGTGTTTCTGCCGGGTCTGGTGGCTCTGGGTTCTGACGATCTCTGTCTCCTTTGTTGTCTCGTGGTCAGTTAATGGAACTCCCAGCAGCCAGCTTTCCACTCCTAAATCGACGAAATCCTCCAGCTCCTCTCCAACCAGCCCAGGAAGTTTCAGAGGACCAAAGGTATGAAATAGAATATGTGCCGTGTTCGCGTGATTCTGTTCTGTTGCGTAATTCAGTGGTTAGTTTGTTCCGGGACTTGTGTGCAGTAACCAATCAAAAAGGAAAGAAGTTAGGATTTGGAGCCAGGAAGACTTGACTTTGGATCCTATATCCTTTTATTAATCTCGTAATTTGGGTCAATTTACCTAACTCTTCTGAGCTAAAGTGTTCCCATCTCTTAAATGGGAATATAAAATTATGGTTAGGGTTGAACTTGATGTGGTTTTATATCAGTAAACACTAGTTTTCCTATTATAACCAGAATAATTTGCAATGGCAAAGCTTTGGAGATTGATTCTTTTTAGAAATCTCATTTAGAAACCATGATTCTTTTTGGAAATCTCATTTAAAATTCATGATTTTAATATTGTTACCATAATTCGACTATGTAAAAGTCTAAAATAGAGTGAAATTCTAGTATAATACTTATATACAGAAGTTAGTAACACAAGAAAAATATGTTCATTTTGGTGAAGAACTTAGAAATAAATCTTAGGTTTTGACTGTGATCTCCTGAAAATGTGAATAGTAATTGAACGTGATTAAGCAACTGGTTTAATATGCATTTTATCTAGTAGAGAAGACTGATGAGAGAAACCAAATTTGCAGAATTTCAGTAAGTTTAATTTGACTTAGTAGCTATCAGTAGTTTAAACTTTTGAGTAAATTTGCCTGATAAAATAGCAGTACAGTACATTTTTTTTTAATTGAAGGATAATTGCTTTACAGAATTTTGTTGTTTTCTGCCATACATCACCATGCATCAGCCATAGGGATACTATGTCCCCTCCCTTTTGAACCTCCCTTCCCATCCCACCCTTCTAGATTGCTACAGAGCCCCTGTTTGAGTTCCCTGAGTCATACAGCAAATTCCCATTGGCCATCTATTTTATATACGGTAATATAAGTTTCATGTTACTCTCTCCATACATCTCACGCTCTCCTTCCCCGACTCCCCGACCCTGTGTTCCTAAATCTGTTCTCTATGTCTTTTTCTCCATTGATGACCTGCAAATAAATTAATCAGTGCCATCTTTCTGGGTTCCTTATATATGCATTAGTATATGGTATTTATCTTTCTCTCTCTGACTTACTCTTGGAGTGTTTAGTTGACATTGGAAATATCTTTGTGGTGACAAATACATTCTCTAAAGTTGGTGACCCAAATGTTTCAGGTATCATCCAAGTGGGAAATTTTCTCTCACTTAAGGATGTTGAAAAACATTTTCACTGGTGAGGTGAAGGGTAAAAGGCCCAGTGTGCCTTGTGAATTCGGGGCGGGAACCTGCTGGGCTGGCAGGGCAGTCGGTCTGCGGGTTCTCCTTGCTGACAGGGCTGTGTTCTCCATCGGACACTCCGGTGTGCTTATTGGGTCCTGAGAACGTTGTGTCTACCTCCAGAGTGAACTTGCTATATTCTTGTCTAAGTGCCTGACATCAATAACAGAAATTTCCACTAGAAAAGGACAGATCATCTGGTTTTGTGCCTGCTTGCTTATGTATGTTGGCAGGATTTGGAGGGACCAATAGTCAGTTTGGGATTTGGAGCACAGAGCTCTAGGTAACCTCTAAGTGCTAGAAGTTCTTGATCTTTATCAAAAGAACTGGCCATTTTCGAAAGTGGTAAATTGGCTTAGGTCAGTGCTTAATATGATTTCAATGGAATTCTTAAATGTCAACTCCAAAAGAAAAGCTGTATCAATTAAAAATCACTAATTATTTTCAGCTTTTCTTTACCAGCTTGTTTTCCCCAGAATAGATTGGAGGTGCTCTGTGTTTTAATCCAGGTAACTTTCAAGAAAATGGAAATAAAAATCAAGTCGATTTACCTTGTTTCCAGTTTTGATTGTTTTATCCTTTATTAAAGCAAAAGCTGGTGATTGTCAGCCCACATAGACCCAAACGAAGCTTTCCAGTGGTCCACCTGCAGGGCTCACGTGTATTTCTCTCCCGGCTGTTGCTGGAGGCAGGCTGCTGTGATCCTTGGCCTCTGGTTGTCTGTGGCCATCCCAGAAGGGTACCTTAGCCCATGCTCTCCTGGGTCTTGGTTGTTTCCCCCATTTTTATTATCCATTGGTGATGTGGACTCTTGTCTGTCTTCCTCATCTGTCTTCAGCTCTTAGCCCACAATTGTTCTTTCCTGTGGATGCCACCAGGTCAGTTGATGCTGCTGTGTCCCGCCCGATACAGACTCATTCTTTCACACATGTGAACATACTTGGAGGAGATCACTCACAGATGTGGAAATCTGAAGTGAAGAGTTGGGTTTCTTTTTTAATAGTACAGTAATAGTATAATAATTTTTAAAAAATTGTTTATTTTTGGCTGTATCAGGTTTTAGTTGCAGCACTTAGGATCTTCACTGTGGCATGTGTGTGCCTGCTAAGCCACTTCAGTCGTGTCTGACTCTTTGCAACCCTATGGACTGTAACCCACTAGGCTCCTCTGTCCCTGGAGTTTTTCCAGGCAAGAATAGTGGAGTGGGTTGCCATGACTTCCTCCAGGGGATCTCCCTGTTCAGGGATCAGACTCGAATCTCTTGTGTCTGCTGCACTGGCAGGCAAGTTCTTCATCACTAGTGCCACCTGGGAAACCTCTCTGTGGTGCACAGGCTCTCTAATTGTGATGTACAGGTGGGCTTAGCTGCCCTGCGGCAGGGGATCAAACCCATGTGCCCTGCATTATAAGGAGGATTCTCAACCACTGGGCCACCAGGCAAGTCCTCCAGTGGGATTTTTAAGACATGCTACAAGGTTTAATAAGATTGCAGAGACATTAGATAAAATCATTCCCAACTACAATAGATCCATCATCGTATCTAGAGTAACCTCAGAATTCACGGTAAGTGCTCACAGATTACTCATTGATGCAAAAAGAGATGAAGAAAGTTACAGGAAATGCTGACTCCTGGTCAAGACTGACATTGAAATCACCAGTAAGATAAAGGGTAACAGTCCTTTCATGACCTCCCACCCCATCCTTTCTCCTCCAGCACACCTGAGGCTTGGCCGACAGCTGTGAGACCGCCTCTGGGTTTCTTTTGATCATCTGTAGAATAAGCACATTTGACTTTAGGTGAGTCCTACAGTGCTAAGATTGTAGTTCTTATAAGTTGTCCAAAAACCTGTCTAGGATGCTGGGGAATCCATTCTTCTTCCTCTCACTCAAGCTGATATAGACTCACTGAATCTTACATTAAATATCTGAAGCTAAACAAGTCTCTGCTACACCCATCAGCTGTTCTGACATAAAGCTAAATATCTGTAGCCCCTGCCTGTTCCTGGGGGTCATACTTTGTGGGCGTTCATTTCATTGCAGATTCCCCGCAGTCGTGGTGTGTATTGTCCTTGGATGAAAACTTGCCTTTGAAATACTGCAGCTTAGGCGTGCTCCTTACTGTACAAAATACCCTCATTTTGATGTCACTGTAAGGCTCTAGTCAGCATCTGTCCACGTTTGCATTATTTTCCTCTATTAAGTGACATTACACATGGAGAATTACAGATAATTACCATGTGTTAGTGCTAGGCTTTTTCCTTCCCCTTCATTTAAAATAGCTCATTAAGAGCCATTAAGAGGGGATGTCTGACAGTGGAGGGCCGTTCTTCATGGGCAGCAGCTCTTTACTCCTATTTATCCTACTTGGATGCTTTTATGGCTTTGTGGGTCGTCTTCTTCCAGAGAATTGACAAAAGCAGGCAGCGCAGCCAGGACAGCACAGGCGGGAGCTGGCGCTCCCGTCATCCTCCCAGGAGGCAGCTTTGGGCGCGTGGCCTCCTCCCCGCCCCTCCCCCATCTTGGTTTTACTTAACAAGGACTTTGGCAAAGGTGAGCAGCATTTGCTATTCACAACCCGCCAGCCCCCACCTTGTGGCAGATTCTGGGAACCATTCTGGCGTCTGGGTGGAGGCACTAAAATAATTGAAAATGAAAAATAGTGACATTGTGCTGTTTACTGTCTGACTCCAGGGCAGCAGTGGTGTTTNTGCAAAGAGTCGGACACGACTGAGCGACTTCTTTCACTTTTCGCTTTCATGCATTGGAGAAGGAAATGGCAACCCACTCCAGTGTTCTTGCCTGGAGAATCCCAGGGATGGTGGAGCCCTGTCTCTTATACACATCTGTGACATTGTGCTGTTTACTGTCTGACTCCAGGGCAGCAGTGGTGTTTTTATTTGCTCCTCGAGAAAAACGCACGCGGGGATTCAGAAGCAGCTTCCCCCCCCCGCCCCCCCACCGCAAAATGCCCTCATTGCTTTCCCGGTAAGACTCTTGTGAGGAAGACAGCTCCACTCCCTTCAGACGTGTTCACAGAAGGTCAGGCTCTCTAAGGGGCTGGACCAAAGGCAGGAGAAAAGAAGCAAAGCTTTCCTCAAATTGGGTCTTTTGCAAGGTGGGGATGTTGAGAAATAGGGTGGCGACCAAGTCATTAAGGTTCTTTAAGCCTAAAACTGAACGATGTTAGGGCAACTGAGACTGACTTTGCTAGATAGTGACCTAAAACCATAGAGTGTGGGAACTGGAAGTGACCCCGGATATTGTCGTTCGTCTTCATCTTATAGATGGAGAATCTGACAGAGATATGAAGTGAGTTGCTCAAGTCCCAGTGGCCAGTTGGGATCTCTGACCCTCTCAAGCGCTTCGTCTCTATAAACTTTGACCTTCCCCCACCCCCATGGGTCTGCTTCCATGACCCCAACACAGGCGCCCCTTGGAAACCGATGCTGCATAGGTCTTTTAGGAGGAGTGCCTGGGTTTAGATGCTCTGAATAAAACTGGATTGTGAGATTGGGGAAGGAACAGGGAGAGGGGAGGGTTGAGAAGAGGGATCCTGGGCTGGGGGAGAGGCTGGGTGGAGGGAGAGAGAAGACAGAGGAGAGAACGCCTGTTGACAGGCCTTCCTGGGAGACTTTGGCGGAAGAGATTGTTCATCGTATCCAGTGATGATTCTTTTCAGGTGAAATGGTTACACCGTGTGACCAGCAGTTCTGCCTGACCCCCTAAGGCTTAGCGGAATGACAGAGTCTGCAGTAGGTTAGGGTTACTGGTTTCCTTTGGAAGCCAGCAGTGGAGCTGACTGTGGTCATGATCGGCACAGGTTGGAAACGGATGTTATGGTCCTGGCCCAGCAAGCATGAGGTCCTGGATGTGGGATGATGTTCCCCAGTGGTCCTGTGACCACAGGTCGTGAGCACTGTGGCATGACTGGGACTTGAAAGTAGATCACGCATGTGACCACTCCTGGCCCCTGAGGACACAGTGAGAAAGCAAGGCTGGTCTGCTGGATGCTTGGAACTTTGTCCTCAGACCAGAAATTCATAAAGGAGGCTGCTAGGGCCACTGGGCGGGTCCTGGCGTTCCCCAGAACCTAGACCCTACGGCTGAGATGTTGGCCTTGATTTTTGTATTGATTTGGGGAATCTGGCTTTTCCAAACACAGGGCCCCTCTTGTTGACAGTCATGCAGGGAGGAGACATTTTTGCAGCCAGAAACGGGCCACCTCCACAGCACCAGGCTGCCCACCTCAGTCAGGCATCTGGGGAGTCAGGCTGTCCTAGGCCTGTGTCAGGGGGGCACATGTCTCCTCAGGACTCTTGTTTATTTTCCTGCTGTTCTCCTTGTTGTTCAGTCGCTGAGCTGTGTTCTGCTTAGCAGAATTTTCTGTGAAAGTCCAATCTGCTCCAGTTGAGAGAGGCCCCCTTAAGCCCAAGGGTGAAGGCAGAGACAGCGCCCCCTAGCGTGCAGTCGCAGAGGGTGACACGCTCTGAGAAGGGTGAGCCTCCAGGCCCCTGGTCTGAGACGGACACAAGAGGCTGACGTATGTGGTTCAGCGCGGGAGCTTGGAAACTGGGCTGTCCGGGTTCCGTCTTGGCTTGACCACTCACTAGCTGTGTGGCCTTGCACCAGTCACATCACCCTTATCTGGGACCTGCTGCATAGGGTTGAGCTTAACTGATTAAATATAAAGAAAGCGCTTAGAATAACTTTGTTATTCTATTATGCTGTTGTTATTCTTTTATAGTCTGTTGTCTCATTCGTATTACCAGAAGCATTGGGGTGTCCAGGTTCAGTTTTCACATGAGGGAAGTTTCACTTAGGGAAAAAGAAATTGATATGCAATGAGGTAAGAAGGAGGAAAGAGAAAGTGAGAGAAGTCAGACTTCTCTGCTGACATTATTGCCTTCTCTGCTTTCCTGATGACCTGCCCTCCCAGCCCTACCTTTGTCTCTGTTTTCCTGCCCTCTCTTAAAAGTTTTTGAATTTATTTGTTTTGGGCTGCATTGTGGCATGTGGGCTTCTCTCTAGCTGTGGCATGCACACTTAGTTGCCCCTAGGCCTGTGGGATCTCAGTTCCCCCGACCAGGGATCAAACCCACGTCCCTTGCATTGAAAGGTGCATTCTTAACCACTGGACCACCAGGGAAGTCCCTTCCTGCTCTCTTGACATAGTTCAACCCTATTTAGTAATCTATAGGTAATATTGTTAGTAACAAGCTATCCCCAAATTTAGCAGCTTAAAACAACAATAAAAAATTATTTTCTCCCACAGGCAGCCCACTCCAGTACTCTTGCCTGGAAAATCCCATGGATGGAGGAGCCTGGTAGGCTGCAGTCCATGGGGTCGCTCAGACTCGGACACGACTGAGCAACTTCACTTTCACTTTTCACTTTCATGCATTGGAGAAGGAAATGGCAACCCACTCCAGTGTTCTTGCCTGGAGAATCCCAGGGATGGTGGAGCCTGATGGGCTGCCGTCTATGGGGTCGCACAGAGTTGGACAGGACTGAAGCGACTTAGCAGCAGCAACAGTTCTTGTGGGTCAGGAATTCAGGGACAACTTAAGATCTTAGATGGGGTTGTAGCTGTGCACCAGGGCTGCAATCGCCTGAAGCTTGACTGGGAACAGAGGATCCCCTCCCAAGGTGACCTGCTCACTTGGAGGCAAGTTGTGCCAGCTCTTGGCAGGAGGCCTCAGTTCCTCACTGGGTGGATTCCTCCGTAGGTTGGCTTCAGTATCCTCAGAATGTTGCAGCTGTGTTTCCTGAGAGTGATCTGAGAGAGAGGGCTAGTTCCTGTCTGTGACCTAGCCTTGGATGTCAGGGACAGCATCGTTTCCATCAGAGCTTTGGAACTAGAGATGTCAGTCCAGCTGAGTGTGGGAAGGGACTCCACACGGGCATGACCATCAGAGCACGGAGACTGGCCTGGAGACTGGCTCCCACACCCCTTCTCTCTGCTTTCAGCTCGCCCAGAATTTCTCTCCAGGGCTGCCTCTGCTCCCTCCGTAGCTCTCTGTCCTCTCTCCCCATAAATCTCACTGCTCCCTTCTCCCTGCAGTCCTTTCACTGTGTAGACCCATCTCCCCTGCCCATTGTTTTCTCTCCCCACCATCACTGACATTTTCTTCTCTTAATCCCCGTCTTCCAGATCCTCCATCTTCTCCTTGACCTCAGCCTGTGATCTCCTGTTTCCTCTGCCCAAGTTCCTCGGAGTCCCTTCGATCTAGCCGATAACCTTCCCTTCAGGAATATTTACTGTGTTTAAATCACAGCGTTTTCTTCAGGACAGATAGGCAATAAAGAGTACTAAATGTGTCATCAGCTGCCAGATGGATGAAGAAAGCATTTCCCTGAAATTTAATTCATCATCCACGTCCCGCTTTAAGACTTTCAAGGCTGTAGTAATTCAAGGCTTCAGAGTGAGGGGCACATCTGTGGACACCGGGGGCTGAAACGTCTCACGTTTTGATGCTGACGTGTATGCCCAGGGGCTGTCTACTGTGAGCATTCTTGTTGGTTGAAAGAAGAAAGAGAAAAAAGGACGCTGGAACAGTATCCAACATCTTGAGATTATAAACTGTCTGATGTGCTGCTATTTTATCTGATGATGTCTCCTGGGTCTCCTGGCGGTGAAAGATTTTCCAGATTTGTGAAGTGTGATGAAAGGGCTGGTAGTATCTCATACTGATTGGCAGAGCTAAAATGTAACTCTTTGACCTTCTGAACTCAAAACTTCTTTGTGAAGCTGTGAAATGTAAATCCACGGTAGCTTCTGACCTTGGAGAGGGTTTTGGCTTTTCCCTGGAGCTTAGGCTTTCTTTAGTATTTAAAAACTAGTTAATGGTCTTTAGTATGAAGAGACTGACACCCTTTATTGCCTCAGAAATGGTGAGAGGTCACTTAATCTCCGCATGTAATGATTTTGTTGACAGAAAAGCAGAAGAGGGACTAAGCAGTTTTGAAGATTTTGGTGCCCTAAAGAAATCAGTCATCCCGATGACTCGCAGATTCTGTTTGAGGACATTGATTTGTACATTGTAGTTGGTCGGCAGAAAAGAGGCATTTGGTGCATAAATGGCGCAGCTGGGTGGAAGCCCACTTTTATGGGCGTGGAGAGTTTGCCAGGCAAATCGGTGTGTAAGGTAGGATCAGTTGTATAAACTTTATTTGAATATAAGCAGCATATGTGTTTATCTCAAACACCCTCTTATTCATAAAAGTGGGTCATTAGACATTCTTCTCGGTCATCCATCAGTTAATTGGGTGGTGTTACTACTTAGAGGTCGTGGCATTGAGCTGTCCCGTGCCAGTGAAAAACAGGAGTGGCCTGTGCTGTTGACACTGAAAGTTAACAGTCACCTCTCCCAGCACCCAGGCACCCTGGACATCGGTGGAACGTCACACTGGGAGTATGCTGACATGTTTAGCAGGTAGGCGTGGCCATACCACTTGTTGCTCAAAATCCAGTAAGCCAACACTGCTTGAAAGGCTCACTCAGTAGGGATGTGATGAGATTCTTTGCTGGTTTTGGCAAACCATGTCTTCAGCTGAGGTGGCAGCGATACTCGGGAACAGAAGGCCAAAGTCGGCAGGTTCCACACAGCCCCTTTTGTTACCAGGTGCAAGTTCATCCTGCTCACCACAGGATAGGCCAGGAAATTGAGAGAGGAGTTGTTGAGGCAGAGAGTAGAGACTTTATTCATAAAACGAGAAGACTGAGAAGATGATGGACTAGTGTCCCAAAGAGGCTTCTCACCCAGGTTAGGATTCGGGCTTCTTTTATACCAAAAGGGGAGGGGGCATGGTTGGTTATTGCAAACCTCTTGGTGCCTGAATCCTTTGTTCTTGCAGCTGCTGGTGTAGTTCAGGTCACAATGTTCCTTTAAACCTTCAAGACAACTGTTATTCTCTGTTCTGCAACTTTATACCTCTATCTGAATGGAGAAATGTTACACCTTTAAAGATCAGAGACTTGATGGTGAGCTGTCCTATATATTTCAAGCTATAGGCAACATTCTTTTAGTGATTAACTGGTAGCAAAAGCAATAGAATACAAAGGTTAAAGTAACAGCCAGAATGGAGTCAGGCTTGTTCTTCCCTGTTAAACTTTCATGGACTTGAGCTGGCCCCTGTCCCAAACCATGTATATTCACAGACAGCAGGGTTCTGTGTCCTGCTGGTCTCCACCATTAAGCAGCACAAGCCTCAGGTTCCACTGATTGTACCAAGTGAGACCAAGGCTAAGGTATGGCTATAGGTGAGAATATTTTGTAGATTATGAATCCCTGGGTGCTGATTCAGATGAATTGTTCTCTTATCTCATTACTAATACTGAAGTATTTCAGAGTGCGTTATTACAAATCCAGAATAAAAGTGATAAAGCTCCTCTTTATTTTTTTAAATGATTTTATCTGTTTATTTTTGACTGTGCTGGGTCTTCGTTGCTGCGTGGACTCTTCTCTAGTTGCATTGCAGTGAGGGGGAGCTACTGCCTAGTTGCAGTGCTTGGACCTCTCATTGCAGGGGCTTCTCATCCCAGAGAACGGGTTCCCGGCTACAGGGGCTTCGGTAATTGCGGTGCACGGGCTCCGTAGTTGCGGTTCCTGGGCTCTGGAGTACAGGCTCAGTTGTTGTGGCACACAGCCTTAGTTGCTCTGAGGCACATGGGATCCCACCAGACCAGGCATTGAACCCACGTCTCCTGCATTGGCAGGCAGATTCTTTGCCACTGAGCCACAAGGGAAGCCCCAAGCTTCTGTTTTTAAGTGGATGCCTGATTTACACTGGTTTTCCTTCTAAGTGATGGAACTGATGTTTCTGATAGTTTTTTAAAATACCACAAAAAATGATAATGGAAGCAAGTCTATTTATCAGTACAAGTAATAACGTAGCATCCTGATTTAAAAAAAAAAAATCTTCCAATGCGTTTTAGAGGTCATCGTTTTAAAGAAAAAATTTTTCTGAAGACCTCTTTATATGAGGAAAGGCTGTATATTTATTTATCCACTTAGATATTATTTGACTAAATTATAGGAAGGTGATTATAGTTAGGCTAAAAGTGTAACCTGAAAGCATTTTCATATACTACAATGACTGTTTTGATCAATGAATTGTATTGGGTGCAAGACTTCATAAGCAATTCGAGGTTGTGATGTGAGACTGGCCAAAGAGCTCCTGGCCTCAGCAGCCAGACCTGAGTTTAGATCCTGAATTTACATTTGCTGTGCCAATTGGTCAAGTTATATAACCTCTCTGAGCTTTGGTTTCTTCACAGATCAATGGAGATGAAATAATACCTAATTCATAGGATATAAAAGTATTAATGTTAGGACTTGGCTCAGAGTAGGCATTCAATAAATTGTAATGAGTTTCTTTCCTTTACTTACAAAGAAAAAATTCTCCTTGGGCTATGGATGACTCACAGTGGTTAGGTTACTGGATGAGTGACAGAGAGAAGTTAAGGTAGCTGAACGATAAGTTAAAATTACTGCGAGAAACTTCCTCCATGGAGATTCTCAACTGTAGCCACACATTAGATCTTCTGTGGAGCTTAAAAACATCTTGAGACCTGGGTCCTACATGCAAGGATTCTTTAATCTGTGGTGCAGCCTGGCAACAGAATTTTTCAGATCTTCCCTGGGAATTCTAACACACAGCCAAGGAAAGAGAACTGCTGCTTTATAACGTCATACCCTGGGGTTTATTCTGTTCTAGCGTTTAAAAGTGTAAGAATTATATTGGAGGAAAAGCTTTCCCAAGATTGGCCCATCGCCTGTTTTTCTCAATAAAGTTTTATTGGAATGTACCCACGCTTATTCATTTCTGTTTGGTATCTGGCTGCTTTCACACAACAATAGCAGAGTTAAGTAGTTGTGAAGAAGACCGCGTGACCCACAAAGGCTAAAATATTACTCTCTGACCCTTTACAGAAGATGTTTCTGACCCCTGCAGCAGGCCACTTAAAACCACAGTGCCATTTTCCAAGATGCATTCAAGAAAGTCAACTCTCTACGCTAGTATATCTGCTAGCTTCTGTTCAAATGCTCCTTTTTATGAAAACCACATGAAGTAGGGACCAGCATTAATATAACTATTTTTGCTTCTTTTTTTTCCCCTGAGAATTGCATGTTTATGAACAAAACTTCACGATTTTAATATAGCATTTAACATTTCTCTTTAAATTTCGTAGAAATAGTAATCCACTTGTCAAAGACATTTACTGTAGGGTGCTAAAAATGTGGTAAGCTGGCACGTCATCAGATGTACTCAGTCTGCCAGGAATGCTCTTTTAAAGGGTGCTAGCAGTTGAGGGCACTTTATAGAATTGTTTTTTGCTCTGTTTTCAAGTCTTTTTTTTTTAAAGTTCTTAGCAGAAGTGGATTCTGGTGCAGTTTCCTTCCTCATAAAACTGGGGCTGCTGCTGCCAGAGAGAAGGCCAGTGGTGGTGGAGGGCGCAGAGAATGCACTCGCAGGGGCTTTGGTGTTTTCCATCACTTCCCCTCTTCACCCTCTGTGACCTCATCAGGAAAAAGTCCCCTCTTCTCCCCACCTCTAACATCGGTGCATCTTTTAAAAAAATATATTTATTTATTGGCTGTGCTGGGCCTTTGCTCCTGCTCCTGTGCACAGGCCTTCTATAACTGGAGCGAGCAGGGGCTGCTCTCTAATTGTGGTGGGCAGGCTTCACATTGTGGTGGCTTCTCTTGCAGGTCACTCGCTCAGCAGCTATGGTGCAGAGGCTTAGTTGCCCCAAGGCATGTGGGATCTTCCTGGACCAGGGTTTGAACCAGTGTCGCCTGCACTCACAGACAGGTTCTTAACCACTGGACCACCAGAGAAGTGTATTGCATCTTTTTGAACCAGTTAGTAATTATGGAAAATATCCCGAAAGAGTCTAGACGGTCCCTCCCATCCGTTTACTCTTTATTGAAGAGCGTCTCAATCACAAGCAGCACCCAGGCACCGTCTTCACGCTGTCTCGGCGTCCTGGCTGCTGATGGAAGCATGAAGCACATTAGCATTTTAAGAAACATTTAGCTAGACAATAGAAATGGGACAGGTTTAATCAGGAATGCCGTATTTTATTCTCTCCTTGCTTCAATAAGAGAATAGTTCTTTTGGCCAGGGACAGGAAAATCCATACATTCTGCTTGGTAAACGGAGGGATTTTGTAGTCCTTGCTTTTGCCCTTGTGTTTTCCTTCCTCTTTGTCTGCATGTCTCTCGGGGCACCGAGAGTGTCTTATATGTAACAGTGGACACTTCATGTGGACACTTCATGTTTACCGGGGATGCCTCCAGAGATCTTGGTGAGTACCCAGCTTTTCTTGGATTCTCGGAGCACCAGGCTGGGAGGTCAGACTAAGAGGGCAGAGGTGTGATTCAGGTGTGCCAAGTGCAGACTCGTGCTGTAGCAAAACAGCTCCTGCGCATGGCTTGCAAACCATCAGAAAGAACCGCATCAGAAAGAACCACATTCTGGAACAGTGAGGTTTCCAGGAATGGTTTTGCAGGTACACATATGCCTCCTCATTAGACTGTAAACTTCTAGGCTCTAAAGACCGTAGCCCTTATCTTTGCATCCTCTAAAAATCCGGCACAGGTTGTTGCTGATGGAGGGAAGGAAAACCGTCCCTGCATCTAATCATGTCCTGTCTGTTGAGCCGTGTTATCATGTAATGATTCCTTCATTTTTTTGTATGCATTTTCATTTTCTTCATGAAAGCTTTTTTTTTTTTCCCCCTCCAAATAAAGGAACATGTTTGGATAGGTAATCAGATATGTCACTTCTGTTAGCTCTCTCATTTTTTAAATGCTGGAGGTTTAGCACTGTGAAACAGTGTCATTCTGTTGGAGAGTTTTGAACAATGCTCTTCCTGCCATCAGCCTTTGCTGAGAGAGTGCACTTCCTGGCGGTTTAGTGAGACCTTTGTCAGATACACGTGGAAGAGCCCTTTGTGTTGCCCTGTGGCCTCACATTGTCCCCGAGCCACCTCTCAGGCCAGCTTCAGCCTAGTTCTCGTTTTGGTCGCTACACCGTCAGCTTCCACCCCCGGCTCTGTATCCCGGTGTCTTTTCTGCCCCTTGCCACCTCTGAATCCCGACACCAACCAAGTTTGTAAGCACTGGGAATCAGGATAGGTGTGAATGAGAATGTAATCAAAAGAAACATGGAGAATGTGACTGAGGTTGGTGGGAATTCAGTCAGTACTCCAGAGAGTCATCCGTCCGTGTGAACATGTACAAGGAGGTAAAGAAAGACGCCTGCATTTTTCGCCTCTTTCTGGACTTCTCTCTTAAGGAGCCCTTGAGTCACACAGAGCACATCAGTTTGTGATGAACTGACTTACTCACATAACTCAGGGAAGAGACCTGTGAGAAGAGGGTCACCACTTTGAGAAGAGGGTCACCACTTCGAGAAGAGGGTCACCACTTCCAGAAGAGCGAAGCAGGCAGGCCTAGAGGAGAGTGGGGAAAGGTAGGCAGTGGTGGAGGGGGGCTCTGCACCCTGCACACTCCCAAGGCTCCGAGTGCTAGGAAGGGAGGTGCTTCCTGCCCAGTGCCCAGGCAACACCCAGCCTGCTGTGCCCCGAGGGTGTGGGGCGGCCCCGTCCTGGGTTGTGAAGTATAGACATGCAGGTCAGCCAGGCCACTGTCCACTGCTGCTCCCCCAGCATCGACAGTCCACCCCCCCACCCCTGTAACCTAGCGGTGAGCTGAGATCAAAAGCATCCTTGTTTACTTTTTGACGTATGAAACTTCCCCCCAAATGACTTTCTTCTTATCTTTATTCTACCAAGAGTCTGTTGTTCAGTTGCTCAGTCATGTCCGACTCTTTGCTATCTCTTGGACTGCAGCATGCTAGGCTTCTCCATCCTTCACCATCTCCTGGGGCTTGCTCAAACTCATGTCCATTGAGTCAGTGATGCCGTCCAATCATCTCATCCTCTGTCTTCAATCTTTCCTCCTGCCTTCAATCTTTCCCAGCATCAGGGTCTTTTCCAATGAGCCAGTTCTTGGCATCAAGTGGCAAAAGTATTGGATCTTTAGCTTCAGCATCAGTCCTTCCATGAATATTCAGGGTTGCCTGGCTCTAGGTGAGTGATCACACCATCATGGTTATCTGGGTCATTAAGGTCTTTTTTGTACAGTTCTTCTGTGTATTCTTGCCACCTCTTCTTGAAGTCTTCTGCTTCTGTGAGGTCTACTGTNAGCAGCTATTTCTGTTCCGTCCTTTGTTCTGTGCGCAGTCCTGGCGGTGTCTTATGTTAGAGCTTTTCGTGTCTTATGTTAGAACTGTCCCTCGGTCTGGTGTGCTAGCCCAAGTTAGTTCGCTCTGGTTACGCGTGGGGCTAGCCCAAGTTAGTTTGCTCTGGTTACGCGTGGGGCTAGCCCAAGTTAGTTTGCTCAGGTTACACGCGGGGCCTTCAGGCCCGATTCTTTTGCGCTGCAGTCCGCATCTCGTGCGCCTCCCTGCCCAGCCCCCACCTGCTAATGGCAATGCNCCCAAGTTAGTTCGCTCTGGTTACGCGTGGGGCTAGCCCAAGTTAGTTTGCTCTGGTTACGCGTGGGGCTAGCCCAAGTTAGTTTGCTCAGGTTACACGCGGGGCCTTCAGGCCCGATTCTTTTGCGCTGCAGTCCGCATCTCGTGCGCCTCCCTGCCCAGCCCCCACCTGCTAATGGCAATGCAGGCGTCTGCCCTGTCTTTTTCGCTGGAGGAGTTACCCCTGGCTCGTAATCTGTTAGTTTTATTATTTTTTTTTGTTTTGGTTTTCTTCCCTGTTATGTTGCCCTCTGTGCTTTCAAGGCTCGCCACAAATTCAGCAGTGAGAGCTTTTCCTGGCGTTTGGAAATGCCTCTCTTTCTTAAAACTCTCTTCCTGGGACAGGACCCCCTTCCCGGGACGGAGCTCCCTCCCTAGCTCCTTTGTCTGTTTCTCCATCTTTTGTATTCTTCCTACCTGTTTTTGAAGACAATGTTCTGCTATTCTGGATGCCTGACGACCTCTGCTAGCATTCAGAAGTTGTTTTGTAGATTTTCCTCCGCGTTGAAATGTTCTTTGGATGAATTTGCTGGGGAGAAAGTGGTCTCCCCTTCCTATTCCTCTGCCATCTTCTCCGAATCCCCCCTCTTGTTTTTCTTTGTTCTTCTCCAGGAACATACTGGGCACCTGCCAACCTGAGGAGTTCATCTTTCAGTGTCATATCTTTTTTGCATTTTCATACTGTTCGTCAAGGATCCAGTTGATATGAATTTAATTTGGATTTCTTATTTCCTTGAGTGACAGTTTTCAATCTAGCAAGTGTTGGATTAGAAGAGAGAAGTGACTTGGAGTGAATTATATAGAAACATCTCTTGGAGCCATTGTACACTCAACAATTCAAAAGCCTCTCTCACACACTCATTCCAAGGCCCTCTGGTAGGCGTTTTGAGAAGTACTGATAACTAATGTTGAGTTGGTGCTACGTGTCATTGACTGTGCTGAATGATTTCTGTGGCTGCTGTTGGTACCTAGTCACTCCGTCATGTCTGACTCTTTGCGACCCCATGGACTGTACCCCTCCAGGCTTCTCTGTCCGTGGGATTCTCCAGGCAAGAACACTGGAGTGGGTTGCCGTGCCCTCCTCCAGGGGGTCTTCCCAACCCAGGGATCAAGCCCAGGTCTCTTATGTCTCCTGCATTGTCAGGTGGGCTGAAGACCTGAGGGTCATTCTGTTGGTTATGAAGACCCAGTGAGGTTCTGGGATCCTAGGGTCTGAATCAGAAGTCTCCTCTGGAAGAGCTGCTCTGGCAGTAATCTTGGCATGGGGAGCCTGGCGGTAACCACGAATGCTGCAGAGAACGTGGTGGTTTTCCTTCCAGCTTCCCTTCGTGCCGACTTCTGGGGCTTGGGTTTCAAATTCTAACTTTTAAACATTGCAGCATGAATTCTTGCTGAATTTGGATCAGTTTTATAGCAGGGTAATTAAAAGGAAACAAGCAAAAAGGCTAAATTTTGGAGAACTTTGCCCGCCCGTGACCTGTGTTATGAGGAAAGAGTGAGTGGGTTCTGAGGAGCCAGCTATTCAGCCACCTGCAGTTCTCGTCAGGTGAAGGTGGCCAGAGAGGGACACGTACACACACCCACGTTCTTGCGGGACTCCTCACCTGTCAGAGGGCAGGACACGCTCAGGAGAGGCGCGCCGATTCCTCAGGGCAGCGCTAACGTGGTGCATCTCAGCGCTGGTTTTCAGTGGCCTCGGGTTTCCTAACAAGGCCCATCACTCTTGATTTACCATCCACACAAGTATGCGTATGTGAAATCTGAGGAAACAGCTCAGTTTTTATATGCCTGTCATTGCTGAGGCTTGTATTTTATCCCCAAAGAGCTTCTGGATGATCCTGTTTGAAGGAATGTTATAAGTATTGGGTTTTCCTGGATTGAACGAAACTCAGAATAGTTTCCCGCTTTACCTGGAGTGGATTCAGGTCTCCAGATTGCGGGCCGTGGGTGGGTGGGTCCCTGCCCTGGACCTGTGCTGGCTGGGTTTTCATTTAGCAAGTGTGAATTGAGCGGTGTGTTCCCCCAGCCCTGTGGTGCACACAGGGAATGCAGGGATGAAGAAGGCACAAGTGTGTAAACTATCAGCACCAAAAAACGCCACAGTTGCTTCTTAGTGTTTGGTAAGACCTTTGACCATGTAAACTCCTAAAAGGAATACCTTCTTTTTTTTTTATTAAGAAAAGAAAGTAAGTTAAGAGAAAAGATTGAGTTGGGAAGTGTAATAGCCCTTGGAAATTAGGGGGAAAAAATTCCATAAGCCTACAGAATAGTAATACATAAAATAGTAGTAAATAATGATGCGTTTGAACTGTGGTGTTGGAGAAGACTCTTGAGAGTCTCTTGGTCTGCAAGGAGATCAAACCAGTCATTTCAAAGGAAAAGGAAATCAATCCTGAATATTCATTAGAAGAACTGATGTTGAAGGTGAGCCTCCAATACTTTGGCCACCTGATGCGAAGTGCTGATGCATTAGAAAAGCATCCCCTGATGCTGGGGAAGATTGAAGGCAGGAGAAGGGGATGACAGAGGATGAGAGGGTTGGATGGCATCACCTACTCAATGGACATGAGTTTGAGCAAGCTCCAGGAGATGGTGAAGGATAGGGAAACCTGGAGTGCTGCAGTTCATGGGATCGCAAAGAGCTGGACATGACTGAGCGACGGAACAATAACAACAATGACAAATGTGTGTATCACAGGCATAGTCAGCTTACCTATGTGTGCTCAGTTGCTTCAGTTTTGTCTGACTCTTGTGACCCCATGGACTGTAGACTGTCAGGCTCCTCTTCATGAGATTCTTCAGGCAAGAATACTGGAATGGGTTGTCATTTCCGGCTCCAGGGGGTTTCTCCCACCCATGTCTGCGGGCATTTCTTGCACTGCAGACGTGATCTTTACCTACTGAGCCACCTGAGAAGCCCTTTTCAGTTTCAGTTCAGTTGCTCAGTCGTGTCTGACTCTGGGACCTCATGGACTGCAGCATGAGGTCCATCATGAACGATCACAAACTCCTGGAGCTTACTCAAACTCATGTCCGTTG
Organism: Neotragus moschatus; assembly: GCA_006410615.1. Classification (NCBI taxonomy): domain Eukaryota; kingdom Metazoa; phylum Chordata; class Mammalia; order Artiodactyla; family Bovidae; genus Neotragus; species Neotragus moschatus. The sequence goes on from SJYA01002299.1 coordinate 45,789, forward strand.
AGTTGGTGATGCCATCCAATCATTTCATCCTCTATCATCCCCTTCTCCTCCTGCCTTCAATCTTTCCCACCATCAGGGTCTTTTCCAACGACTCAGCTCTTCACATCAAGTGGCCAAAGTATTGGAGTTTCAGCTTCAGCATCAGTCCTTCCAATGAACACCCAGGACTGATCTCCTTTAGAATGGACTGGTTGGATCTCCTTGCAGTCCAAGGGACTCTCAAGAGTCTTCTCCAACACCACAGTTCAAAAGCATCAATTCTTCTGCACTCAGCTTTCATTATAGTCCAACTCTCACATCCATACATGACTACTGGAAAAACCATAGCCTTTGTTGGCAAAGTAATGTCTCTGCTTTTTAATATGCTGTCTAGATTCGTCATAACTTTCCTTCCAAGGAGTAAGCGTCTTTTAATTTCATGACTGCAGTCACCATCTGCAGTGATTTCAGAGCCCCCCAAAATAAAGTCTGTTACTATTTCCACTGTTATCCCCATCTGTTTGCCATGAAGTGATGGAACTGGATGCCATGATCTTAATTTTCTGAATGTTGAGCTTTAAGCCAACTTTTTCACTCTCCTCTTTCACTTTCATCAAGAGGCTCTTTAGTTCTTCACTTTCTGCCATAAGGGTGGTGTCACCTGCATATCTGAGGTTATTGATATTTCTCCCGGCAATCTTGATTCCAGCTTGTGTTTCTTCCAGTCCAGCATTTCTCATGATGTACTCTGCATATAAGTTAAATAAGCAGGGTGACAATATACAGCCCTGATGTACTCCTTTCCCAATTGGGAACTGGTCTGTTGTTCCATGTCTAGTTCTAACTGTTGCTTCTTGACCTGCATACAGATTTCTCAGGAGGCAGGCAGGTCAAGGGGTCTGGTATTCCCATCTCTTAAAGAATTTTCCTCAGTTTGTTGTGATCCACACAGTCAGAGGCTTTGGCATAGTCAATAAAGCAGAAGTAGGTGTTTTTCTGGAACTCTCTTGCTTTTTTGATGATCCAGTGGGTGTTGGCAATTTGATCTCTGGTTCTTCTCCCTTTTCTGTTTACTGAAAAATTTATAGATATTTGTGTGTTAGGCTGGGAACTTCAGTTTTTTGTTAGGTGGGAACCTATTATTTAGTTTTATCTTTTATTTTCCTCTGGTTCCTAGTTTAAAAAAATGAAAAACATTATGGTGCTGCAGAGGCATCCCTACTGTCTCAGGATGGTAAAGGAGTTGGTTGGGTCAGGGCTGCCATCTGGGTATCGAACCCTCTGGAGGGTGTTGTGCTGTGGGTGACTACCTTGTTCATCGGTGTTGCCATGAAAATCTCCTTTTCTTTACTTCATTGAAATCAACAGTAACAGTATCAAAGAAGAGGAGCACAGTGTCAGTTTTCATGATACTAATTGAAAGTACTGTGTCTAGGGGATTGTATTAACGGGACTGTGCTTAGGAAGAAGGGAGAGAGGAGAAGCAAGGGGCCACTTCCTCTGTTTCTGTGTGATTCTTCATGGAAGCTCGCCCACATAGTCGATGAGCTGGGTAAATAACGAGCACTGTCCTTTCACAGCAGGTTTCTGCGCACGGCCGATCTCCTTCCAGTGTCAACGGAGGGCCTGAGGTTGACCGCTGCGTGAGTCCTGAAGGTAGCCCTCAATGCGTGCGCTGTTTGTACAGGAAGCCACCCGTGTGAGCTTGGTGGGCCCCCACACCCACTTGTGCTGTATGGTGGTCTCTCTAAAGAGCAGTGAGGTCATGGCCCCAGCTAACCTCCTCAGCCTTCGTTGTCAGGGGTCACATCAGTGTTAATTAAGCAACCCCAACTTCAAATTTTAGTTCTGGGTTTCCATTATTTTTCCTTAGTGGCCATCTGCTGGGAAAGACTGAGGGCAGGAGGAGAAGGGGACGACAGAGGATGAGGTGGCTGGATGGCATCACCGACTCAATGGACATGAGTTTGGGTGAACTTCAGGAGTTGGAGATGGACAGGGAGGCCTGGCAAGCTGCAGTTCATGAGGTTGCAAAAAGTCGGACACGACTGAGTGACTGAACTGAACTGAATCTGCCTACAGTTCCTAAATGTGGATTTTCCTTTTTCTTAGATAATTTAAGTAGGCGTCTTTCTTTGATGTCTGCTGTGTACAGTCCACTTGGGGATGCATTGTGAAAAGTGGTCAGTCTTAACCACTTCCTCCTCCTCCTCCCCTCACCTTGTTTTTGAGATAACTTAGAGCCAGAAATTGGCATTAACTTAGCTTAATTCATGACTGGCCCAAATTTTCTTTACTAGAAAATCTTGAGAAAAAAAAAATGTCTAAGATTAAATCCCCACCATCATCCCCTTCCCCTTTCCCCAGTATTGACAAAAAATTTACAATTTTAGTTAGACTTCCCTATTACCCGAAGTTAGCCACTTATTTTCAGCTGATATTTCAGGAATTTGTTCAGTTCAGTCACTCAGTCATGTCCCACTCTTTGTGACCTCATGGACTGCAGTACGCCAGGCTTCCCTGTCCATCATGAACTCCCAGAGTTTGCTCAAACTCATGTCCGTTGAGTGGGTGATACCATCCAACCATCTCATCCTCTGTTGTCCCCTTCGCCTCCTGCCTTCAGTCATTCCCAGCATCAGGGTCTTTTCCGAGGAGTCAGATCTTTTCATCAGATGGCCGAAGTATTGGAGTTTCAGCTTCAGCATCCGTCCTTCCAATGAATATTCAGGACTGATCTCCTTTAGG
>SJYA01002299.1:48890-199191 GCA_006410615.1 Neotragus moschatus
GTCATAACTTTCCTTCCAAGGAGTAAGCGTCTTTTAATTTCATGACTGCAGTCACCATCTGCAGTGATTTCAGAGCCCCCCAAAATAAAGTCTGTTACTATTTCCACTGTTATCCCCATCTGTTTGCCATGAAGTGATGGAACTGGATGCCATGATCTTAATTTTCTGAATGTTGAGCTTTAAGCCAACTTTTTCACTCTCCTCTTTCACTTTCATCAAGAGGCTCTTTAGTTCTTCACTTTCTGCCATAAGGGTGGTGTCACCTGCATATCTGAGGTTATTGATATTTCTCCCGGCAATCTTGATTCCAGCTTGTGTTTCTTCCAGTCCAGCATTTCTCATGATGTACTCTGCATATAAGTTAAATAAGCAGGGTGACAATATACAGCCCTGATGTACTCCTTTCCCAATTGGGAACTGGTCTGTTGTTCCATGTCTAGTTCTAACTGTTGCTTCTTGACCTGCATACAGATTTCTCAGGAGGCAGGCAGGTCAAGGGGTCTGGTATTCCCATCTCTTAAAGAATTTTCCTCAGTTTGTTGTGATCCACACAGTCAGAGGCTTTGGCATAGTCAATAAAGCAGAAGTAGGTGTTTTTCTGGAACTCTCTTGCTTTTTTGATGATCCAGTGGGTGTTGGCAATTTGATCTCTGGTTCTTCTGCCTTTTCAGTTTACTGAAAAATTTATAGATATTTGTGTGTTAGGCTGGGAACTTCAGTTTTTTGTTAGGTGGGAACCTATTATTTAGTTTTATCTTTTATTTTCCTCTGGTTCCTAGTTTAAAAAAATGAAAAACATTATGGTGCTGCAGAGGCATCCCTACTGTCTCAGGATGGTAAAGGAGTTGGTTGGGTCAGGGCTGCCATCTGGGTATCGAACCCTCTGGAGGGTGTTGTGCTGTGGGTGACTACCTTGTTCATCGGTGTTGCCATGAAAATCTCCTTTTCTTTACTTCATTGAAATCAACAGTAACAGTATCAAAGAAGAGGAGCACAGTGTCAGTTTTCATGATACTAATTGAAAGTACTGTGTCTAGGGGATTGTATTAACGGGACTGTGCTTAGGAAGAAGGGAGAGAGGAGAAGCAAGGGGCCACTTCCTCTGTTTCTGTGTGATTCTTCATGGAAGCTCGCCCACATAGTCGATGAGCTGGGTAAATAACGAGCACTGTCCTTTCACAGCAGGTTTCTGCGCACGGCCGATCTCCTTCCAGTGTCAACGGAGGGCCTGAGGTTGACCGCTGCGTGAGTCCTGAAGGTAGCCCTCAATGCGTGCGCTGTTTGTACAGGAAGCCACCCGTGTGAGCTTGGTGGGCCCCCACACCCACTTGTGCTGTATGGTGGTCTCTCTAAAGAGCAGTGAGGTCATGGCCCCAGCTAACCTCCTCAGCCTTCGTTGTCAGGGGTCACATCAGTGTTAATTAAGCAACCCCAACTTCAAATTTTAGTTCTGGGTTTCCATTATTTTTCCTTAGTGGCCATCTGCTGGGAAAGACTGAGGGCAGGAGGAGAAGGGGACGACAGAGGATGAGGTGGCTGGATGGCATCACCGACTCAATGGACATGAGTTTGGGTGAACTTCAGGAGTTGGAGATGGACAGGGAGGCCTGGCAAGCTGCAGTTCATGAGGTTGCAAAAAGTCGGACACGACTGAGTGACTGAACTGAACTGAATCTGCCTACAGTTCCTAAATGTGGATTTTCCTTTTTCTTAGATAATTTAAGTAGGCGTCTTTCTTTGATGTCTGCTGTGTACAGTCCACTTGGGGATGCATTGTGAAAAGTGGTCAGTCTTAACCACTTCCTCCTCCTCCTCCCCTCACCTTGTTTTTGAGATAACTTAGAGCCAGAAATTGGCATTAACTTAGCTTAATTCATGACTGGCCCAAATTTTCTTTACTAGAAAATCTTGAGAAAAAAAAAATGTCTAAGATTAAATCCCCACCATCATCCCCTTCCCCTTTCCCCAGTATTGACAAAAAATTTACAATTTTAGTTAGACTTCCCTATTACCCGAAGTTAGCCACTTATTTTCAGCTGATATTTCAGGAATTTGTTCAGTTCAGTCACTCAGTCATGTCCCACTCTTTGTGACCTCATGGACTGCAGTACGCCAGGCTTCCCTGTCCATCATGAACTCCCAGAGTTTGCTCAAACTCATGTCCGTTGAGTGGGTGATACCATCCAACCATCTCATCCTCTGTTGTCCCCTTCGCCTCCTGCCTTCAGTCATTCCCAGCATCAGGGTCTTTTCCGAGGAGTCAGATCTTTTCATCAGATGGCCGAAGTATTGGAGTTTCAGCTTCAGCATCCGTCCTTCCAATGAATATTCAGGACTGATCTCCTTTAGGATGGACTGGTTGAATCTTCTTGCAGTCCAAGGGACTCTCAGGAGTCTTCTTGATTTTGTTGGTTTCTGATTCCAGCCAACAAGGCTAAAAGGAAATTGGTGATTCAGGTGTTTTATTAAGGAAATATGCTCAGAGGATTTTCTTTAGTTTTACTATAGATATAGAAGTGCATTTAGATTTGTTAATTTACAAATATGTAAACATCAAGGTGAAATGTGATGTGTTCATTAGCATGTGCGTTTATCCTTTTTTGCAGGTGTGGATGGACACAGGTGCTCTGAGTCGTCGACTCTTCTGGAGAAATACAAAATTGGGAAAGTTATTGGAGACGGCAATTTTGCAGTCGTCAAAGAGTGCATGGACAGGTGAGGGAAGATAATTGCTTGTTCACTGATACATCCATTTCTGCTTTGGAACTTATTCTTACCTGAATGAATAGAAGCCCTTCTCAAAGGCTCCACCTAGGGACGAGTGGTTTTGCATGCTCACAGGCAGCTTGACTGTAGCCCTCCAGGCTCCTCTGTCCCTGGGATCTCCAGGCAAGAATACTGGAGTGGGTCCATGCCCTTCTCTAGGGGATCTTCCTGACCCAGTAATCAAACCCGCATCTCCCTCATTGCAGGCATTCTTTACTGTCTGAGCCACCAGAGCCCTTCCGCATAACGTAAACCGAATATTGCTCGGATTTCTAATGAGCCTTTAGAAGTCATATTATAGATGCCTGTTGCTTGGGCAACAGCAGTCTGTGTACCAGAGCTAAGTAAAGGAGCTTAGGAGACAAGGAGCTGCTTTCTGCACCATATAATGAGCAGTAAACCTCCACCAAAGATGTAGCAAAACAGAAAAACTGTAATTACCAGAACTTTCTGGAAAACTCACCTCTCACCCACCCCCTATAACAAAAATTAACACTTAGAACAGCTAAAAAAAACAGGCTGTAAGTACAAAGACTCTACTCTGAATTTTTTCCAGTTTTAATATTGTTTACCATTTGAGAAATCAAGACCTTAAAATAAGGCTGGAAAAACAGAAATGTTATTTTAATATGTGCAAAAGTTGGCTGCTTCTGATCTTGAGTAAAGTCAGAACTCATGTATCCTGAACTACTAGTAATATGAAATTAAATATTAAGTGAGGGGGTTACTACAGGGATTAAATGAATTAATACAACTGTAGCATTGAGAACAAAGCCTGCCACAGGTAAGTGCTGTAGATTTTATTTTTTTTTCTTTAATGAATCCTGTTCTTTCCCTTTCTCTCTGGCTCATGGATGAGACCTGATTCATCTCTCAAAGTAGAAAGCAGGTTTATACTCTATATGCATATATACGAACACAACTGAGTGACTAACACTGTATGTGTACATGGACACACGCATGCTAAATTGCTTCAGTCGTGTGCAACTCTTTGCAGCCCTGTGGACTATAGCCCGCCAGGCTCCTCTGTCCCTGGATTCTCCAAGCAGGAATACTGGAGTGGGTTGCCACCCAGGATTGAATGCATATCTCTTACGTCTCCTGCATTGGAAGCTGGGTTCTTTACTACTATATATACCATATACTAATTTAGATAAAAGTTATTCTTCAAGGTAGGTCATCACTGTGTACTGTGGCCACCTAGCAAATGTAGCTTGTGACTGGGAGAACTAATGCATTCCAAGAATGCCACAGTGTTCTTTCTTGAACTGTTCTCCTGAATTCTGAAAGATATAGTTTTGGCATGTTCAGCTTAAATGATGTTAAAGGTGATTAAAGGCTAAATAACATCATCCAGATTCTTGTGTCCAAGGAAATGATGTCTCTAGTACCAGACTGGGGTGTTTAGAGGTGGCGGTGAAAGGGCACCAGATCTTCACTGGAGTTTACTCCATTTACTGAGAATGGATAGTGAAAGTCTAGGGACTTTTCAGTTTTGAATTGTGGCCTGATGGACTAATGGATTCATGTAAAGACATTGATAAAAGAAAATTTTCTGTTACTTTGATTCATTTTTCTAAATTTTATTCTGTCTCCTAAGAGAACTATTTTTGAGATTTAAGTGTGGAAAAATATCTTTTGTCCAGCTCTGATTGAGATTTAAGTGTGGAAAAATATCTTTCGTCCCGCTCTGATGCAACAGAATTTAACTATTTTAAATATGTGAGTTAATAATATTGTAATGATTGATATTTATGAAAGGAGATGGACAGTGTGGCTTTGTGGGTTTTTAAAAAATCTTTTTGGGAGTATTTTTCTCCCAGACCCCACTCAGCATCCTCTCTGGGGTATAGAGGAGGAAGCCAGTCTTTCTTCTCGGAGTCTGCTGTAGAGGGAATCAGGAAGGATGGTGTCTTTGATGCTTGTCTTTAAATGGCCTTCCTCTGTTTATTCATAGGTCAACCGGAAAGGAGTTTGCCCTGAAGATTATAGACAAAGCCAAATGTTGTGGAAAGGTACAGTATATATAGCTATTTTGTGAAAGAAACAGAAAACTTCAACTTAGAGCTGTTTACTGTGGTGAAGGAATTTAAGTGGTGATTTGATAAGCTCATAACAGGAATTAACTGCTGGTAGTATTTGGGGACACCGTATCAAGCTTTTTTTTTTTCCCCTGCCGTTTTTCTGAAACCTTAATCCTAAAACAGTAACTTGATTTGATCTTTGTCCTAACCATCGAAAAATATAAGTTCTCTTCTCTAGGAGATGCCTATTTCAGAACCTAGTAACACACAAAAAAAAGTTGTGTTAAGAACAGTGAGGGGTCTGAGACTTGACCCTACTTTCAGACTAACAAATTAGCCTTCTAGCTTTATAGATGTGGCCGAAGACACAGCATTCCTGAGTCAGAGACAAAACACTTACTCGTGGCATAGCAGGTGGCGTGAGCTCCGTGCTGGCGCTGGTTCCTCTTAACTCCCAGGGCCCATAGTGGGTTTGTGTCACAGTGGAGGATCCCTAAGCTTGGGAACCCTCCAGTCTTAGGAGGTGGCCACTGGTATCCTCGCCAAGCTCTGCCTCAGAGGAGGACATGATTACCGTGGTCAGGAAACAGATCTGCCCTCCCGGCCAGGGCAGACACCGTCTTTGTGTTCCAAGCATGTTTGCTGTACAGACACCTTTCCAGGGATGTAGTGGCCAGAGCTGACGTAGGATGTGCACACACACCACGCACTGTCTCTCCAGGTGGATGAACTTTTTTCTCTGCCCCACTCTCAAGATCCAGCTGGGGGGAAAATGAGGGCACGCTGCTAGATCACTGGTGTTTTAACCATGTTTGAAAAGATGAATATTCTCCAATAATGACGACAGAGGCCTTTTTGGATTCCTTTCTGGTAGCTAACTAGCAGGCGAGAGAACAGGCTCTGGTCCTCACGGTCCCACTCTGAGCTCCTGGCACTGGAACTGTGGCTAGTCTGAACTGAAATGTCTGCTAAGTAAACACACAACAGATTGTGAAGACTTAATCCTCAAAGAAGAGTGTAGCATGCTAAATATCTTTTGTATTTGATTACATGTTGAAATGGTAATATCTTGACTATTTGGGGTTAAGTCATAAATTTTACCTGCTTTTTACATTTTTTAGCATGACTACCTGGAAATTTTAGATTTACATGTGTGGATCACATTGCTGCTGAACAGCACTACTCTAGACAGATTTTATTAAGTTTAATCTTGTGTCTTCTTGCTGTGTGACCTTGGAAAAATTAGTTAGCCCCTCTGTGCCTCTGTTTCTTCCTAATAACTAATAAAATGCAGTTATTAATAATATTTAAGATACAAGTTATTGTGAATTAATCAAGGCATGTAAGTTATGTAGAAAAGTACCAGTATATAGTAAAAGTTCAACACATGTTAGCTGTTAAAATTATGAATAGGCCAGAGGGATTCAGAACTTATTACTAGGAGGACTTGATGTGACAGTTGTGGTCTTGTGTTTATGGAACTCGTAAAGGTGTTCTTCATCAGACATTTACAAAATTGTGGATTTTTAACAGAAAACCTGAAATAATTATGGTAAAATTTCTCAGAGCCCCAGAATGTAAATCCAATAGGCAAATTTGTCGTACACTTTTTTTTTTTCTTTTTACTACATTGTGACGGCTAATGAAGCAGAGTCTGTGCAAAATGCTCCCCTTTCTTTGAATAAGGTTTTTCTAAATTAATTTTCTTTAAGTAATTCTGTGTGTTTTTACCTATCGTGCTGACAATCTGACTACATTTTCAACTGCGGAGACTTTCTCCAGATGGAAGTGGGTGTTACTCTTTGTATCTGATATTGCGTGATTTAAGCAGAATGTGTCATAATTTGGGGACTCAGGTTCTAAACAATTGCATTAAAATATTTCTTCATAAAAAGTTTAAAAATAATTATGATGGAAAGAATACTGTTTACCTGATTAAAATTTAAACAGCAGTCTCAGTAGTAGTAAAAAAGATCTTCATGCAAAAAAAAATACAGTCTGATACACCAAGTGTTAAGACAAATGAATAGGTCACTTCAAACATTCGGGTGAAGAAAAAAAAATTGAGGTATTGTTTTTCCTTCTTATTGAATGTCATTGTATTTTTATAATTCATGCTTATATAGTTAGTTTTCATCCTTCTGTTTTGCTTATTTGAGCAATTATTTCCACATTGTATAAAATTATAATTTCAAAACTTTTTTAAAAAATGGCTTGTTGATGACAATATTGTGTTGGTTTCAGGTGTACGGCAAAGTGACTCAGGTATTTCTTTTCAGATAATATCAGTATTTCATTATGGGTCATTATAGGATGTACAGTAAATCCTTGTTGCATATCTGTTTTGCGTATAGTAGTTTGTATCTGTTCATCTCATACTTGTTTTCAATAAGTAGATTTTTCCACTGAATTTTATGCTTCGGAAAAAATGGTATAGAGAATTTTTTTTTAAAACAAAATCTTAGGGCAGGTATTAAGACACTCTCCTGGGGCATTGTTCATTACCTCTGCTTTGTGAGATGTACCCAGAAAAGTAATAATGCTGAAAACAATGTCTGCCATTTTTCAAAATGTAATGTCTATCCAAAATGTATTATCTATCCGTTTATCAAAATGTATTATCTATCAAGGCTTGGACATTTAGGAATTTTGCACATTATCTTTAATGACTTGCAAAACAGATGTATTGGTTTTACAGATAAAGACAGAAATACAGATTAGATAGCTTCCCAGAAGTCACACAGAGGCAGAACAGTGATCGGATCTTTGGGTTTGTCCATCATGCTCCTCCACCAAGTTCAATTTCTGCCTTTGTTCCTGTAATAAGAACCTGGGGGGAAATTCTTAACCTCTGACTTTCTATTTGCTTTTTCTATAATGTGTATGAGTGTTATTAGGTTAATTCACTGTTTATCGAACATCTGATGTTTGTGTGAGATTCTGTGCTAGGAACAAGGTGATTTAATATACAAATTAGTACCAATTCTGTAAAGAGTGTTTTGGGAGTTCAGGGAAGCAGATGCTCAGTGGTGATGCCTTAGAGCAGAAGCATTGGAGCTGAACTTGAGCAGTAGGGTAGTGGCAGACTGCAGTCCATGGAGTCACAGAGAGTCAGACGTGACTGAATGACTGAGCGTGCACGCACACGCACACACAGGGCTCGAATAGGCAGGAATGACAGAAGAGCCTTAGAGGCGGTCAGCACAGCCTGAGCAGGGGCCCAGGAGATGGAAAGCATGTTGGGCTCTTCCAAGTAGGAGGTTTCCTTAAGTTGAAGTATAGTTCATTTACAGTGTTGTCTTTCTGGTTTACAGCAAAAAGATTCAATTATACATATATTTTTTAAATTACAGGTTATTACAATGGGGAATACAGTTCCTTAATAGTAGGACCTGGTTATAGTAGGGGTATACTAGTTTGTATCTGTTAATACCAAACTCCTAATCTAACCCTTCCCCACCCTCTCTCCCTTTTGGTAACCATGGTTTGTTTCCTGTGTCTGTGAGTCTGTTTCTGTTTCGTAGATAAGTTCATTTGTGTCATATTTTAGATTCACATACAAGTGATTTGGGGCTTCCCTGGCGGCTCAATGGTAAAGATTCTGCCTGCAGTGCAGGAGACCCGAGTTTGATCGCTGGGTCAGGAAGATCCCCTCGAAGAGGAAATGGCAACCCACTCCAGTATTTGATATTGTACAGTGTAATATTTATCTTTGTCTGACTTACATCGCTTAGAGTGATAATCTCTAAGTCCATCCATGTTGCCGCATATGGCATTGTTTCATTCTGTTTATGGCTGAGTAATATTCCATTGTATATGTGCACCACATTTCCTTCTGCTCATGGACATTTAGGTTGCCTTCATGTCTTGACTGGAGAAGGCAAAAGCAACCCACTCCAGTATTCTTGCCTGGAGTGCAAGAGTCCATGGGGTTGCTAAGAGTCCATGGAAAATCCCATGGATGGTGGAGCCTGGTAGGCTGCAGTCCATGGGGTTGCAAAGAGTTGGACACAATTGAGCAACTACCCCACTCCATTACTCTTGTCTGGAGTGCAAGAGTCCATGGGGTTGCGAAGAGTCCATTGAAAATCCCATGGACAGAGGAGCCTGGTAGGCTGCAGTTCATGGGGTCGTGAAGAGTCGGACACGACTGAACGACTTCACTTACACTTTTCACTTTCCTGCATTGGAGAAGGAAATGGCAACCCACTCCAGTGTTCTTGCCTGGAGAATCCCAGGGATGGGGGAGCCTGGTGGGCTGCCGTCTATGGGGTCGCACAGAGTTGGACATGACTGAAGCGACTTAGCAGCAGCAGCAGCAGCAGCATGTCTTCACTATTGTAAATAGTGCTGCAGTGAACGCTGGGGGCATGTATCTTTGAATTCGAGTTTTCTCCAGGCATTATGTCCAGGAGTGGGAGTGCAGGATAATAGGGTAACTCTACTTTTAGCTTTTTTAAGGAACCTCCATACTGTTCTCCTTAGTGGTTGCACCTATTTTTATTCCCACCAACAGTGTCTGAAGGTTCCCTTTTCTCTACACCCTTCTCCAGAATTTATTTATAGACTTTTTAATGATGGCCATTCTGACTGGTGTGAAGTGATACCTGATTGTAGTTTTGATTTACATTTCTATGACAGTTAGCAGTGCTGAGCATATTTTCATGTACCTATTGGCCATCTGTAAGTTTTCTTCAGAGAAATGTCTTTTTAGGTCTTCTGCCCATTTTTTGATTTGCTTGTTTGTTATTTTGAATTGTATGAGTTGTTTATATATTTTGGAAATTAAGCCCTTGTTTGCAAATATTTTCTCCCAGTCTGTAAGTTGTCTTTTTATTTTGTGTGTGTTTTCCTTTGCTGTATGAAAGCTTGTAAGTTTAATTAGTTTATTTTTGCTTTTATTTCTGTTGCTTTGGGAGACTGACCTAACGTCAGAATGTTTTGCCTATGTTCTCTCCTCGGGGTTTTATGGTGTCCTATTTTGTATTTAAGTCTTTAAGCCATTTTGAGTTTGTGTGTGTGTGTGTATGGTGTGAGGGAGTGTTCTGACTTCATTGATGTACATGCCAAGTAGGAGATTTTTGCAAGATCTACCTTGGGGCCAGATTTATGGAAGCTTTTGAGAAGGCTATGATGTTGATAAATTTAAGAATGCTTCTGTGTGTAACAAATGATACTCATTCTAAATATTTACTGAATCCCCACAGTGTGGGGGGATTCAGAAAGCCTGGAGCTTTCTATAGTGTGCTTAGAAGTGCCCCTTCCCTCCTTTTGTCCCCAGAGTTCTGCATTCATTGTCGTCTTGTTATAAGTCGGGGCAGGACAAAAATCTAAATGTATGCTATATTAGCTTCCTGAGGCTGTTGGAATAACTTCCCAGCCAGCTTGATGACTTGGAGCATTTTTCTCACTGTTTCAGGGGCTGAACTCTGAAATCCGCTTTCGCTCTGCTGGCCGTGGGGGGCAGCCTGTCCCTTGACTCTAAGTAGCTTCTGGTGGCTGACAGTCTCCTTGGCTTGGAGGAATACATCACTCTGAAATCTGCCTCCAGCTTCACGTCTCCCTCTCTCCTCTGTGTTTATTCTCCTTCTTCTGACTGTGAACTTTCCCTACGCCTCTGTCTCGTAAAGACACTTGTCATGGCACCCAGAAAATCTACAGGTTTTTCTTTGTGGCAGTGCCTTGAATCATATCTCCAGAGACATTATTCTTCCTCAAGTACAGTAGTAGTGACAAGTTCTAGGCCTTAAGACCTGATAACTTTGTGTGGCCGTTATTCAACCAACCACACTCATGACATATAACTATTGAACACCTCATCTCTCTCACTGTATCGTCCCTAGTGGTACTCACCCCACAATATAGATACCGGCTGTGAAACTTTTAACAGCGAGCAGTGTGTGATGTGTTTACTCAAGAATGAACCATGCTGGTTGCTGGAGAGGAAGGGAAACAAAGACCTCCAAGACAGCAGGGTGAGACCTGTGACTGGAGTGAGCGCAGGGTGCTGTGAGGACAAATTCAAGGGTTTCCTAATCCTGCTGTGATTAAGCAGGGGAGGCTACCTGGAGGAGGTGAGGTCCCCCATGGTTCTGAGGAATAAATAGGAGCTCACCAAGAAGTGGGGAAAGGAAGTTCCAGGCAAAATTGTCTTTGCAGATGAGCCTGGAGGCCTAGAAAAAAGATTGGCAAAAGGGATAAAGAGGGAATGGATATATTCTGAGGCTACTGAGAAGGCAGGCCTGGCGGGGATGGGTGACTGATGAGCTGGGCAGGAGGATGCGGGAGGGAGGGTCAGAGCTGAATGCCCTTTTGCTCCCGGCACCCAGGTTCATTCAGTGAGACAAAGGACACAGGCGGGAAAGACTGGACATAAGACGAATCGTTTGATTTGGGAGTGTTGTTTATTCCCCAAATCCATTTGTCTCTGGCTCTGTCTGTCTCTCTTTTAGATGTTAAAAACCACTCTGGCCAAGGATAAGGCTGTATCCTTTGCCAAGCTGGCAGTTTTCTTTGTCATTTATTCTCACACACAAAACCTTGGCATACTGCCAGGAAATGATTCATATGTAAATTATTTGGAGTTAGAATCATGAATCACTTAACATAAATAATGGTGGGTGGTTGAATAATGTAAGTTCAGTACAGTTCGAGATAAAAGTGATGTTCATCTTGTATTTAGAAATATTTTTCTGGCAAATGTAACCTAGAGAGCATCTTTATATATTAGAAACAGTGATTACATATGGGCTGTTTAATTAGGAAGATAGCAGTTTCAAAGACTTTTGTGCACCGTTCCATTTTGCTTCTGAGGATGGCTTACTTTAAAAAGTGGATTGTTCCTTCAAAGACATTTTTACAGACATAGTCAGAGGTTGGGAAACGAATAGCTCCCACATCCCAACAAAAACCTTCAGTATGTGCAAAGAATACTAGGCATTGTTGAGTAGCATACAGCAAGCCAAGACAATAAATAGTCGTGGAAAAAATGTTGTTGGAATAGCCACTTAATGTTTGAAACATAACACAGCCAGAGGCCCAGGGCTGAGTTGCACAGTGCGACCCAGAAGAGGCTCTGCCGTGCCTTTGTGTGAAGAACATGACTTTGGAGAGGTGCAGGCTCCCTGAGTGCTGGACTCTATTTTAGCTCCAGTCTGACTGCATTCTTGGGGTACTGGTGATATGAATGACTTTATATATGTCCCTGGAAATTAGCATCACATGCAGAACCCCTGAATAGAGGTACATTTACAGACTTCCCCCAACCTCGGGCGACGGGGAGGCGGGAGGAGAGCTGACATGATAGATTCATTTAGCTTCAAAATCAAATGCCTGTTTTACTACAGTGTCGACTTGGCGTCACACAGAGTGAAATAAACCCATTCGGTTGCCTTTACCTGTTCACAGAGGTACAGCCACCTCTGCGGTCACTGTGATTAAGGACCCGGTTGGCACAGATGAGCCAAAGGCTTCTACAGAAGTGTGTGAACACAGACCGTTTTTTGAGTCTTTGTCCCCATGGCCACAAGGGCTCGGCTGCCCAGCCGCTTGCCTTGGGAGGGCCCAGGGCTCTGTGCCTGCCTGGTGATGCTACCGCTCTGTAAGTCAGCACTGTGCGGCTGGAGCCGGGTCGGCAGCCCTGCGGCCTCTCTGCCACGGTCGGTTAGGATCCGAGACCTGCCACTCCTCTCTGGGCGCCGAGTCCAGAGCCAGCTACGTCTTCCC
Source organism: Neotragus moschatus (assembly GCA_006410615.1). Classification (NCBI taxonomy): domain Eukaryota; kingdom Metazoa; phylum Chordata; class Mammalia; order Artiodactyla; family Bovidae; genus Neotragus; species Neotragus moschatus. The sequence continues at coordinate 61,406 of SJYA01002299.1, forward strand.
AGCCCTACTCGTTAGCAGGCACACGTGCTCTGCTTGGTACGAAGCCGAGTGTGGCCCTGCCTTGAGCCTACCTCAGGGCGGTGCCATCTCTGGCTCCAGCCTTTCAAGGAATCAGTTTCAGCTTGGCAGCTGTCATTTCCATTTTGTCAGCAATCTAGGTTTGCATCCCCCCCCCACCCCCCACAATCAAAGAACTGTTCTAAGAATGTGTGGAGATGTTACTCGAGCACCCTGTACAGTGACTAGGGAATGGCGGTGTTCTTTCCCGTGTGCGTGTGTGTGCTAAGTCATTCGATCATATCCAGCTCTTTTCGACCCTGTGGACTATAACCCGCCAGGCTCCTCTGTCTACCAGGTTCCCTAGGCAAGAGTACTGGAGTGGGTTGCCATGCCCTCCTCCAAAGGATCTTCTCCACCTAGGGACTGAACACACATCTCCTGGGGCTCCTGCACTGCAGGCAGATTCTTTACCACCAAGCCCCCAGGAAAGCTCTTTTCTTTCCCCTGCTGCTAAGTCGCTTCAGTTGTGTCCGACTCTGTGCGACCCCATAGATGGCAGCCCACCAGGCTCCCCCGTCCCTGGGATCCTCCAGGCTTCTGTTTAATGTTTGCACTGTCATTTGCCAACGTTCGGACAAACACGGTGCATTCAACACTCAAAAAACACCACGCGCCATGAGGCTGCCACAGACTTTTGTCTGGATGTTATTTATTCGCTTGTTATAATTTATGCTTCCATCTATTGTCCAGAAATATTTGAGATTGCTTTGAGTAAAAATATACCTATACATGGAGGCATGGAGATAAGAGAGGAAGCATAAGTGGTGTACTGAACTAGAGATAAGATAGTGATCTTACTGCTGCTCTGGGACATTCAGTTTAGGTCTGAGATTCATGAGAGCAGAGGAGGCAGAAAGGCCGGTGAGAGGGACACGCACACACGATGGATATATGTGCACGTGTGTGTGTTTGGGTACTAAATGATAGCTCCTATAAGGTAAACTTATATAAAGAAAGCTGTTTGAAAACCTAGAGTGTATAATAGGGCAATTAGCACTCTTACAGAACGTTCCCTAAATTCTAAACAATTCATTATTACAGTTAACGAGGACCAACAAACGTGACATTATTGAGATTTTTAACGCCTCATGATAAAATAGAGCAATCGCTCATGATTCACGGGCTGGCATACTAAGACTAATTCCTTAATGCTGTGAGTAAACATCTTGCTATGGTGCCGATCCCAACCACATTGCCCACCAGGACTGACAATCAGGCGGTGTTTTCAGAGAAGTGATTAGGGTTGAAATGAGGATGGGTGGTCCCCCTGGTACTATATGTTTCCTGACTTCTGAAATACAAGATAGGGAACATCTACCTGGTGAGTGGTTTCATACCCAAATACAGAGGAAGAAAGTTTCTTTTTCACACATTTCAACACAAAATTCAAATTCATGTTGGTAAATAGTTTGAAAGCTAAAAATGTTTATAAGGCTGGACGTTGTATCCCATAAGTATGCCAAGTTTCCTTACATGCTATCTTCACTTCTGAGTATATACTGAGAGGGAAAAGTGATTCCAGCTGCATTACACAGCACAGTGTGGCAAGCCCAAGCTCTCACAGCATCAGGAGCTCTTCACGTGTTGGGAATGAAGAAGAGGCAGGAGGGGGCGTGTCTCACAGTCCAGATAGCACACCATGCGAGGGCTGTTTGAAGTCCTTCCGTTAGTTTCCGTGAGCTGCCACACCGCTTGTCTTGTCCCCGGGGCGCGGTTTGTCTCTGCTCCTACAGGCTCAGATCCGCAGCCCGTGTGGTCCTCCGGCACGCAGGAGCAGAGCCTGTTCCGTCGTGTCTGATCCACCCCTCTAAACCCTCTTCCCCAGGAACATCTGATTGAGAACGAAGTGTCGATCCTGCGCAGGGTGAAACATCCGAACATCATCATGCTGATTGAGGAGATGGAGACCGCCACCGAGCTCTTCCTGGTGATGGAACTGGTCAAGGTAAGAGGTGGAGAGGTCCCAGGAGAGTCCGTTCACGCTGGGTCCCGCGGCTTAGCAGTATTCTCAGAGACCCTCACTGGAAATGCATGTTGCTGCCTCGGAACTTTCGTTATTTGTGAAACGGATCTTCATTCATTTGCGCAGCACTTGTGTCTGCTTTTTCCTCATCTCCTTCAGGCTGAAGAGCTTTGTTTGTCCCCTCATAGCCGTCACTGTTGATTTTTTTAAATTAAGCTTGTTTTTATTTTGTGCTATGGAGCATACCCGATTACCAACGTTGTCATAGTTTCGGGTGGACGGCAGAGGGACTCGGCCGTACGTACACATGTATCCGTTCTCCTCCAAACCCCCGTCCCATCCAGGCTGCCTCATGGCATTGAGCAGAGTTCCCTGTGCTGGACAATAGGTCCTGTTGCTCCTGCAGTTTAAACCTAGCAGTGTGTGCATGTCTGTCCCAAGCTCCCTAGGTATCCCTTCTTCCCACCCTTCCCACTTGGTGACCGTAAATTTGTTCTCTACGTCTGTGAGTCTTGTTTCTGCCACTGTTGATGTTTTGATGTGTTCTTTTACGTGTTCTGCAGGGTGGAGATCTCTTTGATGCAATTACCTCTTCAACCAAGTACACGGAGCGGGATGGGAGCGCCATGGTGTACAACCTGGCCAGCGCCCTCAGGTACCTCCATGCCCTCAGCATCGTGCACCGAGACATCAAGCCTGAGAACCTCTTGGTACGTGGTCTCCGCCTTTCCGTTCCAACTCAGGCCTCTCTCCCTTTAAAGTGACAGAAACCACATGCAGACAGTCTTGTGCAGACTGTGACATTTTACTAACCCTGCAGGTAAGGGGCCAAGAGAATTTAAATCTAGAAGATCAAGTCAGTGACCATAAAGTCTTAATGGATTTCTTGAACTGATCTGCACGTCCACATTTACTGTTTACCAGACATCAGAAAGCATATTTTCTTTCCTCTTTTTTTACTGGTTGATTTGTTTGTGGCTGTGCTGGGTCTTTGCTGCCGTGCGGGCTTTTCTCTAGTCGTGGTGAGGGGGCTTCTCANCCCCCCACAATCAAAGAACTGTTCTAAGAATGTGTGGAGATGTTACTCGAGCACCCTGTACAGTGACTAGGGAATGGCGGTGTTCTTTCCCGTGTGCGTGTGTGTGCTAAGTCATTCGATCATATCCAGCTCTTTTCGACCCTGTGGACTATAACCCGCCAGGCTCCTCTGTCTACCAGGTTCCCTAGGCAAGAGTACTGGAGTGGGTTGCCATGCCCTCCTCCAAAGGATCTTCTCCACCTAGGGACTGAACACACATCTCCTGGGGCTCCTGCACTGCAGGCAGATTCTTTACCACCAAGCCCCCAGGAAAGCTCTTTTCTTTCCCCTGCTGCTAAGTCGCTTCAGTTGTGTCCGACTCTGTGCGACCCCATAGATGGCAGCCCACCAGGCTCCCCCGTCCCTGGGATCCTCCAGGCTTCTGTTTAATGTTTGCACTGTCATTTGCCAACGTTCGGACAAACACGGTGCATTCAACACTCAAAAAACACCACGCGCCATGAGGCTGCCACAGACTTTTGTCTGGATGTTATTTATTCGCTTGTTATAATTTATGCTTCCATCTATTGTCCAGAAATATTTGAGATTGCTTTGAGTAAAAATATACCTATACATGGAGGCATGGAGATAAGAGAGGAAGCATAAGTGGTGTACTGAACTAGAGATAAGATAGTGATCTTACTGCTGCTCTGGGACATTCAGTTTAGGTCTGAGATTCATGAGAGCAGAGGAGGCAGAAAGGCCGGTGAGAGGGACACGCACACACGATGGATATATGTGCACGTGTGTGTGTTTGGGTACTAAATGATAGCTCCTATAAGGTAAACTTATATAAAGAAAGCTGTTTGAAAACCTAGAGTGTATAATAGGGCAATTAGCACTCTTACAGAACGTTCCCTAAATTCTAAACAATTCATTATTACAGTTAACGAGGACCAACAAACGTGACATTATTGAGATTTTTAACGCCTCATGATAAAATAGAGCAATCGCTCATGATTCACGGGCTGGCATACTAAGACTAATTCCTTAATGCTGTGAGTAAACATCTTGCTATGGTGCCGATCCCAACCACATTGCCCACCAGGACTGACAATCAGGCGGTGTTTTCAGAGAAGTGATTAGGGTTGAAATGAGGATGGGTGGTCCCCCTGGTACTATATGTTTCCTGACTTCTGAAATACAAGATAGGGAACATCTACCTGGTGAGTGGTTTCATACCCAAATACAGAGGAAGAAAGTTTCTTTTTCACACATTTCAACACAAAATTCAAATTCATGTTGGTAAATAGTTTGAAAGCTAAAAATGTTTATAAGGCTGGACGTTGTATCCCATAAGTATGCCAAGTTTCCTTACATGCTATCTTCACTTCTGAGTATATACTGAGAGGGAAAAGTGATTCCAGCTGCATTACACAGCACAGTGTGGCAAGCCCAAGCTCTCACAGCATCAGGAGCTCTTCACGTGTTGGGAATGAAGAAGAGGCAGGAGGGGGCGTGTCTCACAGTCCAGATAGCACACCATGCGAGGGCTGTTTGAAGTCCTTCCGTTAGTTTCCGTGAGCTGCCACACCGCTTGTCTTGTCCCCGGGGCGCGGTTTGTCTCTGCTCCTACAGGCTCAGATCCGCAGCCCGTGTGGTCCTCCGGCACGCAGGAGCAGAGCCTGTTCCGTCGTGTCTGATCCACCCCTCTAAACCCTCTTCCCCAGGAACATCTGATTGAGAACGAAGTGTCGATCCTGCGCAGGGTGAAACATCCGAACATCATCATGCTGATTGAGGAGATGGAGACCGCCACCGAGCTCTTCCTGGTGATGGAACTGGTCAAGGTAAGAGGTGGAGAGGTCCCAGGAGAGTCCGTTCACGCTGGGTCCCGCGGCTTAGCAGTATTCTCAGAGACCCTCACTGGAAATGCATGTTGCTGCCTCGGAACTTTCGTTATTTGTGAAACGGATCTTCATTCATTTGCGCAGCACTTGTGTCTGCTTTTTCCTCATCTCCTTCAGGCTGAAGAGCTTTGTTTGTCCCCTCATAGCCGTCACTGTTGATTTTTTTAAATTAAGCTTGTTTTTATTTTGTGCTATGGAGCATACCCGATTACCAACGTTGTCATAGTTTCGGGTGGACGGCAGAGGGACTCGGCCGTACGTACACATGTATCCGTTCTCCTCCAAACCCCCGTCCCATCCAGGCTGCCTCATGGCATTGAGCAGAGTTCCCTGTGCTGGACAATAGGTCCTGTTGCTCCTGCAGTTTAAACCTAGCAGTGTGTGCATGTCTGTCCCAAGCTCCCTAGGTATCCCTTCTTCCCACCCTTCCCACTTGGTGACCGTAAATTTGTTCTCTACGTCTGTGAGTCTTGTTTCTGCCACTGTTGATGTTTTGATGTGTTCTTTTACGTGTTCTGCAGGGTGGAGATCTCTTTGATGCAATTACCTCTTCAACCAAGTACACGGAGCGGGATGGGAGCGCCATGGTGTACAACCTGGCCAGCGCCCTCAGGTACCTCCATGCCCTCAGCATCGTGCACCGAGACATCAAGCCTGAGAACCTCTTGGTACGTGGTCTCCGCCTTTCCGTTCCAACTCAGGCCTCTCTCCCTTTAAAGTGACAGAAACCACATGCAGACAGTCTTGTGCAGACTGTGACATTTTACTAACCCTGCAGGTAAGGGGCCAAGAGAATTTAAATCTAGAAGATCAAGTCAGTGACCATAAAGTCTTAATGGATTTCTTGAACTGATCTGCACGTCCACATTTACTGTTTACCAGACATCAGAAAGCATATTTTCTTTCCTCTTTTTTTACTGGTTGATTTGTTTGTGGCTGTGCTGGGTCTTTGCTGCCGTGCGGGCTTTTCTCTAGTCGTGGTGAGGGGGCTTCTCACTGCAGTGGCTTCTCTGGCTGTGGAGGGTGGACTCGAGGGCAGGCAGCCTCAGTAGTTGCAGAACATGGGCTCAGTAGGAGCACAGGTTCAGTAGTGGTGGCAGAGCAGCTTAGCTGCTCTGCGGCATGTAGGATCTTCCGAGACCAGGGATTGAACCTGTGTCTCTTGCATTGGCAGGCAGAGTCTTTACCTGTGAGCCACAAGGGAAGCCCAGAAAGCCCATTTCCATTTATGTTGTAATGGATGGTACTAACTGGAGAAAGACAAACAGGAAATTACTTTATGAGGCAAAAAATCCTGCTGGATAAATCGGTGATAGAATTAGAGGATCATAGACAGAAATGGAAGGGTTTGCTCGTATGCAGGGCAGAACGTTGGAAACCTAACAGTCTGTTCAGATCAGCTTTGCGGGTATGGAAATTGAGCCCCAGGGATGCTGACTCTTCTTGTTGGGAAGTCTGCTTTGTCCTGCTGCTCTACAGAGGAGAGGCTACTCTGTTATGGTGCTCGGCGTCACGGTCTGGTACAGTTCACTCTTCCAGCCTCTTGTCCTGGTCCTCCCTTCCCTACCCATCTGGCCAGCACAGCATTCACCTTAAAGCCAGATGTCACTCACTGCATGGTGGCCTTAATCACTAAATGTAGCCTGCTGACTGGGGACAGTTCTTATGTCTACACTGTAGAGAAATTTAAGAGAAGGCAATTTGGGAGTTCTCCCTGCACAGATCCACCAGTACACACAAGATACAAGGCTTCTCTGTTCCCACCTTTCAGGGCTGAGCATCACTGTCATCATCCTTACTTCTTGGCAGGCGAGGTTATCTGCGTCTCCTGTATCATGTTCATCCAAACACAGGTTTCCCCAGGCCCCAGAGTTGGTGAAGACCAGACTTTTCATCAGCAGTGTTAAACCTCATTGTTGATGTCCAAACTGGTCATCATAAAGTGATACAGGGTGTTCAGCTGGTAAAGAATCCACCTGCCAGTACAGGAGACCTGGGTTTGATCCCTGGAGAAGGAAACAGCCACCCACTCCAGTATTCTTGCCTGGAACATTCCATGGACAGAAGAGTCTGGTGGGCTACATTTCTTGGAGTGGCCAGAGTTGGACACAACTTAGCAACTAAAGCGCCACCATACTGGTCTTGTTTGGAGAATCCTGTCCAACAGCAGACAGGTCATCTCAGAAGATACTGAACAAGGCATGTCTCCTTGATATCACCCTAGCCTCCTTGAGCAGAGGCAGTCAGTCCTGGCCACCGCTGGTTTCTGCTGCACTACCATGGTTCTATGATATTATCATTTATTTATCTGTCATTTTCTCTAGGTCAGTTCAGTTTAGTTGCTCGGTCATATCCAATTCTTTGTGACCCCATGGACTGTAGCATGCTAGGCTTCCTTGTCCATCACCAACTCCCAGAGTTTACTCAAACTCATGTCCATTGAGTTGGTGATACCATCCAACCATCTCATCCTCTGTTGTCCCCTTCTCCTCCTGCCTTCAATCTTTCCCAACATCAGGGTCTTTTCCAAAGAGTCAGTTCTTTGCATCAGGTGGCCAAAGTACTGGAGTTTCAGTTTCAGCATCAGTCCTTTCAGTGAATATTCAGGATTGATTTCCTTTAGGATGAACTGGTTGGATCTCCTTGCAGTCCAAGGAATTCTCAAGAGTCTTCTCCAACACCATAGATAAAAAGCATCAGTTCTTTGGCACTCAGCTTTCTTTATAGTCCAACTCTCACATCCATACATGACTACTGGAAAAACCATAGCTTTGCCTAGAAGGACCTTTGTTGGCAAAGTAATGTCTCTGCTTTTTAATACGCAGAGAGTCTAGGTTGGTCATAACTTTTCTTCCAAGGAGTAAGCGTCTTTTGATTTCATGGCTGCAGTCACCATCTGCAGTGATTTTGGAGCCCAAAAAAATAAAGTCTGTCACTGTTTCCCCATCTGTTTGCCATGAAGTGATGGGACCAGATACCACGATCGTAGTTTTCTGAATGTTGAGTTTTAAGCTGACTTTTTCACTCTCCTCTTTCTCTTTCATCAAGAGGCTCTTTAGTTCTTCACTTTCTGCCCTAAGGGTGGTGTCAGCTGCACATATGCAATCTTGATTCCAGCTTGTGCTTCTTCCAGTCCAGCATTTCTCATGACGTACTCTGCATATAAATTAAATAAGCAGGGGGACAATATACAGCCTTGACGTCCTCCTTTTCCTATTTGGAACCAGTCTGTTGTTCCATGTCCAGTTCTAACTGTTGCTTCCTGACCTGCATACAGATTTCTCAAGAGGCAGGTCAGGTGGTATGGTATTCCCATCTCTTTAAGAATTTTCCACGGTTTGTTGTGATCCACACAGTCAAAGGCTTTGGTGTAGTCAATAAAGCAGAAGTAGATGTTTTTCTGAAACTCTCTTGCTTTGTCACCAATCCAGAGGATGCTGGCAATATGATCTATGGTTCCTCTGCCTTTTCTGAAATCACCTTGAACATCTGGAATTTCACCATTCATATACTGTTGAAGCCTGGCTTGGAGAATTTTGAGCTTTACTTTGCTAGTGTGTGAGATGAATGCAGTTGTGTGGTAGTTTGAGCATTCTTTGGCATTGCCTTTCTTTGGGATTGGAATGAAAACTGACCTTTTCAAACAGTCCTGTGGCCACTGCTGAGTTTTCCAAATTTGCTGACATGAGTGCAGTGCTTTCACAGCATCATCTTTTAGGATTTGAAATAGCTCACCTGGACTCCCATCACCTCCACTAGCTTTGTTCGTAGTGATGCCTCCTAAGCCCCACTTGGCTTCACATTCCAGAATGTCTGGCTTTAGGTGAGTGATCACACCATCGTGATTATCTGGGTCATGAAGATCTTTTTTGTACAGTTCTTGTGTGTATTCTTGCCACCTCTTCTTAATGTATTCTGCCTCTGTTAGGCCCATACCATTTCTGTCCTTTATCGAGCCCGTCTTTGCATGAAATGTTCCCTTGGTATCTCTAATATTCTTGAAGACATCTCTAGGCTTTCCCATTCTCTACGTAGTAGGCGCCCATAGAGCAGGTGTGTGTTCAGTCACCCTGTCTCCTGGGTGCTGAACGAGCGCACAGTGAGTGAGAAGTCCATGGCTGGTGACTGGCCATGATGGTCGCTCAGCTCACCTGAAGCGGACACTCTCAGCCAGGTCTTTACACCCTGCGTCCTGCGTGCAGCACACCAGTACTTACTGAGCAGAGTGTGCTTTGATGGGGGTCTGTCGTGCCATTCTTGGGCCTTCCTGATCCACAGTTCTGTTCCCCTTTCGATAGGGCCATTTGATTATTTTTCAGCGTCTATTTAAAAGCGTGTGACATTTGTTTTCTTATCGTCTTCTGCCTTGAGGGAATGTGTTTTCTTTCTGTTCGGAAAATAAATACTCCTGGTGTGTAAAGCACGATGTGTCATGGGGCTTGGCGTTCTGACCTCTGAGGAGGAGTGGGGACAGTGGCGAAGCGGGCATGTGAGGACCCGCTGTCCTGCTGCACTGGAGGCTGCGGGCCATGGCAGCATCCCTCCAACCCCTCCCCTGCCAGCCGAACTTGGCCGCAAGATTCCTGAGCAGAGGTGGCAGGGCTCCCCAGTGTTCCCGAGGACACCCTGCCCTCCAGGCCGCAGGTACGGAGGGGCTCTGAGGGCTTGGACGCCACAGGGCCTGGGACACAGTGGTGACCGTGGCGCCTGCCCCCTCGGCCACTTCGACTGCCGCGGCAGCACCGTGGGGAGCTCTGCGGGGCCAGCGAGCCCTTCTGTAGACCCGAGGGTGTCCTGTCCAGCTCAGCGATGCCACCCCTCCCCACCAGCCCACATCTCCCACTCCGCACTCACCCTTGCTGTGTGCGGAGGCTCAGGCCCACGTCCCTCAGCCTTTGCTCTCGTTACCCATCGGGGAAGAGACCGTGGCGGGGACTGACGGCTCCAGCCTGCCGTGTCTCAGACAGTGGCCGGGAGACCGGAGTCAGGGCCTCGTCTGCCTCCGCTGCCCCGGCCCTGCTCTGCCACCCAAAGGGAAGGAGGAGGAGGAGGAGGAGGAGGAGGAGGAGGAGGATGGTGAACCTGGATGAGGCCTGTATGAGGCTCCCGTGTGATGTGCGAGGCCCCTGGGGTCGTGCTGCAGACTCTTCACCGCGTGTCTCAGTAAGATAGCGTTTGCCACTGCCGACCCAAGGGGACCCCCGGCAGACCTAGAGACAGTCAGCACGCTGGTGTCAGCCCGGGATGAGAGAGTGCCATCACGGCGCTAGAGGCCGGTCCACAGAGGGGCTGCCAGCCCCTTGCTACTCTGAGAGAATCCCGTCTGAGCACCAGGGCATTCAGACATCTCATTTGCATCCCCTCGTCTGGCGGCTCTGTCGTAATTTAAACCCTGCCAGCAGAGATCTATGGGCCGCCGTGTCAGGGAGCACAGGGGTGGCCGTTAATGCCATGAGTTACAGCCAGTGGTGCCCGGTCAGAGTTAACTGTGAGAGACCAGTGATAAATTCCTCCTTTCCAGGGGTTCTGGGGATAGGGGAGAGGAGAGGGCTGGTTTCTCATATTTGAGGTCCTTCTAAATCATGATGCTGACGTTTTATTTAGAGATCTTGTGGCGTGCAGTTTGTATGTGGGATCAGTTTTGCATTCTGAGAGCAGCTTGCGGCAAGCTGGTGGCGGAGCGTCTGTGCACACAGCAGAGCCAGCGTTCCCACGGAGGTGCTGGGTTACGTCCCACCCGGAGTCTGCACACCCTTAGCCTTTCAGACACAGGGGAGTGCAGTGGATGGGAGTGCACTTGCCTGGAATCCCACTTGGCCACCCGCTCGAAACTGTATTTTGCTGGGCCTCGGTTTCCTCATCTATAAAGTGGAATAACAGCTCCCTTCCTAGTTGCCCAGCAGAGTGACTACAGAACTGTGATGAGACGGTGTTTGGGAGACTGTGGGAATCTTCCAGGCCCGCGAGGATGGGCATTACTGAGGAGAACTGAACTCTGCCAGAATGAGGCCTTGGAGTCCCTCTGCGTTTATCACCTCTTCCCTTAAGCTTGGTCTCCTAAAGCAAAGCCGTGCTTGTGCCAGTGTTGGTCTCTTAAAGGAGTGTCATAAATGTGTGTGTACCTGCAGATTTATAGGTGTGTATATATATATTTTCCTGCTTTAAAGACAGTCTCCAGCTAAGACTTGAAATTTGCTTACATTCTTTTTCACATATTTTCCTCTGTGTCTAGCACTGCAAAGCGATGAATCAGGTAAAATACTATCAGTTCAGGCCTGTCTGCCCTATTTGACACTTCGCTTTTGATGTGTAGCCAGAGTACCCCTTGCTCAAACATTATTCAGTGACTGTAGACTCTTCAGTCCCTTTCTGTTCATGCTCTTACATCTGACTCTGAATTCCTTGTAGGGAACATGAAAAATGGGACTTCTGGGACCTCTGAGTATCCAGCAACAGCTCTTAAATACCCTTAGGCATCCCTAAATTGAATGTCTAAAATAAACATGATTTTTTTAAAAAATGTACCTAATGAGTATATTGTAAAGTTGTAAAAACAAAATGACATTAACAAAACTTTTTTTTTTTTTTACTCTCATGATACATTTAGAATTATAATGTTCTTATCAATGCAATTGCTTAGGGAATTTCTAAAGTCTGGGTTGCAATAAATGCGTCATAAATTTTAACTATAATTCAGATTGTTCTCGTTAATGTTTACATTAAACATAATGGATGGAAAGTCGTCCCAAGACTAAGCATGACTAAGAACCTGGTTTCTGCTGCTTTAGGCTGAATCCTTAGTAGCTTTGAATATGCTTCTGCTGAGCTGTGGGCTGATGCAAAGTGATAAATATCTGTGAGGGCCCCCAAATCCTCGCTGTCAGTCCTGTGAAACTGGAAAGTCATAAAGATGCTTGCTGAGCGTGGTCTTTAGTACATCAACGTGGAAGCAGTTCTTAAAATACCAAGGTGAAAACTATTCCTCTTCAACTGCCGAGAAGCATCACAAGTGAGGAAGGTGTTTCAGTGTCCCCCTTAAAAAATGCCCATTAAGATGGGGGTCATTAGGAAGGCCTGAGGTTTTTGGTGTTTGTTTTTTTTTTATTAAGGAGTTTATAAATCACTCCCCATCATTAAGTATCAGACTAATGGACGGTGTCGTTAATGTGCTTATCTTGAAAAAACATCATTTGCTAAATTTTTCTCTTCTTTTACTAAATAGTGACGTAGATGAAATTCTGGTTCAGTTCATACTGGGATACAAGGAAACAGAAACAAATATGTTTAAAATGGAAAAGTAGAGGAAAGATATGACAGAAGTACATGTTAGATTTTTGCAGTTATTTCGAAATTCAGTGTTTTCAGAATGGACATCTAAGAGGCAAATAGCTTACTAAAACTCATACGGTCAGGTCTCAGAGTATGTTCTTATATACATTGTTTGCTTTGAAAACCACCCCTTTAAAATAACTTCTAGACTTTTATCCCATAAGGAAAGTCTGCTTATATATAAAATTAATTTTTCTGAATTATGGAATGAGCATGTGTTCATTGTAAACATTCTGGAAACTTCTGAAAAGTATAAAGAAGAAAAGTACAGTAACCTGTAATGCTGCCACCTAGCGTAAGCTTAACATTTTAGGGTATTACAGTATACATGCTGCTGCTAAGGCGCTTCAGTTGTGTCCGACTCTGTGCGACCCCATAGACGGCGCCCACCAGGCTCCCCCGTTGCTGGGATTCTCTAGGCAAGAACACTGAAGTGGGCTGCCACTTCCTTCTCCAATGCATGAAAGTGAAAAGTGAAAGTGAAGTCACTCAGTCGTGTCCTACTCTCAGCAACCCCGTGGACTGCAGCCCACCAGGCTCCTCCATCCGTGGGATTTTCCAGGCAAGAGTACTGGAGTGGGGTGCCATTGCCTTTTCCCATTACAGTATATGTGTGTGTGTGTGTGTATGTGTGTATATATATATATATATACTTTTGAATATTCCTTTTCCTTCAATACACTGAATATTTCCCAAAAGATTAATATTTACTTGAATTGTGCTTACTGGCAACTGTATAATATCGCAGTAGGGATTTGCTATGATTTATTAAGCTATTATCCCACTATTCTTGCCTGGAAAATCTCATGGACAGAGGTGCCTGGGGTCGCTGAGGGTCAGACATGACTGAGCAACTTCACTTTCACTTTCATGCATTGGAGAAGAAGATGGCAACCCACTCCAGTGTTCTTGCCTGGAGAATCCCAGGGATGGCGGAGCCTGGTGGGCTGCCATCTATGGGGTCGCACAGAGTCGGACATGACTGAAGCGACTTAGCAGCAGCAGCAGCATTAAGTCATTAACCTGTTGGCCACTTTTGTTGCTTCTAGTTTTTAAAAACCAGAAGATGAATTCTGAGGTTGGCATTCTTAGATATAACCTTTAGATCCATCTCTGTTCCCTTACAGCAAGTTCTTAGAAGTAAATTTACAGATCACAGGTTATTAAGGATATTAAGAAATTTACATAGGGCTGCTATACTTTCTAGAAAAGTTGCTTTGATGTCAGCAAACACATCACATCCTCACCAGCATTGTTAAACCTTTTCCAAGATGATGATCCACCTGATCTAATCAGCCATTCCTTCCAGGAAAGAAGGAACATTCACCCAGTCCTGATCTGAGCTTCATCTCATTTCACCCTTACCCCAGCACTGTGAGCCAGGGACCAGCTGTTATCCCATTTCACAGATGACGAAACATGCCCGGGGTGGGTGAGGGGCTTTCAGGGGTCAGATCACCAGACAAATGGGTGGAGTGTTTCTTCCTGCAGGCTTGGGCTGTCTAATCCCAAAGGTCATTTTCTTTCTAGATTTCCAAAGTTCAGCAATGGCACCCCACTCCAGTACTTTTGCCTGGAAAATCCCGTGGACGGAGGAGCCTGGTAGGCTGCCGTCCATGGGGTCACTAGAGTCGGACACAACTGAGCAACTTCACTTTCACTTTTCACTTTCATGCATTGGAGAAGGACATGGCAACCCACTCCAGTGTTCTTGCCTGGAGAATCCCAGGGACGGGGGAACCTGGTGGGCTGCCGTCTATGGGGTCGCACAGAGTTGGACACGACTGAAGTGACTTAACAGCAGCAGCAGCCCCTAGGTAGTATCACTGTTTATACTCATCGTTGTCTGGAGAGCAAGTCCTAATTGTATCTTGTAAACTAAACATGTGAGTTGGAAAGCACCAATACTTTAGTGGACAACCTCTAATGAACACCATTTCTGAGGCTCTCAAGTGCCAACCCCCACCCCTACTCCCAGCACGCACATAGCAGAGGTCAGCGTCCTGCCTTGAGGCTGAGGGGCCTCTCAAGCAAACCGGGTAAGCCGCCCACCTCCCCTCAGCATGCACGCATGTTCATTCTACTCCTAGGTCAGGGACTTTTTGCAAATGTAGGAAATACTTTTTTCATATTTCACACAATCAAAATCACATGCAACATCTCTAGAAAGAAAAATCAGAGCTTTAAAAAGCAAGAGGAAGACTTCCCTGATGGTCCAGTGGTTGAGATTCCGGGCTTCTAATGCAGGGGCTGCAGGTTCAATCAGGGAACTAAGATTCCACATGGCCAAAAAGTCAAGACACAAAACTAAAAAGCAGCAGAGATAAACCATGGCCTTCATATCAGAAGGAGAGGTGTCTTATGATTTGTTGGTAAATGTATCTGTGTCATTTCTGCCCAATTCTAGAGGCTCCCCCTCTTGCGATCACTGAGGGAAAAACACTTATGAGCATTTGCTGGTTTCTGTTCCAGGTGTGCGAATATCCTGATGGGACCAAGTCTCTGAAACTGGGAGACTTCGGGCTGGCCACTGTGGTGGAAGGCCCACTATACACTGTCTGCGGCACCCCAACTTACGTGGCCCCCGAAATCATTGCTGAAACCGGGTATGCTTCCTGGGGGGTTGGATTAGTGCTTGAACTCTGGGAACAGGTCTCTATGCCACGACTGCTGCTATGGATTCACATGCCTCCCGGGAACATGGGGGGTGGGAGAGGCTGATCCCTGCACCGTGACTTTGATCCCAGGAGCTCCAGTTTGTGCTTGGACTTCCAAGAGCCCTGGGGCCTGGACCTCTGTCCCAAGGCCAGTCTTGGAATCCAGATAGTGGCGAGGTTGGGAGAAGAGCAGACACCTTGGTCCAAAGGGTAGTTCGTTCATCTGCATGAAATGAGTGGTCTGGTACTGAAAGGCCTTTTCCCCTAACAAACCGCACGTGCTCGAGTCCTGTGGCGGGTTCGTGGGAGTAGCATCCTCTCTCCTCCCGCCCGCTCTGTTTCCCCAGCTATGGCCTGAAGGTGGACGTCTGGGCGGCGGGCGTGATCACGTACATCCTGCTCTGTGGCTTTCCTCCCTTCCGAAGGTCAGTGGCTCTTCAAGTGACCACCTTTGAACTGTAAACTCTCTCCCTTTGATCGGGAAGCAGACATTCTACTCCTGGCAATCAGGACTGGAAACGGGTCAATAAAAATGTCAGTAAAAAAAATTGATTAAGCATACTGCTCACTTTTTAATCTTAATTTACAACCTATTAATGTACATTCCGCGTCCACACTTTTGAGGCGGCCCAGCCCTCTGCTGTGTGCCTGGTTCCCTGAGTTTCCCACGGCCACTCTTCCGTAAATCTCACCCCGCAGTCCAGTGTCTGTGATTTCCATTCTGTCTTTTTCAAGAGGAGTGAGGTTTAAAGATGCTCGCCAAGGAATCTGATCCTCCCAGGTAAGACTTTCTCTAGTTCTTAAGGGTTGTCTCTTCTACCTAATCTGACAGCTTTTTTTAACAACTCACTTTGCAGAGCATTTGACCTGGTTCTTGTAGACACAGGGAACTTGTTCTTTTTCAATTAATTTTGTCCATTTATATACTATTTGGTTAAGGAGCATTACAAATACTTTTGGCATGAACAGGCCTGGGAAGAGCAGATTGACCCTTGATGACCATACACTCACCTGCTGGGAGGACAGATGACCACACATGGGGTTGGGGTGTGTGGTGGGGACCCCCCAGTGGTGTATGAACAGGGGCCATGTGGGGCTTCACCGTAGTGTCTCTCTACCAGTGCCACCTCCCCCCGAAGCACGTGAACACTTTGAAGCAGATGTTAATCAAATTATGCACGTCTGATGATTTTCCTCTGACTTTTCTTGAATGCTGTTTTCCTTTTAATCTTTTCTTATGGTCATTTTACAACTGTTTGTAGAGTAGCTACAATGGGCCAGGCATCTGTCTAAGTTCTGGGAATCGAGTAGAATCCAAAACTTAATTCTGTAAGGCCGTGGTGTTTATAGCGTGTAGTCAGTCAGTAAGTGAAAAAATAGATGTATTTCTTCCCTCTCTCCTCCCACATTTTATTATAAAAGCTTTTTATTATAGAAGCTTTATTATAAAAGCTTTTTACTATATGAAGCTTTGTTATAAAAACTTTTTATTATAGAAGCTTTATTATAAAAGCTTTTATTAAAGCTCTTTATTATAAAAGCTTTCCAACATTCAGAAAAGTACAAAGATACGACATTTATCTTTTTTAAAAGTGATCTATTTTTAAAGTACATTTTTTAACACTGAGTCTTGGTTGTGGCATGTGGGATCTAGTTCCCTGACCAGAGGTTAAACCTGGGCCCCCTTATACTGGGGGCATGGAGTCTTAGCCACTGGACCACCAGGGAAGCCCCTAATGATCAGGTTTTAGTTGAGATGAATCGTTGGTTTTGTTTTGGTTTTGCTTACGTTAAATACAGGAATAACACAGATGTCAGTCTCTCCTTTTGAGAGGCTTATTGGTTTGAAAAAACAGCATGGGAATATTGACCAAGCAGAATAGCTGAGTATGAGTTCATGCCAAGTTGAGGGCAGGCCCGGCTGGGCACTGGAAATCACAAGAGGTTTAATGAGAGATACGGCATGGAGTGGCACCTCATCCTCACGGCGTGGCTTCAGTTTCTTTACATGGAAGGCTCTTTCCGTCTGGCCATCCATCACCATCTTGGTTTTCCACTGAGGTCATTGCCAAGGTGGGTTATTCAGACTGTAGGATATGATTGAAGGATATATTTTTTTTACTGAAGGATAGACTTGTTCTAGAAGTAGGGGTATGAATCATTCTGTGGATCGACTGAGCCATTCTCTTGCCCTGGGCTGGCTTAGTGGGAGCCTGAGGTCACTCACATGCCTGGTGGCGGCTCGGTGTCAGCCGGGACCACAGATTTGACTTAGCCACGTGACCTCCAGCATCAGAGAGCTGGCATGGGCTTCACGTGGTGGTGGTGCCAGCTTCCTCAAAGCAGCAAGAGGGAGCAGGTTCCCTGCCCGAGTACAGTCCAGATCTCTGCTTGCTTCACATTTCTTGATTAATGTCCCATTGATCAAATGAAATCAAATAGCTAAGCCTGGGGTAGATGTGGGAGAAGTTTGTGTCCATAGAAGGAGGAAGTAATTTGGGGCTATTTTTACAGTCGCGTGGTGCCCTAGCTGGTTTCAGTGATGACTCGCTTTGGGAACCAGTCAAGTGCAGAGGATAGTGCAGTTTGATAGCAGGTAACCCAAGGGCCTGGGGCTTCCCTGGTGACTCGGTAAAGAACTTGCCTGCCAATGCAGGAGATGGCGGTTCTATCCCTGGGTCAGGAATAGCCACTGGGGAAAGAAATGGCAACCCACTCCAGTATTCTTGCCTGGAGAATCCCATGGACAGAGGAGCCTGCCGGGCTGCAGTCCATAGCATCGCAAAGAGTCAGACACACCTGAGCAACCAACCACCACCCACAAGTCCAAGGGCCATTTACAGCAGTTTCCCTCCTAGGTTAACCCAAGCTGTTGGAAAAAGGTATGGAGCGGTTGTAGAGGAATGTGTGCTCACAACTCCCTCTAGTGTTTCCACTTGCCAGTGCAGCCTAGTTTTTTTTCTTTGACTTCCTTTTCACTGTTTAACAAAAGAGAAACTCGAATTAACAAGGCGCATCTATTGTTACCTGTTACCTTGGTCTCTCTGTGGGATCTTCAGATCAGTCTGGCTAATCAAAAGCAGTAGAAGTACATTCTGAAAGCTGCTGCCTTAGAGGTTATATTTAGAAGCTGGTCCTCTAACTCTAGATACCTTACCTTTGAGAATGTTTTTCCTCCCTCATACCATGTTGTGATGAAAGAGAATTTATTATGTTACCTGTTAGTTGTGGAAGCATCTTCATAGCATAGAGAGACATTCTGCATAGATTTTATAACCTACTATAATATAAAATATTTACATATTTTATATATCTCATATATCAAACTATGGAAATGGTCCTTTAAATAATGATAAATGACTATGGTTTAAGATTAAGCAAATCTGCATAAATTTGCTTCTAAAATAAGAGTCTTTCCACAGATGTCTCAAAATATTTTCATTGTTTTCCAAAAAAGATTAATTGAACCCAAAGCTTTTTAATTAAAATTGTTCTTTGGAATTGACAGTTTTAGCTTCTTTAGCATTTCCCATTCTTTTTTCAGGATTTTTGGGCGTTAGTCCTAGGCTGACATGTAATATTTCATTGTTACTGAGAAGAATGTTGCTTTTCCAGGGTTTAGGTATTGCCTAAGGAAGTCTGTTCTTAGGGCCACTGATAACAAATAATACTTGCCTGACTATCCTGAGATATTTGATGTTTCTCTTAAACACATACCCATCTCCCCTTTAAGTGAAATGTTTTGCACATCATTTGTGAAATAGCTTACGACATTTTCAGGTTAGCTCGTCTGACCTTTAACACGTCGGCACTGGAAAGAATGTGTACACAGAGTCTTTTGCTGTTTTCAGAGTTTTTCTTACTGGGCACTTCCAGACTTACAGCACTATACTGTTTGCGAATTAAAAAGTGGCTCAGATGGTAAAGCTTCTGCCTGCAATGCAGGAGACCCGGGTTCAATCTCTGGGTCAGGAAGATCCCCTGGAGAAGGAAATGGCAACCCACTCCAGTATTCTTGCCTGGAAAATCCCATGGATGGAGGAACCTGGTAGGCTACAGTCCAGAGAGTCACAAAGAGTTGGACACGACTGAGCGACTTCATTCACCGAAGCATCTCAGCCAGACTGTAGTGTATACATGTGTTAATCCACCCAGGGGAGGTTTAATCAGAGGGACTTTTATTCTGTGATGACTGAGAAGGGTGCCTTCTCCGCAGGTCTGCTCTGGTGAGGACTGCTCGGAACCCCAGGGCTCTCGCAGTTCACAGCACGGGTCCTCAGGGTGCCCCTCTAATTGCCCAAATCCTGGGGTTGTGTTGTTGACTCAGGCTATTTTGCCAAGAACCTAAATCCTGCAGACACACATCCAATGTTTTAGCTGTTTGTTAACAAAATAAAGACCGTGTGTATTAACAGAAGCTATTTGAGATTCCAGAAGAAGACCAAGAGGGATATGCATGCCGCCATAGCGAGGAATGGCTAAAAAGAACGGTTCTGGAAATGGGTGCCTCGATACGTCTTCTTCTAACATTGTCTCCTGGGGTCCTCTGATTTTCTGAGTGTTTCTATAAAATCCCATTGTGTTTTCAGGCACATTCTTTATTCATGTTTAAGGAGAGATGAGCTGAATTAAATCAGTAGAGAGGTGACAGTGAAAAGGAAAGAACATCAAACACCTGGAAAAGAACAGTCTGTGCTCACTCGAAGAACATCAGTTTCTCGGGGAGCAGGGCTTGCAGCCATCACTCTGAGTGCTGCGTGACATCGTGAAGCAGCAGCGTCCATTCCGCTCAGCTTGATTTGACGTGATGAACGTTCACAGAGCTCACAAACTCTGCCCTTCTTCCTAGAACAGGAACGAGGCAGCCAACTCATCACACAGCCCCAGAGGCTGTCTCTGGACACTGCCCTGAATCACCTGTTTCTAGGGATGCCACACCCACCATTGCAGACCCTGGAGGACTGGTAGTGTGGCCAGGCTCCTGTGCAGGAGGCTGGGCAGGGTCCCACGTGAGCACGCTGAGCAGCGCATGGGGCTGAAATGTTGTATCCTTGCCAAGTGATCAGGGCTTCCCTAGTAGCTCAGTTGGTATAGACCCACCTGCAGTGCAGGAGACCCCAGTTCAATTCCTGAGTCGGGAAGATCTGTTGGAGAGGGAAGAGGCTACCCACTCCAGTACTGTGCTTCCCTGGTGGCTCAGATGGTAAAGCGTCTTCCTGCAATGCTAGAGACCTGGGTTCGATCCCTGGGTTTGGAAGATCCGCTGGAGAAGGGAAAGGCTACCCACTCTAGTATTGGGGTTCCCTGGTAGCTCAGATGGTAAAGCATCTTCCTGCAATGCAAGAGACCTGGGTTCAATCCCTGGTTCTGGAAGATCCCCTGGAGAAGGAACTGGCAACTCACTCCACTGTTCTTGCCTGGAAAATCCCATGGATGGAGGAGCCTGGCAGGCTATGGTCAATGGGGTCATAAAGAGTTGGACACAGCTGAGTGACTTACACTTATTTGCCAAGTGAGACTGAACTTCCACTCCTGGACTTTGATCTTGACTCCAGCAGCCCATCCTAAGTTTCCTTCTAGGCTTTGCAGTGGCCTAGAGAGCCACTGACTTGCTTCCCACTCTGGCCCTTGATGTGTCCACCAAGGGAAGGGGCCACGTGGCTGTGGAGAAGCACTTTTCTGGGAGGTAGGGGATGTCCAGTTTCCTGAACTTTTCCCAGCAAGTATTTCCACACTTCCCTGGCACTGTCCATCAAAAATCAAGTCATCTTTTACTCTTTAGACACCTGTGTGCAGGTGCACCTCTGAGAGAGGCAGGCAAGGAGGGGTGCCCACCTAGGGGGCTGTACCCCTGCAGTTCTAGTGGGCGTCCTCAGATGATGGGCTTCTTCTCTCAAACTGAGCCTCAGTGAAAGGTTTCAAAGGGGCGTGCGTTCCGCTGTGAATGTTTATCCAGACTCTGAGCTCTTTATAACTTTCCCATGTGTTGGCTGCTTCGCTGATCTTTGGTGGTTTTGTTGGGAAAGGAGAAGGGGAAGGACAAGGCGATCTGACTCGGGTTTGCGGCTTCCCCCACTTATTATTATACCATGAATGACCGAGGGCAGATGCCGAGCTGCTTTTTGTTTGAAATGAGGACTTACATTTTTTGTGGATTCCATTTTTTCTTGAGTCTTTTGTTTTTTGTGGAAACATACATGTAACATAAAATCTATCCCTTGAACCATTTGTAAGTGTGCAGTTTCAAGTGTTAAGTGGTATTACATCCATTTAGACCGTGGGCTAAGTGTCACCACCACCCATCTCCGGACCGCCTCTGCCTTCCCACGCTGAAGCCGGGCACCCCCGCACCGCGTTCTTGCATCTCTGCTCCTCTCCCGCACTGCCCTGCTCCCCTTTCTCCACCACCCACCCTCCTCCCCTTTCTCGCTGATTCCAGGCCCCTGGAAATGTTGCTCGGTTCATCGCCTAGAAGGCAGAGTGCGTCGTCATCCCAGGCGCGGTGGGGACGCACAGCCAAGCTGTGAAGTGCCCACACCAGAGGCACTGGACTCCCCTGTCCCCAGTCCCCACGAGCTTTTCATCACAAAGCCGAATGGTGACGCTGACTCTTCTGTTTCTCTGTCACTGGCTCAGTGAGAACAACCTCCAGGAAGATCTCTTCGACCAGATCTTGGCCGGGAAGCTGGAGTTCCCAGCCCCCTACTGGGACAACATCACAGACTCGGCCAAGGTACCCATCCCGGCCGGGCTCTGGGGGCGGCGGGGCATCGAGGGGCCCCCGCCTGTCCGGGGGGGCGGCGGCGTGTCGAGGGGCCCTCACCTGTTCCGGGGGGCTGTCGTCGTGTTGAGGGGCCCCCCTGTCCCGAGGGGCTGTGGTTGTGTCGAGGGACCCCCGCCTGTCCCAGGGGGCTGTTGTCATGTCGAGGGGCCCCCGCCTGTCCCGGGGGGCTGTCGTGTCCAGGGACCCCTGCTTGTCCTAGGGGGCTGTCGTCGTGTCGAGGGGCCCTCGCCTGTTCCGGGGGGCTGTCGTCGTGTTGAGGGGACCCCTGTCCCGAGGGGCTGTGGTCGTGTCGAGGAGCCCCCGCCTGTCCCGGGGGGCTGTGGTCGTGTTGAGGGGCCCCCGCCTATCCTGCGGGCTGTGGTTTTGTCGAGGGGCCCTCGCCTGTCCCGGGGGTCTGTCGTCATGTCGAGGGGGGCTGTCGTCGTGTCGAGGGGCCCCGCCTGTCCCGGGGGCTGTGGTCGAGTCGAGGGGCCCCGCCTGTCCCAGGGGGCTGTAGTCGTGTCGAGGGGCCCTTGCCTGTCCCGGGAGGCTGTCGTCATGTCGAGGGGGGCTGTCGTTGTGTCGAGGGGCCCCGCCTGCCACGGTGGGCTGTCACCACTCTTGTTATCGATCTCCGGGTCTGTCTGCACGTGTGGCTTACCGCGCAGCGCGGTGCCTGAAATACTGCGGCGGATTCTGAAAGCTGGCCTGGCTGTCTTCCCAGTGTTCCGAGGCCTCCCCTTTAGGGCTTATAGACGCTTCTCTAAGGCCTCCCGTGTGTCCCTTCGTCTGTTTGAGAGCTGTGTCATAGCCCCCCTTGGCCTGCAGGCGTGGCCCGTGCGGCCTGTGGCGTTGCCGGCAAGGGCAGCTCCGCAGCACCAGGCTGTGGATGACACCGGTGCCCAGAGCCTGGAGGAGGGGACGCTGTGGTTTGTGCGGACTCGGGGGAGACCTCTCGTCTTGTTGCTGCTGACGCGGCAGCGGTGCCTGCCTCGGAGGCCTGGGGAGGCGGCGGCGTGATTGCTTCTGCATCCAAATACTGAGCAGCGGTGCTGGCTGTCCCCTGAGGTACTCGATGCTGGCTCACGGTTCCTGTGTCTGTTGTTAGTCACCCCACTCTTGTCCCCTCTGTCCTCTCCTCTCTTTCTTCCAGGAATTAATCAGTCAGATGCTTCAGGTCAATGTCGAAGCAAGGTGCACAGCAGGACAGATCCTGAGTCACCCCTGGGTGTCCGTAAGTACCCACGTCCGCAGGGGACTGACATCTCTGTGTCCTGTGGGCCATAGCAGGCCTCCTCGCCTGGGCTGTGGCGCAGACCGAGTCCTGGGTCCACGTCCTGAGATGGATTGAGCGTCCTTTTCCGTAATGAGCGAGCAGCATGCAGCCTGCCTCCTGACAGGACACAGCTGGTGCCAGGCTCCCTCTGTGAGTGGCCAGGTTCATCACGGTCTCTGCAGGCCACGGCGTCCTCACCTGTGAGGTGCGGGGATTGGCCAGGATGCTCTCTGAGGACCTCTTTCTGCCATCTTGGGGTTTGAGAGTCTTCAGAACTTGCCCAGAGACGAGCCTGTGTCAGAGCCTGATCTCTGCCTTCCTGGCACGTGGTCACGGGAGCGCTCCTGCTTCCGGTGGGGCGGGCGGGAGCCGGGCGGAGGATGTGTGGTGTTCAGGGAGTCCTCTGAGTGTGGGCAGTGCCTCGGGGCCTGGGTGAAACAGTCCACACCAGGGGAGTCTGGGTCCCCCTCAGTCCTGGGAGCCTGGGGGCAGTGGCATTAACGCAGCGGCTCTTGCTGACTTCGGGGGCACCCTGTGTACCTCGGCCACCCAGGCTCTGTCCCCCACATTCTGACAACTCCATTCAGACTCTCTGGGTCCTGTTATGTGACTTGGTTCTTGGACCAAGTAACTGAGATGCCACATTTTTCTATTGAGTGATGAAGACTAGACACTACCTGCATTCTTGACTAAAATGATAATTTTGATGTTTCCATGGGCAGGATCTGTACTAAATTAGGTGGCATTTGTGCTGTGGAGGATGGTCTCTGAGCCCTGTAGAAGGTCCTTCTGCCCTCTCCTCAACCTACTCCAGGCCTCAGGAGGGAGATGCATGGCAGAGGGTCCTTCCAGGGGGTAGGGGACCGCCCAATCCCACTCTAGGCCTCAGGAGGGAGGTGCATGGGAGAGGGTCCTTCCAGGGGGTAGGGCACCGCCCAATCCCACTCCAGCCCTCAGGAGGGAGGTGCATGGCAGAGGGTCCTTCCAGGGGGTAGGGCACCGCCCAATCCCACTCCAGCCCTCAGGAGGGAGGTGCATGGCAGAGGGTCCTTCCAGGGGGCAGGGCACCACCCAGTAGCAGTCGTTATCTTCAGTTACTTGACTTACATGGTTCCCCCGATCTCACGGCTCAGACGGCCCATTAGGAGACGGTGGGAGTGATGGATGGTGTGTGACTGCTGAGGAGGAGACAGCGTGGACCCGAGACTCAAAATCCGTGTCTTTGATTCTTTTCTGTAGGATGACGCCTCCCAAGAGAATAATATGCAAGCTGAAGTAACAGGTAAACTCAAACAGCACTTTAATAACGCGCTCCCCAAACAGAACAGCACGACCACCGGGGTCTCCGTTATCATGGTAAGTAGAGCGTGTGGTCCGCCCTTGGGCACCGCAGGTCCGGCCTGATTGCTCAGCTGACAGTGAACCTTGCTGAGTCAGCGGCCCAGCGCGCCCCTCGTGTGGCCCTGGTGCCTTCTGGGCTCCTCCCTCCACGGCAAGGATGGCCTGGCATGTGAAGGGCAGCGTGTGGCCGGCTACCAGTCCGCGGGTCCTGGGATCAGAGGGTGTGCAGGTTCCAGCCAGGCCCGACTGCAGGGCCCTGGGCCCGGGTCCCCTCCTCTCCTCTCCTCCTGGGCTCCATGGGCCCTGGGCTGTGGCGTCTGTCCCAGCTCTACTTCCCCCCCTAGAGAGGGCTCCCCAGCCCTTGCCGCCAAAGGCAGCGACTCCCTGACTACTCAGGGCTTCACAAATAGATTATTTGAGCCGTGAATGATTCTTTGGGACTGCGGATAAGAATCGGCTAGAGTTAAGCAAATTTCACTTTTAAAAAATCAGTATTTTGTGATTTTTAAAAGTTCAGAAGAATGAAAAAAAATTGGGTTTTTCAGGTTTGGTAAAATTTTATGAGAAGTTAGTAACACAGATCCCCATATTTTGTCAGATCTTCCTTCTAAAATGTTTTTGAGGCAGCTTACCTAAATCCATAAACACAGCAAATGGAAAATGGCATTTTTAAAATATGTGAAGTAACATGAAAGTAGGTCAGGGAGTGGGAGAAGATGGCAGAAAAGATAAAAGGAGTCAGAAGTGTGGCCTGCAGCCCTCCCACCAGCTGTCGAGACCCAGGGCCTGCTTCTGTGAGCCGCGAAGCTGGCCCCTGCGGGGCCCCCTGCTCATAGGATCGGGAGCAGCAGGGGCTGCCTTCCCGGGGAGAGGCAGGCTTTCTCTGGAGGTGGGGACCCAGAGCCGGACAGCGGGTGACGGGCCATCCCCCCCCACCCCATCACTCTGGCCCCAGGATGGGCCCTCCCCCTCTGGAAAGGCTGGTTTCCTCCCCGACCGGGAGGAAACAGTCACTTATTCTCGCAGCTCCTTGCACCTCCGATCCTTCCCTTGGAGGCCTGGGTGCAGGTGGGAGCCGGGAGGAAGCCCGCTGCTCTGTCCCAGGGTGGGGGGCCCGCTTTCCATCCTCGGGACCCCTTTCCTCCTCCCCTGCCAGGCTGCAGGACCCCTGGCGGCTCTGGGCCAGACGAGCGGGAAGGCCTCTTGAGCTGTGGTTTCCCGGGATCTCAGTAGTGTCCCGCCAAAAGCCTGAGGCAGTCGGAGCTGCCGCCAGCCATGCCATTAGGCAGCTCCTGGGGAAATCTAGAAAAACCTGAAGCATCAAGAATTGCCACACTCACCATGTAATAAAAAACCTTAAGAGTTACCACACTTTAATAGCTACACGTGAATTAAGCTTCCTAGTCTCCTAGAGGCAGAAGCTTTATAGGATTCGCCCAGAGCTCTCGAGAGCTGTCCCCTCATCCCTGGGTCACCTGTTGACTCATGGCCCAGACGCGGGGCCTGAGGCCCACCAAGGTTCTGGAACGATCGGCCCTTTTGCCTTTCGGCCCAGTATAGGCTCTGTTCTGGATGAGGATAATCCAGGCCCTCTCAGAACCTACGTCTTGGGGTTTACAAACGGCTTTTTTCCATTTGCTGATGAAGTTCAATCATTATGTCAAACTCCTGACCTTTAACAGGATGTTTGCGTGAATGAACACTGCTTCATTATTTGTGAGTCTAGCAGTGATTGTGAGCATTGTGTGTTCACGTGTGTGTTAAGTGTCTTGTTGGGCATGTTGGCAGGGCTCCATCTCACCCCCCGTTCCCCACATAACTATGCAGCTTCTTAGCTCTGGGGAGGTGCTGGCTGACCCATGAGGTCCAAAACCCATGGGGGAGCCAGGAACACTTGTGGAGGAACCAGTTCTCCACGGCCAGAAAGCCAGCCTGGGAATCTGGCTTGTCCCTCGCGGGCTTCCATGGGGAGGGCATCCATCCTCACCCGACAGAGGCCTGGCCCGGGCGTGGTTGTGTCCGGGCAGTTTGCAACACTTCCGAATCATAAGTCATCTCCCCCTGCCGCCCCCGATCACCACCACCTTCAGCATTACTGTGTGTGTGTCCTGCCCTTGGGAAGAGCTTCTCACAGTTCTCCTATCTGGGGCATGTAGGCCTCGGGTGGTTTCCTGCTGATACGAGCCCAGTGGGAACAGTGTATCAGCGTCCTGAGGTGGGACCCTCTGGTTGAGTTTGGTTCTCTTGGAACCCGCAGACTTGGAGCCTGGGGCTCCGGTGGGGAAATGGCAGGACAGGAACGGGAGAGAACGGCGCGAGCAAGTAAAGTTGATGCTGTTGCCTGCCTTTTGTTTGACAGTTTGACTTGACAGTTTGAGAGACACTTCAGAGTTTCACTGTGTACCCCGCTGAGACTCTGGGGACCCCGGAGCAGCGTTCTGGTATTCACGTGCTGTGCTTCCTCAGAGCAGCCTCTGATTCTCAGCCCCTCTTATCTGCATGCTTCTCTCAGACTCTGACAGCAGCGTCCAGCTCTCAGCTTCTCATGGGTGCAGGCCTCCTGTACCTACTGACACCCATTTTGGCCAAACACACCCGTGAAAACTTTACTTAGAACTCTTCAGCTTGCCACATCACCTTGCTTCCTAGACCAAAAGCTGGTGAGGGCACAGGAGGAGGACCCCAGTCATCCTCCTGCTAAAGGTTATCTTTCACTGAGGTGCAAATGTGTATCTTTCAGTGGATGACAGCGTTAAGATGGGAGCCTCTGTGAAGGCTTTGGTTCTTTCGGCAAGTACCTTTGCAAGGAGGCACTGTCCTCGGTAAGACAGCGTGCAGTCGGCTAGGCCTGCGGATGGGAGAATGCTAGAGGACAGGGCTTTGGTGTAAGTTGGGCCTGTGGTTTCGGATTGCACTTGCGTTCACTCTGACTTGTCCTGAGAGGCTTAAGGAAAGACACTGCCCCTGCAGAGTGGGTCAGGGCCTCGCCCAGAAGAGGCCATCTCGTGGTGGAAAAGGGAATTAGTGATACGAAACCCCTCGTGGCTGCATTTTGTAGCCTCGTAGCTGACCCGAGAAAGGATGGATTCAAAAGGAGTGCTCCCTCGGGGGACTGTGCTCCTTTCAGGGAGATGCTGGGAAGGATCGGGGCTTAATTTAAGTTAGACAAAACTGTTCCGACTGTGTTTTGCTTCTGTTGAAAGTAAGTCCAGTTTCTGTCCCCGCTTCTCTCCCCGCGCCTCGCCCGCCGCCTGCATTGCTCCCCTCTGGCTAGGCCCAAGGCGACGGTATGTACTAACCGCACGGCTCTGCTTCCTCCCGCTGCACAGGCTCATGTCCTCGTTGGGAAGGGAAGAGGAGAAGTAACTGTGGGGATGTTGGTGTCTTCGGCCCAGGGGAGGCTTTTGGGTGGAAAACGGCGGAAGAAGCCTCTCTGCCCGTTCCGTGTTTTCCCTGAGCGGGCAGCCTGGCCTCTGCTCACACTCGGTGCCCGAAACTTGTTACGGTGCAGGTCTGAGTTTCTGATTGGGCTTTTCCCGTTTCCTCTTCTCCAGGAAGCGGAAAGTGCGCTTGGCAGTCACTGAGTATTCAGGAAGGGCCTGTGGAGAACGTCTTCCAGTCTGCCCCAAGGGCCCTGCAGGCAGCTGCCCAAGGCCTAGGAAGCCCCGTTTGTTTATATTTTCTCCAGGCACTTTTCTCCCCTCCTGGAGTCCTGGAAGAATCGATGGTTTCTTTCCCTGTCAAGGTGGTTAGATGACAAGAAAAGGACTTCTGGTCTACACGCCTTTCAGCTAAGGGTGCTGAGACCCGACAGAGCCCCGCGGTTAGAAAACCTGATGAGAGGGCGCCTGGCCTGGCCTCCCTGGCCGAGCAGCAGGCCTCATACCAGTCAGAGGAGGAGGCAGGCAGCCCAATTCCCAGCTCCAGGCTGGGGTCCCAGAGCAAGGGGGCATCTGTGCCCCCGGAGCAGGGGAAAGTGAGAGTGTTAGTTGCTCAGTCATTTCCTACTCTTCATAATCCCATGGACTGTCACCCACTAGGCTCCTCTGTCCATGAAATTCTCCAGGCAATAACACTAGAGTGGGTTGCAATGCCCTTTTTCTGGGGATCTTCCCTACCCAGGGATTGAACCCTGGTCTCCTGCATTAGAGGCAGATTTTTTTTTTTAACGGTCTGAGCTACCAGGGGGAGCAGGTCACAACCCTTGAGGGTGTGAAGACACCTCACAGGAAGAGAAAGCCAGGGAGGAGATATGCTGGAGGCTGGAAAGATGGGCGATGTTGTTACACCCTGCATTCCCAGGCTTTTCATAGATTGCCGCCGCCAGTGTGGTGGTGGTTTCTGGGCAGAGGTGGGGTTAGGTATTATGAATGACATGACTTAACCTTTCCAATCTCCCGATGAGGAACCTTCTTTAGAGAAGTTAGCAGTCAGGTGCCTTGCATTCCCGTGCGGTTTGCTTCTTGGCCAGAACGCTTCTGGGCTCAGATCCCAGAAGATCCGGCCGGGGCCATAGGAGCAGAGGCCGCGGTGAGGAATGGCGGGACTGCTGGGCCGACATGGGGGGAGAGGGGGGCGCCGCTGGGCCGCGGGCGTTACTTCTCCTCTCCCGTCCTGGCTGCATGCTCGGCGCGCCCGCTCGCTCGCGGTGCCGGGCACAGGCGGCGGGCTCACGTGTCTTTCTCTCCTGCTCTTTCCCCAGAACACGGCTCTAGATAAGGAGGGCCAGATCTTCGGCAGCAAGCTTGGCGCCGACGGCGGCCGGCCCGGCCTGGAGCCCGCCGCCCCGGCGCCCTCCGCGCCCCCGGAGCCGCCCCCGCACCCCGGCCCTCCCACCCCCGCCCCGGGCAGCGAGCGGGCAGGGACGTGGCGCCGCCACCGCGACTGACCCGCTGCCCGGCGCAGCTCCGCACGCCGCCCGGCCGGGCGCCTCCGGGGCCTGTAAGCGTCGGCTTCGGGGACCGTCCTTGGAGCGGCGGCTTTAAATGTTCCGCCTTTTCAGTTCAGTGGACGTTGGACGGCATCACCAGGAGACTGTGCAACTTCGATCCGGTATCCAGCGCATTTTTATAGAAACGCTTCGGATGAACCAAGGTCTCTATTTAAGTAAACTCGGAGGGCTCCTTTTTCCCCTCTCTTTACAACAGCTCAGAACTGTATCTGACCCTTCGTGGGCACCCTTCCTCTGCTGCCGGGGCTCGGGGGCCGGCTTCCAGCGGAAGTCCTAGGCCCCCGGTGGACCCCCTGGTCCCAGCGCTCAGCCCATTTCGGGGTCTCGCAGGTGCGGGATGCCGGGCTCACGTCAGAGGACCCCGGGTCTGGACTTGGGCATAGACACCCCCAGAAAGGCCGCTGCTTCCTCCACAACCTGCGTTTCCTCAGCTCTTCCCACGTCTGTATCGGGAGATGCCCGGGACATTGTCCTTGGGGATTTTCGAGGAGAGGCGGGTGCATGTGTGTCGCCGGCGGGGCTTCCTTCTCCAGGTCCAACTGCGGGCACAGCAGGACCTACGTGAGCCCCTCGGAGTCCCCCAGTCTCCCTGCTCCATCCGCTTCTCATCGGCGGCAGAGACAATCCCAGGACGCGCGGGCACGGTGGGGACTGGGCAGGAAGGTGCCTGTAGACGTCCTCTGTTACTAACCTTCTGGAAGGCTGCTGGCAGTTTTTCCTTTTTTTCCACCACCCTGCTGTTTTTAATGATTGTACATAATCAGTGTATTTGTTTTCCCTGCTCATCTTCTAAAGGGGTGAGCCTGTAGTTCCTGCTCACTGTTAGACTTTTGCCCTCTACAAGTGTGTCCAATAAACTCTTCCTTCTTGAGAAGTAGTAGTCAGGGTGGGCAGAGGTTCCTGTGTGGCTGTTTGCATTGCAGTGTGTGTGGTCAAAGCGATGCCCGCCAGGGCGGTTCTGGAAGGTACCAGTGTTTGCTTTTGTGTTGGGGACACGGCTGGGAGGAGAGGCGCTCGGGAAGAACACACAGGGGTGCACTGGATGTGGGTGTATTTGATCACAGGTGCAAAAGCACACAGCCAAGGCGCCAAAGCCGACCAGGATTGTTGGTGTACAGCATAGGACTCCGATGGAACCAGGGGTCACGTCAGGCTTTCCAGGAAACGGGGAGTCAGGCCGCCATTCCTGTTTCTCTGTGTCTGTCTCTTTCAGAGACTGTGCTGTCTCTTTCCTCTGCTTTTTTCAGTGTATTTTGGCTCTTGATTTCTGTTCTCTGATGACAGCTACTTGCTTGGGCTTAGCCTGGAACTGCTCTGTTCCCAGCTTCTCAAGTCCATGCAGCTCCACGGCTTGAAGTCATCTCTTCAGCTTTGGATCACTTTGCCCCCATTGCTGTGTGATGATTTCTCCCTGGGCTGAGCCAAACCAGAGGCGGGTGACAGAATGCGGATGGGGGTCAGGGGATGCAGGCTTCAAGAGGAGGGTGGTGATGGGCAGGTCCAGAACATTCTGTCACTTTCCTCACTAGTTAAAGAGCAAGATTTTTTTTTTTTTTTACAGGTGGTAAAGACTGCCTGTCAATGTGGGAGACACAGGTTTGATCTTGGGAAGATCACCTGGAGTTGGAAATGGCAATCCACTCCAGTATTCTTGCCTGAAAAATCCCATGGACAGAAAAGCGTGACGGGACACAGTCCATGGGGCGGTAAAGAGTCACACACAACTGGGTGAGCATGGAATGGATGTGAAGAGCTAATGTAACAGGAGAAAAATGGAAATGGAAGAATGATGGAGTGAGGCTGTTAGTACCGGAAACTTGACCCCATTGCTTGAACTGCGAGGTTCAAAGACATTTGCCAAAGACTTAAAGAAAGTGGCCAGGGCAGTGCCAGTCACAAGTGAGAGGACGAGCCCCTCTGTCCAGCACGTGCTCCCACGCTCTGTGCCACACTCAATGGCCTGGGGACAGGAGTTGCCTGAGTCCAGGGTGGTGGCATGGCCTCGCAGTGACTGAGCAGTATTTCAGTAAATACCTTCATCCCACAAACACCCAGAGCGGTAAGTGGTGGTAAAGGAACAAGCCTAGAAGTTGGGTGACACGCCTAGAAGTTGGGTGACACGCCAGGGTTACAGATGTGGCAGGAGACAGAGCCACGATGTGCTAAGTGAGGGCCTGGGTGCCAGCGGCCGAGGAAGGGCTCCGCCAGCACGGGCAGCTTGGCCCGCATGTCAGCAGACATTTATTGAGATCTTGCGTTGGTCTCTGGATCGAAACTAAATGCAGGTGCCCAACTATTGGGTTCCTCTGCTCCTGCACAGTGGGAGAGGCGTGGGCTTGGGTTATAGTCAGTCCCTTATTCTAGCAGGGGGATCTTGGCTACAGAAGGTAAAGCAAGGGAAGCGGTGACCTGCTGATGTCACTGAGGGGCGCCTGCTGGGCTCAGCCAGGGTAAGCCTGAGTCTGCCTCTCCTGAGTCAGAAAGATCCCCTGGAGAAGGGAATGTAAACTCGCTCCAGTCTTCTTGCTTGGAGAATTCCATGGACAGAGGAGACTGGCAGGCTACAGTCCATGAGGTTGCCAAGAGACAGGTCCAAGCGATGAGCACTTTCCCTTTGCTCAGAAAGGTTGCCATGAGATGAAGTTATATGGAATATACGGATTGGAAGCATTTGGCATCACTCCCCCCAGAATACCTGCATGAATGAGACTGTGAAATGAGAATCAGGAGACGGTGAGGACAGACCCAAACAGATAAACCACACTGGGAGAGAGGGCGCTGGGCAGTGATGCTATCTCAGATGAGGACCTCCAGAGCAGTTGGCCATCCAGTGGAAATACAGTGTAAGCCACATCATTTATCTGATACCACATTTAAAACAGTGAAAAGGAACAGGTGAAATAAACTTTATAGCATAATTTAGCCAAATATATCTAAATATACCCAAAGTATTATTTCAACATGTAATCAACAGGAAATCATTGGGATGTTTTCCCTTATTTCTTTGTACTAAGTCTTCGAAGCCTGGTGTGTACTGACACGGGCAGCACATCCCAGGCTGGACGCACATTTCAAACGTGCAACAGTCTCGTGCCCCTCCCCCTGCCACACTGGACAGTGCGGCTCTAAAGAAAGGCCAGGGCACTCAGTTTTCCTGTTTGGTTTTGCATACGATGTGAATAATGATGAAGACTCCTTAGTCACTGTTCTAAATTTTTTTTAATTGGAGTATAGTTCCTTTACAGCATTATTCAGTTTCTGCTGTGCACTGAGATGAGTCGGCTGTTGCGTAGACAGACACCCCCTCCCTCGGGAGCCTCCCGCCCTCTGCGTCGTCGGCACGGACGCGGCGCTGAGCCCCAGGTGCTGTGCGGCGGCTGCGCGCCAGCCGGCCTGTTACACGTGGTGGTGCGCATACCTCAGCACTGCCCTCTCAAATTTCCCCAGCCCCGCCTTCCTCCTGCCAGTGCCCAGGCATCCATTCTCTGCATCTGCGTCTCCATTTCTGTCCTGCAGATAGGTACCATTTTTCTAGATTCCATACATATATGCCTTAATGTATATTTGCTTTTCTCTTTCTGACTGCACTATGTAGGTCCATCCACATCAATACAATTACTCAGTTTTATTACTTTTATATACTTATGTATATAAGTACCACGTCGTCTTCATTTATCTGTTCTAGGTTGCTTCCCTGGCCTCACTGTTGTGAACAGTGCTGCAGTGAATATTGGGGTACCCGCATCTTTCTGAATTGTGGTCTTCTCAGGATTTATGCCCAGTAGTGGGATTGCTGGTTCTATTTTTAGTTTTTTAATGGACCTCCATACTGTTCTCCATAGTGGCTGTATCAATTTACATTCTTACCAACTGTGCCAGAGGGTTCCCTTCTTTCCACACCCTCTCTAGCTTTTATTGTTTATAGATTTTTTGATGGCCATTCTGACTCCTGTGAAGTGATAACCTCACTGTAGTTTTGATTTGCATTTCTCTAACAATTAGTGATATTGAACATTTTCCCTTGTGTTTCTTAGCCATCTGTATGTACTCTGGGGAAATTTCTATTTAGATCTTCTGCCCATTTTTTGATTGGGGTGTGTGTGTTTTACTATTGAGGTGCTTGTATATTTAGGGGGTTAACTTTGTCAGTTACTTCATTTGCAAATATTTTCTCCCATTATGAGGGTTTTATTTTTGTCTTGTTTATGGTTCCTTTACTTTGTAAAAGTTCTTAGCTTAAATTACGTCCCATTTGTTTTTGTTTTTATTTTCATTAAGAGGTGAGTCAAAAAGGGTCTTGCTGCAATTTATGTTGAAGAGTGTTCTGCCTGTGTTTTCCTGTAGGAGTTTTTATAGTGTGTGGCCTTACATTTAGGTCTTTAATCCACTTTGAGTTTATTTTTGTGTATGGTGTTAGGAGTGTTCTAATACTCTCTTCCACAGAGCGGTCCTGTTTTCCCAGCACCACTTGTTGGAGAGGCTGCCCTTTCTCCACCTTATATTCTTGCCTCCTTTGTCCAAGATAAGGTGCCCATAGGTGTGTGGGCTTCTCCGCTGTTTTAAACGGGATGGATTGATTTCAGGTGACCTCAGCAGGTGAAGGCGCTGGTCCAAACCTGAGGTGTGAAATCAGAGCGTGAATCCTGCAGATTCAGTGGCCAAAGCCTTGGCGGTCACTGCCGCTCAGGAGAAACCCGAGCGGGGAGAAGCATGCTGAGCATCAGGTCATGCAGTGCCAACAGAGCCGCGTCCGCAGAAGCCTGTGCAGGTCTCGGGCAGGGCTCCGTGCTGGGTGTGTGGTGCCGAGGAAGCAACCACTGCCGCAAAGAAGGCAGGCAGGTGGCGGAGGTTTAGAGCCCCAGGAGCCAAGGACTGGTGGCAAGGTGGCCAGGTGTCGGCCACGACAAGCTAGAGGGCCCTCTGCTCGCTGTGTTCCTTCGCCGAGAGCTGCTCTGCGGCAGGGGGTGCAGACATCTGTGGGGTGCTCAGGGTGTGGCCCAGGATCAGTGGGCTGGAGGCCTGGAGGGTCAGGTATGAGTGCAGCGTTGGAGAAGCAGGCCAGTGAAAGGGTTGGCTGCTTTCTCGGGCGAGCGGCGGGTTCTGGGAAATGCCTAGGTGTAAGTGAAGGAGATCAGCTCTAGGATTTCTTTGGAAGGAATGATGCTAAAGCTGAAACTCCAGTACTTTGGCCACCTCATGCAAAGAGTTGACTCATTGGAAAAGACCCTGATGCTGGGAGGGATTGAAGGCAGGAGGAGAAGGGGACGACAGAGGATGAGATGGCTGGATGGCATCACGGAATCGATGGACGCGA
Source organism: Neotragus moschatus (assembly GCA_006410615.1). NCBI lineage: Eukaryota > Metazoa > Chordata > Mammalia > Artiodactyla > Bovidae > Neotragus > Neotragus moschatus. The sequence continues at coordinate 95,988 of SJYA01002299.1, forward strand.
GTCTGAGTGAACTCTGGGAGTTGGTGATGGACAGGGAGGCCTGGCGTGCTGCGATTCTTGGGGTCGCAAAGAGTCGGACACAACTGAGCAACTGAACTGAACTGAAATTCTAGGAGTAAATACATTGGACTTCTTACTAATATGGATCACACTTGGCTTTTTAACCCTAATTAAAACTTGTCCCTGAGAGAGAGACTCACTTCCCTGTTCAACAGATGGGGAAACTCAGATGTGTTCCCAGGGCCCAGAACCGGGAGAGGCCTCCCCTGGCCCCAGGGCAGGTATCCTGCATCTGCCTTGCCCCTCCAGGCAGTCAGGGATGCTTAAGGGGGAGCGTCTGTATCCTGAGGGGGAGGTGGACCGGGCTGGGGGAGACCCCTGACAAAGTGGTGGAAAATCTAGGCAGCTAAGATCCCCTGGAGGAGGACACAGCAGCCCACTCCAGTATTCTCTCCTGGAGAATTCCCACGGACAGAGGAGCCTGGTGGGCTGCAGCCCATGGGGTCGCAGACTCAGACACAAATGAAGCAGGTGAGCACGCAAGAAGTGATCAGGCCACAGCAGGTGTGGTCTGTTAGAGGAGGGACGCTGATGTGTGCAGCTCTGGTGAGTCCCGGCCGGTGGATTTCAGGGGGCTACTTCATGATAAAATCCACTGCCTTGAACTCAGTGGGGATACGTTGCCACCGTCGGGCAGCTGGCTGAGGGGAAGGAAAGGGTATTTGGTATAGAGACCACACAGAAGCCTCTTTCACTTTGGGCAGAGCTGGTAGCATGGCCTTGGTGCAGTCAGGAGGGTTTCAGCTGGAGTCTGAGCCACTTGCCTCAGAGGCTGGGCACCCACCTGAGGTCAAGGCTGGGGAGCATCTCAGCTGATCCAAGTCCGAAGCTGCAGCACAGCCGGCTGGTTTGGCGAGGAAACTCTCCTGGACTTGCGACAGGAAAAGAACTCATTGCATGCTTCTGACACCTGACGGCTGAGGTCTCGGGATTTAGAGGAACACTTGTAGGCGGCCTGCACCCGTGGCCTGCAGGTCAGCCCACCCTCTTCATGCCAGAGAACGATGCGTGCGCCCTGACTGAGCAGCCTGCGTTGCCGGCTCCGAGCTATAGGGCGGGGAGTCACGTGTCGCTGCCATTCATGGTAGCCTCAGGCTTTTATGTTGTGATCCCGTGATTGGGACACCCAGGGCTCTACTTTTCAGGTCTACTGAAAACAAAGAGCCAGGAGATGTTGCCCCTACTCATCTGAGAGGAAACAGAAGAGACACGGTTTTTGATTTGCTATTTTATGGTCTTGATTCCTTGATTCTTCCTTGATTCTCCCTTGCAGTGACACGTTGCAATGCCTACAGGATTGACGTCATTTATGTTACAAAAAAGAGAGGCAGCAAAGCTGATCACTCTGCTATTGAAGCAGAACACTCTTTTGTCCCTCTGTGATGGGGCAGGAACAGCCAGGTGGAGGCCCTGGTGTGTCTGGTGGTACTTGAGGTGTGTGCAGATACTGACCTTCATGTGCTCCCACTGAGTGTGGCTGGGAACGGGCTCTGGCCTAATGTGACGTCACGTGGTGATGTGGCGGTGTGAGGCTGGCCGCTCCTCCGTCACCAGTGACAGCAGAGAGTGGCGGTGCCTGCCCACCACGCTCAGCATGGACCCCTCCCCGCAGTGTGCAGACACGGGGTTGTGGAGGAACCGATTGGGGCTGCAGTGCGGGAGTGGGCGGGCCTGATGCAGGAAAGAGAACCAGAAGGGGTCAGAGCTTTCAGCCCTCTCTGGGAAAGACATATCAAAGGTCCCCAGTGAAACTCTCCTGTCAAAGTCCTGTCCGGGTGGATCAAAAATGTGTGACATTTATTTTTTTAAAATATTTACTCATTTATTTGACTGGGCTGGGTCTTAGTTTCAGCATGTGGGATCTAGTTCCCTGATCAGGGATTGAACTGGGCCCCCTGCACTGGAAGCGTGGGATCTTACCCACTGGGGCACCAGGGAAGCCCTTTAAATTCAATCATATTTGTGGGAAAGGGTGCAAAGTGGACATTCGGTCTGGCTGCGTCCAGATTCCCTGGCCATCTGCCAGCTTGACCCCTGCGACCTCACTCCCCCGACAGCAGAGTGGGTGCGGGGGGTGGACACGGCCTCGGGGGTGGACACACAGCCTCGGGGGTGGGCAGGCCCCTGGCAGGCTCCGTTCTCCCTGCTGAATAGGGGTGGCAGTCTGGGTAGGAAACGCCCAACCTCGGGTCCTGGTTCCCAGGGAGGGGGCCGTCCTGCATGCCAAGAAGCAGAGCTTAAGGATGGGGACACTTCAAGGCAGAATGTTCCTTCTCAGTGGACTGACTGGAGCGTGTATTTATGGATGCTGGGTCCACTGTGGGGACAAGCTTCTCCCGGGTGTGTTGTTTACCACTTCCTATCTCAGGCTGGTGTTCCCTTGCTCCAAGCCTCCTGCCTTCTCCTGGAGGTGAGGGCTGTTTCCTTCGTTACAGAGCCTCAGGGACTTAATGGACGATGTCTCGGTCAGAATCCATAGCATCACTGAGAAAAACCGCACTCTTCCGAGGCAGGGCGACTTCACGTAGCGCGCTGTCTGCTGCGTGGGCTCCCGGCTGCGGAGGGTCATCCAGTTTCAGCCCATAGCACCTCAGTTTTGACCTTTTTTCATAAATGGTTTACATGAATTTTTTTTTTTACTGGAGTAGAGCTGCTTTACGGCAGCGTTAGTTTCTGCTGTACAGCAGACTGTATCCACTGTATGTTTGCGTATATCCCCTTTCGGACTTCTTCTCCATTTAGGTCACCGCAGTGCGCTGAGGCCCCTGTGCTGTACAGGGGGTTCTCCTGAGTCATCTAGTTTATGCCTAGTAGAGTCTCTATGTACACAGCTGATACGAACCGATCCCCATCTCCTGGGTCATCCACACCCTTTTCCTCCCTTGGTGTCCACGTTGGCTCCCTCTGTGTGTGTCACTGTTTCTGCTTTGTGTATGAGATCATCCACCAGCTTTTCAGATTCCACATGTATGTGTTAATGTACACTATTTGTTTCTCCTCTTCCTGACTGACTGCATTCTGTGTAACAGTCTCTAGTCTACCCACATCGCTACAGATGACCCATTCTTGCTCCTTTTTATGACTGAGTAGTAGTCCATTGCATATACTTTCCACATCCTCTTTGTCCATTCTTCTGTTGATGGACCTAGATGTAATTTTTTAAAGGAGTGAAAGTTGGCTAAATATGTGAATATACTGTACTGAACAGATTCTACTGCCCAGAAGCCCTGTGTTGATGCCAGCTGAGTTCGTTTTATGAGTACGTGTAGTTGACCCTCCACAGCCGAAGTTCTGCATCTGTGGTCACTGGAAGCTGTGGGTGCAGGGAGCAGCTGAGGTAGTGTGTTGATCCCAGCTGTTATATGTTTCAGTGGACTCCCATAGTTGTACGTTTTAAAACAATGGAGGCAGTGGAGGCGCTGATTATCTTCTTAGGCACCAAAACGAAGCTGCTTCATGAACTTGGCTTCAGGCTTGCTAACATGGACTCAAGTATCAGATGCCTGGTATGTAACTTAGAGATTCCTGTTCCTTCTACCACTTTGCTTGAAGCTCCCAAAGTGTGACATCCCAGGTTGACACCGTGAGGATATTCATTGAGCAGTAACTTGGGTATGTCTTTGATTTGGAGATGTACCTCCCCTGGCCCACATTTCACCATCTATTGTTTTGTCAGTGGTTCGTAAGACAACTGTAACTGTGGATGTTCGAACAGTGTATAAAATTCTTTGGTTTTATGGTTAGATAAATGTCTAGTGTTCTCATTTAGTTAAGAGGGAGCTCTCTGGCCAGAGGCCCATTTTTCCTGTTTTCATTCAAGAGAATTTCTCTATTGGTTATTGTTTAAAAACTGAATGAACCGAAGGTTAACGTTTTCTTTGAGAGTAACTGTACTATCATTGTTTCAAAATTTGAAGTAAAATTGCTAGAAGCTGACACGGTTCTAGGTACCGATATAAGAATGCTGTGCTAGGAAAAACAGGGCTTGGTTTAAATTCTGGCTTAGTGTTAACACTGAGCTGTCTAGATCTAAGTCACGTGTATTAGTGTCACTAAATCTTTAATTTTCTCAACTGTAAGCATAGTGTTATTTTGATGATTACGTGGACTAAAGTACTTGCTCTAGATAAAAAGGAGTAAAACTATTTCCAACAATTCAATTACAAATACATTTTATTTTTCTGTCAAACCGAGTTGTTCCTAATTTTTGCTTTTAGAAAAGAGCTGAATGTGTAGAAAAAATCGTGCATGTGTGCTAAGTTGCTTCAGTCGTGTGCAACTCTCTTGTGACCCCATGGACTCCAGCACACTAGGCTCATCTGTCCATGGGATTCGTGAGGCAAGAATATTGGAGTGAGCTGCCATGCCCTCCTCCAGGGGATCTTCCCAACCTGGGGATCAAAGGTAGTCTCTACCTGCATTGGCAGGCGGGTTCTTTACCACTAGCGCCATCTGGGAAGCCCAGAAGGAGAGGAGGTCACCCCTTTTAGGTAAGTTGCAAGAGAAATAGAGATGGAATGTCAGTTTCAACTCAGAGTTCACAACTTACAAAGAATTTATTTATGCCATACAGACCTTTTCTCAGATATTTTTCACAGAATTCCACACAGCAATCGACTAGAAAAGTAGAATTCTACAACACCAAAATAACATTTTCGTAGTACAAATGGCTAATCAAAAGGAAGAGGAAGATTGTTTAATAACAAATAGAAGGTAAAACAAGGGTTGCTTCACACACAGCACCCAGTAGCCACAGGGCTCAGCCTCAGTATGGGGGCACAGCCAACCCTCAGGGTGAGCTTTGGTACTTACTTGCATTTACTTTAAAAGAAAAAACAAAGTGCTGAGCCCAAGAACATCTCCATCATTTCGTTCTGATCTGCTACGAGGACAGATGAAGAAAACACTGCAGTATTTCACACTTGCGAGAACAGTAGGTCCTTTAAGATGACCACACAATAAAATAAGCCTCCCCCAAACTATAATTTTCTAGGTCTAAAACATGCTTGAAAGATAATATTGATAGAAATAACTCATTGAGATGTTTCAAATTACATTTACCATAATTTAAACATGACTATTTAAATCCCAGAAATTTCCGTGCTGAAGAAGCACAGTTGTTTGGAAAAATACAGAACCCAAAGTACAGCATAAAATTCCCGTGTCCCAGGATTATAACCCATTTCCTTCTTGTTAAAATCATACATTCTCAAGATTACAGATAAATGGGAAGTGTTTTTTCATATATAATTAGAATAAGTGGGTTTATTCACTCCACTATTTCTGTAATTGGTGAAAATAGACTTCTCATTATGACTAAAAATATAGATTTTTTTTAAAACTACAGAACCCAGCAGCCAGTTTTCTGCTTTGCTATTCCCCCCCGCCCCAAAAAGTCAAGCAAAGTCTACAAAAATAGCAATTAACTTTAAAAAATATTTTGCTTCTTAGAGCAAATTGAAGTTACATTCGGATGTGCTAGCTATTTCTAAGAGAAAGCTGCTCACGGCACTTCCTGTGCTGGGGCTGGGGGCAGCTGAGCCCGGCGGTCACCGTCAGTAGCGGCTTTGGTACGCATGGTGCCACCGGTTAAAGTCATTGTAGAACAGCACGATGCTTCCCGAGGCCATGCCGGCGATGATGCACCTGGGAGGGGGGGCAGAGAGAGGAGCCGCTTACAGACCCAGGAGTCTCCCAAGGCTCTGCTGCCAAAGAGAGGCTGCCTCCCCAGAGCCACGCAGTAAATACAGCAGATGGCAGCCAGACCTACAGTTTGTGAGGTTTGTGGTACGTTTTCTGATAACTAAAACGCAGTCTCGGGTAAGCTCAGAGACCTACCTCTGTCACTCTGCAAGGGTCCCATCCGCAGCTAGCCTTTATATGGAAAGTATAGCCAGTATGTGCAGGATGAGTCACAAACCTGAACAGACTAGCCATTTCTGAGGCAGGAAGGCTGGGCGAGTGAATTTTGTATATTAGGTATCAGAATGAAAAGGATGACAATCTCAAAGCAACTGTTGGTGGAGGATCGGTCACAGAGGTATCTGCCACATACAAAATGAAGGAAGACTGAGAAACCAGTGTTGAGCACGGTTTCGGCTGTGCTCTGCAGAGCCCCGCGCTGCGTCCATCTTGCCCCCCCCCACTCCGGCCCTGGGCAGGGGGTGCAGGGAAGAGACGGAGCAGTGAGGCAGGCAGTGCGGAGGGGCCTCTCTGGGAGGCAGACGGCTGGTTATCGTCTTAGACCCTCCTCTGTCTAACCCTCTCTGTCTCAGGTTTGGTTAGGACAGTCCTTAGAGGTCGTCCTTAGTAGTGCCTCGTGTCGAAATTAGGGACTACAGTGTGTCAACAAAACCCAACTAAACACAAAAGGCAGCAATGCGGATATGAGGGGCAAAAAAGCACTGAGATGTGTAGAAAGCAAATAATAATACAATAGCAAGAGTCTTTCCCTATCAGTAACTACGTGTAAGGTGATTCAATTATCCAATCAGAGAGACTGGCAAATGAAAAGACGTGATCAAACTATATGCTGTGAACCAGAGACTCACTGATCTAAAGACAAACAGGTTGAAGGAATGGAAAAAGATATTCTATGCAAATAATAATGAAAACAGAGCTACAGTGGCTCTACTAATGTCAAACAAAATAGGTTTTAAGTTATAAGAGACAAAGAAGGATACTAGATAGCAGTGATAGAAGATGTCAACTCAAGAGTACATAGCAATTACAAACATATGAATAACAGCACGCTCAAGACGCACAGAACCAGCACTGGCAGAGCTGAGGAGAGAAGCATCTCTCCAATAACAGGTGGAACCTTCAGTGATGGGAAGGGCCACCGGAAGGGAGGGAGCAAACAATATTCGACAGTATCTGAACAATACTAAAAACCAGTTGGGCCTCAGACATATATCGACATTCACCCACCACAGTATGCACGGTGGACATTCTCCAAGATAAGCCATGTGTTAGAGCACAAAACACTTTGAATGCATTTGAAAAAGACTGAAATCATACAACGTATTTTTCCAAATCACAACAGAATTAAACTAGACATCAATAAGAGAAGGAAAATTGGTTAAGTCTGGCCCGATAGGTCAAAGGAAAAGTCTCTAGGGAAATTAGAAAATACCAAGACAAATGAAAACAAAACAACAAGCCAAAACTTACAGGATGCAGCAAAACCAGGGCGAAAAGGGAAATTTATAGCTGTAAACACAGATACTTTAAAAAAAAAAATCAGTAACCTAATTCTACACCTTAAACAAGAGAAAGGTGCCAAGTAAACCCAAAGCTAAGCAGGAATGACACAGTAAAAATCAGAATGGGAATAGAAGACAGAAAAATCAAAGTCAAATTGGTTCTCTGAAAAGGTAAATGAAATTGATAAAATTTTAGACTAAGAAAAAAGACTTGAATTACGAAAAATCATAAAGTGGAGACATTATTACCAATTATATAGAAATAGGATTATCAGAGTACTAGGAACATCTACATGCCAACAAATAGGATAATCTAGATGAAATGGAAAAGTTGTTAGACATACACATTATTCCACAATTTAATCATGAAGAGGAAATCTGAATAGACATAGCTAGTAATGAGACTGAATCAGTAATTACAACCCTCTCATTACTGAGAACTTCGCCAGAGACATCTACCACACATTTAAAAAAGAATTAACACCAAACACTTTTAAAAACTAAAGAGAACACTTCCTAAGTCATTCAATAAGGCCAACACACCCTGATATCAAAGTGAAACGGACACTACAAGAAATGAAATTGCAGACTACTATCCCTATGATTACTTATACAAAAATCTTTAACAAATACTAGCAAACCAATTTTTGTTTCAATTTTTGTTTGATATACAAAAATCAATTGTAATATATCACATCAATAGAATTAAAAACAAAAAAATCCCATGTGAGCAAAGGCATTTGACAAAATCCAACAACCTTTTGTGATTAAAAAAAAAAAAAAACACAAAAAAACTAAGACCAGATGGAAAGTACCTTAACACAATAAAGGGCATTTATGAAAAATTTCCAGCTAACATTATACTCGGTGAACACTGAAAGTTTTTCCCCCTCTTACTGGCAATAAGACAAGGATACCTGCTTTCACCACTTCTAGTCAATATAGTATGAAGAGCCCCAGCCAAAGCAATTAGGCAAGGAAAAGAAATAAAGCACCAAAATCTCAAGGGTGTCCAAACAGCCAAAACAATCTCAAAAAAAGCGCAACAGAATTGGATATCTCACACTTTCTGATTTCAAAACTTACTATAAGAATTGAAAGAGACACGTGTACCCCAATGTTCATCACAGCACTGTTTATAATAGCCAGGACGTGGAAGCAAGCTAGGTGTCCATCGGCCGACAGATGGGTAAGAAAGCTGTGGTACATATACACAATGGAGTATTACTCAGCCATTAAAAAGAATGCATTTGAATCAGTACTAATGAGGTGGATGAAACTGGAGCCAATTATACAGAGTGAAGTAAGCCAGAAAAACACCAATGCAGTATACTAATGCATATATATATGGAATTTAGAAAGATGGTAACGACCCTATATGCGAGACAGCAAGAGAGACACAGATGTAAAGAACAGACTTTGGGACTCTGTGGGAGAGGGCGAGGGTGGGATGATTTGAGAGGGTAGTGTTGAAATGTGTGTATTATCATATGTGAAACAGATCGCCAGTCCAGGTTCTATGCATGAGACAGGGCACTCGGGGCTGGTGCACTGGGATGACCCTGAGGGATGGGATGGGGAGAGAGGTGGGAATGGGGTTCAGGATGGGGACACATGTGCACCCGTGGCAGATTCATGTCAATGTTTGGCAAAAGCCACTACAATATTGTAACTAGCCTCCAATAAAAATAAATTAAAAAAAAAAACCTTACTATAAAGGTGTAGTAATCAAAATAGTGTAGTATTGGCTTAGAGACATGCAGACCAACGAAACAGAGACCAGAAAAAAACTCTCACATAGGGACAGTTATTTCAACAAATAGTGCTGGGAAGACTGACACCCACATGCAAAAGAATGACGTGCCACCATCATATATACACAAATATTAATTAAAAATGCATCAGAAAGTAGATGAGTTAAAACTACAAAACGCTTAGAAAATATAGATGAAAAACTTCAAGATGTTGACTTTTGCAATGATCTTGGATATAATGCTGAAAGCATAGGCAATAACAGAAAAAATAAATTAGACTTCATTAAAAAAAGGATTTTGCATATCAAAGGACACTATGAGTCGAAATAATGAAAAAGTTTTGGAAATTGGTAGTGGTGATAGTTGTCCAACAATGTGAGTATCCTTGATGTCGCTGAATTATGCAGCACCAAAAATCGTTTAAGTAGTAAATCTTACGTATACTTTATCACAGTAAAGATGTTAAAAACGAAAATGAGAGACTATATTAAGAAGAAATAAGATGTTAGATAAAGACTATCCCCCCAAAATCAAGGTTTTAGGAAATAAGCCAGATTTCTCAATGGAATCATTATGGAACAGATGGCATGTCACAAGAAATTTCGTTTAAGAAAAAAGGTACTTTAAGAGTATAGAAACTTTACAGCAATATAACTGGAGCCTTTGTTACTTAAATCCTGTCTAACCTTAGACAAGATAGCCTCTGTCCACAATTGGCAAGGTCATCAAAGAAAAATATGCTTTTTTTTAAAAAGTATCTTGGAAATTCTGATACTCACTGGCTTCTTCAATTGCACTGGAGACCTGCACAGCCCAGCCCATCTCCATAAATCCCTGGACAGATTTTACCACCGCCCGTATAGCCCCCATTCCAGGGTTACCTCTGGTCGTAAGATAGGGCCATGGCCCGGATCCCGGCATCGCAGCCTGGATAGGCGAACAGCCGCTTGAGGTCAGACACCTGCCAGACCATGAGCACACCGTTGTCCCCTCCGGTGAGCAGGTACTGCCCATCCCGGCTCAGCTGGATGGCCTGGTGAGACAGAGCAGCGTTCAGCAGGGTCGCGGCTCCAGGGAAGCCTGCCCGCCCCAGCCTGTACCTCTGAGTAATTCGACAGGAAGCCAGCTACTGTGGCGTAGGGAGAAGGGAGGGAGTGTGTGTGTTCCTGAGTAGTTTTCAGGAAATCATGAGTCACAGAAGACTCTTGCTGTTTTTCAAAAATCATACGGGCAAAGGTAGGCAGTGCTTTTCCTTTCTATCTTTTTTTTAAACTTGTGCTTTTTAACGATGAGGTGCCAAACTCTTCCAACTCTACAAATACTAATTAAATGGTGTGTGTTGTGAATGGAGACCTGGGCTCTGAAATGAGGAGCTTCCTGGCACCTCTGCATTCACTGTGGACATGCTGAGCTACCAAGGCTGGGCAGACGGTGCTAGCTGACATCATGTACCCGTCATAAAAACACTGCCGCCCTGGGGGCCCGGCCCCACAGGAGACCACCTACAGCTCAAGTGCCCTTGCTGCTGCTGCTGCTGCTGCTGCTGCGTCGCTCTGCTTTACAGCAGCTGGGACGCCAGCTTGGTAAGGAAACACAACTCCCAGGGTAAAGCCAGTCAAAGCATTTTCCTCTTGCTTCAGGACTGCTTTCTGCCAGTGCTAAACTCGAAGGGCAGACATGTAATTTGCTCTGTAACCCTGTTAAACCCACCGGAGGAAGGCAGGTTACTGCCTGTTTTTCTATGACTTTTTACTTTTTTTTTCCTGGTTGGAAAAAATCAAATATTTCATGACATATGAAAATAATATGAATTCTAAATCTCAGTGTCTATAAGTAAGGGCTGTTAGGACAAAACCACACCCATTCATTTCTGGCCACTTTATTTTTTTTTTATGGAGGAAGTGCGCCTGCTCCTGACAGAAAAGGTCACTCCCTATTCCAAGAGCAGATCCCGCTGCCCCTTCCTCTCTCTGGCTCCCTGCTCTGCAAACCTTCTTCTCCCGGCTCATTAAGACACACACTTCCTTTCTTTAGCTGGAGGGCACTGGGAGTTCTAAAAATTACTGCAAATACCTATAATCTTATGTCCACCTGGACACAGTGAATGTGGGGATCCAGGTGGCAAGCCAGAAAGAAAATATCTACCTTCTGAAAAATATATTTACATTGTTCTGCACTCAGAGTTTTAGGATAGTTGCCTTAAGTCCTCAAGCTACCCTTTTACAACAAAAAAAAATTTTTTAATTACAGTTTTCTGTAAGGACTGTTTCATAGCCATTCAAATTCACATTAAATGCAAACATTTAGAGGTCTCTTAAATACAGCTTATTTTCAAGAACATAAAAATATAGCTAAGAAATCAGAACCCATGGGCAGAAGATAGTTACATGTAAGAAGTATTTTCTAAATTTTAACCAATACAAATAATAAGATTTTTCAATGTAAGTAAAACCCAGTATCATTCCCCTCATTCATTTCACAAATAGCACTCTCCAGGGAGTTATCTTGGAAATGAAAACTACTACAAATAATTATTTGCTACACTTATAAAATTCAGTGGATGAAAACCCATTGGCCTTGTGGCTGTGTTTCACTTGAGTTTTATACTTGAGGCTTTTTACTGGATAAGTGCTATATTAAAACATAAAACCATTAATCTTTAATTCTTTGTCCTAGAGTAAAAACCCCTTAATCCTAGTTCTGTGTTGAAATAAATAGAACCTGGACTTTCAGGACTATACCTTTATCCATATCTAAAACATTCTAATAAACCAGATGCCTGCCAAAGTTAAAAAACATGTTGTCGGCCCTTCTCATGTGGGACTTGTCAAGCTTCCCTGGTGATAAGAGCCAGGGGAGCGTTTCCTGAACAGCACGCCATCTCCCCCCAACCCCAGTGGAGTTCTTGGTCTCATGAGCCTCCTGAGTGCCCAGGCTGGGCTGAGACTCTAGATGTTAGGAGGGCCCTGGAAACATGTGAACATCAGTCTCTGGACTCCGAGAGCGTGGACAACACTGGCTGCCCTGGTTTCCAGGAGGGACCAGCGGGCCCCAGCCGTCTGCTGGCAACAATCACATCTGAAGACACAGCTTCCTCAGGAAGAGAAAATAAATGAGTTCCTATGGTGAAATGGTGGTGGGCCTTTGTTTAGGAGAATGTAACTGCTGCTCCGTATGGGGTGCCCACTTAAATTTAAGCTCTTCATTAAGACATCTAAACACTGCCTGGCTGCTGTGCCCAGATATGTTAACCAAACGCCACAGCGCAATCTGGCATCTAAATGAAAACAGGTGGGAGGCCTTGATGAAGGCCGAGGTTCTGCAGGCCGCCTGCCTACAGGGTTCTTGCTATTTCAAAGAAACTTCATTTCTGATCTGAGCTAACGACTAATTTGTTTCCACGGTCTCCTCCCCTTAGACAGGCTCCGACTGAGGACGGAGGTGCAGAGTGTTGCTCTCTGACGCCTCTTGCCCCCAGCTTGCGGTGGCCTTCCATCTTTCCCAAGGCAGTCAGCTACGAAAGGGTGGGTCTCTGGAGCTGGGCATGGGCGGTGCTCATTTTAGGCAAGCGCACTTCAATCACACACTTGCCACTTACAAGTTAGTATGATAAACTACAGGCGTGCTGGGGAAAAGGCGATAGATTGTTTAAGCCTAAAATCCAGGGGGAAATATTACAGAGGAAAAAACACAACGGCCACAGGGCAGGGAGGAAAAGCGTGCGTATGAGAACAGTGTGCAGAAAGCCTCCAACTGCTGCCTGGAGGAACTTCCCGGAACCTTTGGTACTGACTGAAAGGCCACAGAAATTGTTTTAGCCAGCTAGGGATTTCAAATTACTTTACAGATTTATTAGTGTAGCTGACAATATAATCGCAACTCAAAGTGACAGATTATGAACACTATTATCGTAAAGAAAAGAGGAAAGGAAAACCCTCTGATGTGTACTTGGTTTAAATGAAGGGAGGGAAAAATAAAAAGCAGAGTGTGAGCGTCTGTGTGTGCAGGGCAGGCAAAATGCACTGGAGAAAATTCCCAGAGAGAAGAGGAGAGCAAAGAGGAAAGCCATTTACTGAATTAGCAAGCCATCCTGGAGAATTCCCTGGGGCTCCAGTGGTTAAGACCTCACTCTTTCATTGCTGAGGGCACAGGTTCAATCCCTGATTGGGGGAACTAAGATCCCACAGGTTGCCTAGTGCAGCCAAAAACTAAAAAAAAAAAGAAAAAAAAAAAGATTTAAAAAAGTCAATCCATGAAAAAAAGAAAAATAAATCATCCTAGGATATAGAAGCAGCAAGTGCCTTCAGTCTGATCAGTGCCATCTATATTTAGGGTTTCTAGTTCTTAATGGGCTTCTCTGGTGGCTTAGATGGTAAAGAATCTGGCTGCAATGTGGGAGGCCAGGGTTCGATCCCTGGGTCAGAAAGATCCCCTGGAGAAGGAAACCTACTCTACTATTCTTGCCTGGAGAATTCCATGGACAGAAGAGCCTAGCGGGCTAGTCTAAGGGGCTGCAAAGAGTCAAACACAACTGAGCGACTAACACTCTCTCTTACTCCTTAGTACTTCCTGACCCCAATATTTATAGGAAAAATGAGATCAGACTAGATGCGGGAAAAATGGGAGAATGCATGTCACCTAAGTCACCCCAGGTTAGGAGCAGCCATGAGTACAGTGGCCAGAATCAACTTATACCACACTCAGAGGGCTGAGGCCTCTGTGGTCTTCTGCCCACCCCCAACATATCCTGCCCCTTCACTGTGGGCACCCCTTCACTGTGGGCAGGTCACACGCCCCTCCAACCTTATCTCAGGAAATACAAGGGATAAGGTAAAACGAAACTTAACCTGCACCAAGAAGTCTGGAGGTGTGAAAAGAAGGACCTTGAAAACAGCCTCTCCAAGAGCAGTTCTTACTCTCCTCTTCACCCTCTAATACTCATGGAGCCCTATCCTGAAAACGAAGGAAGACCCAGGAGGGTCCACGGGGCTGCCTCTTGTACACCAAAAGTGAAAAATCATTTGTTGGATTCACATCATAATTTGAAGCACAACTTCCTTAACTTGGTGTGCTTGGGTCTTGTTATCCACACAGAAGACAAGTCTGCAATTAGATGCTAGTCCTAAAACATCGTAATCCCTACCATTCCCACCATCAGCCTGTTCCAATGTAAAGGGAGCCAGTTTTAGGGTACCCTAAAGGCACTATTTTAGCTTTGATACTCAGGAAACAGCACTGTGCAGTTAACATTCTTAGGTTAGAAAAGAAAAAAATAATGAGCAGGGCCACTGACAGCCACCCAGGATGGCTTCAGATCTAAGAATAGCTCTCTGCTGAAGGTTCCTCCCGGCTTCACTTCACGACCTGGACTGCAGGCTGGGCACACAGTTGGAACGGCGGGACAGGCTGGGCTCTGGGAAGCAGACACCCCTGTCCAGGTGCTACCAGGTGATTCTCTCTCGGGCGAAAAGGGGGCCCTTGGTGGCCTTTCTACCTCCTCACTCACCTCTGCGCTGACGTAAAAGCGCAGACACTGAGGAGTCTGTACAGCACACTTACCCTTATGTTATCATCGGTCTCCATGGCGGCCTGGAGCTTTCCGTTCACACTGAACGTACAGAAGGAGCCGTTCTCATAGAATATGACACAGTGGCCCTCTCTTGACGCCTGAATGAGTTTTGGTTTCAGGCAGTTTTCTGGACCCTCCAAAGTCCTTAACAAGTCTCCATTCATGGAATGTATGAGACATGGTCCCTCTGAGAAAACAGAAACAAAAGGCAAAATGAAGCTTTTTCATAAGAACAGACAAAAGTGATCTGACACTCGAGCACACATCAAACAGGATGTCAGTACCATATCACAGGTGCAGAAAGACTGAAAAAGATATCAGTTATTTTGTAAAATCAGCATGTCAGCCAGATCTCACCTTCTACTTGGGAGAAAACAGTCACACATGTTCAATTTCACATCTCAAGAAACAGGAAATTACTTGTGAAATTCATTATGCCCAGAGATGATAAAAAAACCGGAGGAATTCAGAAAGGAACAGGACGAATTTCAAATCCTAGAAGAGCTTCCAGGAAGGCTGGGCCTCAGTTGAACATGGGCTGCCATGAGGCACAAGATGGCCTTCTGTGACCCTCGCTGCATCTCACAGGGGCCTGGGTGGGGGCGGGCGCTGAAAGCTCAGAAAGGAAGGTGAAGAGACTGCCGAGCAGCCCACACGTAGCGGTGCTGTTCCATCTTTACCGAGTGCCTGCTGCATGCAGAGCAGAGGAGGAGCAGGCAACCAAAACTGCCCGTGTGATGAGCAGGCCCTAAGAAATGTCTCGCTGGATAAAGGAGGTAACTGGACTACAGGCCCACTTTTCTCTAAATTATCCCCAGCCTGCATGCACTCATTACCCGTCCCTACATGACCACTAAGGCGCGCCTCTCAGCTTTCTCTTGACCACTCAGGGAGTTGGTAAGCTTTTAGCATCCTCACCATAAATACACAAGGCAGTGTTTGCCCTGCACACGTCCGGCAGGCGTGGATTTCAGTTGTGACTCTAAACGACCCCAGCCTCGGTCCAGATTTCAGTTACCACAGGAACTGCATAAGGCACACACTCCGTAACCAGCTCTTCAGCCCACAAACGACTGTAAATAACAGGCCCGCTTCTCTCAAAGTCTGTTAGTGAATGGTCACTGCGTGTCCGTGACTCAGCTTACCCACAGACAGCAGGCCCTGTAGTTCTGCTGCCTCCTTGTCACCAGGGACAGGACTATCTGGCATTTTACAAAAACGGATGGTCAAAGGAGGACAGGGGCCAACAAAGATGAATCTGCCATAAGGAAATGGGAAGTGACAGTGCTGGAAGTGACGTCTGAAGCGAACCCACATGGATTTAGAGAGGACAGAGCTGGCCGTGGGGTGTTGGTGTCACTTAGAGGCTGTGGATATGCAGCCCCAGGGAGTGAGTGAAGGTGGCCTCACTGATGTAAGTTAGGAAAGTGGTTTATGAAACACGAGGATACCCTGGGAGTGGGGCCGGCAAGAATCTTCTCATTAAAGGAAACCAAGGAGATGTTTCATGACACTGAAAGCAGAGAAGATCACATGTTGGAAGCTGCTCCAAACTGAGGAAGGGGTCTGCCAGCTGGTCAAGGCGTCCAGAAGATGCTCACCCCTTATCTTCCACTACATGGAGAGGAGCGGGCAAGCGCTGTCACAGCAACCGTATTTTTCACTGTCAGTGTTTCTAATGTTTTAAATTACTGTGTACTAAGTAAATGCGAAGAGATGACTCATTGGAAAAGACCCTGATGCTGGGAGGGATTGGGGGCAGGAGAAGGGGATGACAGAANCTACATGGAGAGGAGCGGGCAAGCGCTGTCACAGCAACCGTATTTTTCACTGTCAGTGTTTCTAATGTTTTAAATTACTGTGTACTAAGTAAATGCGAAGAGATGACTCATTGGAAAAGACCCTGATGCTGGGAGGGATTGGGGGCAGGAGAAGGGGATGACAGAAGGATGAGATGGCTGGATGGCATCACTGACTTGATGGATGTGAGTTTGAGTGAACTCCGGGAGGTGGTGACGGACAGGGAGGCCTGGTGTGCTGCGATTCATGGGGTCGCAAAGAGTCGGACACGACTGAACTGAAGTAAATGTTTTACTTGATTTTTATGTCCACAGACATGTGTATATATGTATGTATATGCGCTCAGTAGTGTCCAACTCTTTGCCACCTCGTGGACTGTAGCTCACCAGGCTCCTCTGTCCATGGGATTCTCCAGGCAAGAATACTGGAGCGAGTTGCCATTCTCATCTCCAGGGAAATGTTCCTGACCTGGGGATCAAACTTATGTCTCCTGTGTTGCAGGCAGATTCTTTACCAGTGAGTCACCAGGGAAGCCTGTGTATGTATGAAACTGAACAAGAGAATTTTAAATGTTTTGATAAAAAATTTAAAAGCCACAGAACAGCCATAAAATTTCCAACTGATTATTAATCATAATATTTCCCATTTAAATGACTGGTTTTTAATATCTTTGCATGAAACCATGAAAGATGTCCAGTTTGGATCGCATACAGTCCAAGAACTCATGTTAGCTCAGGATAAATAAAATACTGGGTATAAAAAGCAGTTATAGAATTCTTATCATTATTATTATTTCATTAAATACCAATATTGAACTTAATACGTCCTGTAGCCTAGACAAAATATTATAGTTCAAGGCACAGGTAAGGTGACTCAAAAACTCTATGCCTCCCCATCAGATCATCCTAAAAGACATGTGATTGCATTTTGTACGTTCAGAGCTAAGTTCAGGGCAGCAGGACAGGGAGATGAACAGACTATTACAACTCGATGAAAGTGAACTGGAAACTGCTCTGCTCCTGGTCAGACGCAGAGCGGTATGTGTGCTCTTGGAGAGCGTGCTTAACACCTTTGGCCGGAACACAGGAGATTCTCTGAGGGAGACCCTCGGGCAAACCAGCTGAAGTATTTTTCCACTCCCTTCTCAATGCCATCTCGTTCAGAGATTTGAAGGAAAGACAGACTGAGTCAGGAAGTTCCACTCAGGTATGGGATGGAACCCAGCCCCGTCAGAATCGAGAAGCATAAACACACACACACAGATACGCCTGCTCTCGCCTCAGAGCAATGCTGTGAAACGGGACTTTCTGAAGTGATGGAAAAGTTCCCTTTCTGGGCTGTCCGACACCACAGTCCCTAGTCATAGGTGAATCCTGGGCCCCTGCAATGTGGTTAGTGCCACCAGGGAACTGAACTGCAAATTTTATTTCATTTCAGTTACTGTGAACAGTGATAGGTCTGCCATGTGACTAACAGCACAGCTTCAGAAAGAAAGGCACCAAGTCCATCTTTGGGAATCTGTTACTAGAAGACAGCAAAACGTTTTGTGAAGGCCCCACAGGGTTACCTCTGGAGCCACTTAGCACGAGACCGAGCTCCGCGCAGACCGCAGCACACGTGACCTCGTAGTCGTGGCCTGTCAGAATGGCCCGTGGAGTGGCGGTCTCACCTTTCGGGGGAAAAAAGAAAGAGAGAACAAATTAACTCAAGTTCATGTGAGGGTGACCTCCCTCTACTCAGATTAAATCACCAATAATTTGCTCCTAATACCCCTGATGCCTAATATATAATTGATAGCTTTGGAAATAAACACGAGTCAGCTGCTCAGTCATGTCCAACCCTTTGGCAACCCCATGGACTGTAGCTCACCAGGTTACTCTGTCCATGAGGATTCTCCAGGCAAGAATGCTGGAGTGGGTTGCCATGCCCTTCTCCAGGGGATCTTCCTGATCTAAGGATTTAATCCAGGTCTCCTGCATTTGCACGCAGGTTCGTTACTGTCTGAGCCACCAGGGACTTTGAGCCCAAATCCTATTTTCAGGTGATGATCTGGACACTCTGCTAGAGTTTCAGAAGCACAGGTTGCTAAATTTCTAAGCTTTACATGATGATCAAGCAATGCTAGTTTAAAACAGAAAAAATAACACAAAAATCTGCATTATAACTGCCCCTGATACTTTTGCAAATATATATATGAGCCCTCTGATGAGATGATCTGTGGATTAATAATAATGAAGTACGGAATGTGGCGGCTTCCTCTCCCCACCCCCTCAGCTGGTCCTCCTCCTCCTCGGCCACTGAGACCCTTGTCTTGGTGAGGATGGTCTGAACTGCATTCATGGTATCTTGAGGCAGCTCAGTTCAGTTTAGTTGTGCAGTCGTGTCCGACTCTTTGCAACCCCATGAACTGCAGCACGCCAGGCTTTCCTGTCCTTCATCATCTCAAACTCATGTCCGTTGGGTTGGTAATGCCATCCAACCATCTCATCCTCTGTCGTCCCCTTCTCCTCCTGTCTTCAATCTTTCCCAGCATCAGGGTCTTTTCCAGTGGGTCAGTTCTTCCCATCAAGTGGCCAAAGGATTGGAGTTTCAGCTTCAGCATCAGTCCTTCCAATGAATAGTCAGGATTGATTTCCTTTAAGATTGACTGGTTTGATTTCCTTGCAGTCCAAGGGACTCTCAAGAGTCTTCTCCAACACCACAATTCAAAAGCATCAATTCTTTGGCACTCAGTCTTCTTTATGGTCCAACTCTCACATCCATTTGGCACTCAGTCTTCTTTATGGTCCAACTCTCACATCCATACATGACTACTGGAAAAACTATACCTTTGACTAGATGGACCTTTGTCAGCAAAGTAATGTCTCTACTTTTTAATATGCTGTCTAGGTTGGTCATAGCTTTTCTTCCAAGGAGCAAATGTCTTTTAATTTCATGGCTGCAGTCACCATCTGAAATGATTTTGGAGCCCAAGAAAATAAAGTCTGTCACTATTTCCATTGTTTCCCCATCTATTTGCCATGAGGTGATGGGACCGGATGCCCTGATCTTCGTTTTCTGAATGCGGAGCTTTAAGCCAACTTTTTCACTCTCCTCTTTCATTCATCTTCATCAAGAGGCTCCTCAGTTCCTCTTTGCTTTCTGCCATAAGGGTGGTGTCATCTGTGTGTTTGAGGTTATTGATTTTTCTCCTGGCAATCTTGATTCCAGCTTGTCCTTCATCTAGCCTGGCACTTCCCATGATGTACTCTGCATATAAGTTAAATAAGCAGGGTGACAATGTACAGCCTTGACATACTCATTGCCCAATTTGGAACCCGTCTGTTGTTCCATGTCTGGTTCTAACTGTTACTTCTTGACCAGCTTTCTCAGGAGGCAGGTCAGGTGGTCTGGTATTCCCATCTCTTTCAGAATTTTCCAGTTTGTTATGATCCACACAGTCAGAGGCTTTGGCATAGTCAATAAAGCAGAAGTAGATGTTTTTCTAGAATTCTCTTGCTTTTTCAATGATCCAACAGATGTGGGTAATTTGATCTCTCTGGTTCCTCTGCCTTTTCTAAATCCAGCTTAAACATCTGGAAGTTCCTGGTTCATGTACTGTTGAAGCCTAGCTTGGAGAATTTTGAGCATTACTTTGCTAGTGTGTGAGATGAGTGCAGTTATGTGGTAGTTTGAGCATTTTTTGGCATTGCCTTTCTTTGGGTTTGGAATGAAAACTGACCTTTTTTAGTCCTATGGCCACTGCTAAGTTTTCCAAATTTGCTGGCATATTGAGTGCAGCACTTTCCCAGCATCATCTTTTAGGATTTGAAATAGCTCAGCTGGAATTCCATCACCTCCACTAGCTTTGTTCGTAGTGATGCTTCCTAAGGCCCACTTGACTTTGCACTCCAGGATGTCTGGCTCCAGGTGAGTGATCACACCATTGTGTTATGACCAAATGCTGCTGGTCAAAAAATTAACTAGTGCTTTTTATGATGGTCAACGTGTTCTCTGAAATGTCATGCAAATTTATGTACATGCCTGTGTTTTGGGGGGTGGGAGGAAGGAAAAGAAGTTTTCTTGACAGCACATTGACCCAAACCAGGAAAGCATCTCTTCTTTAAAGACAGTCTGGTCTCTGTGCTCTGGGCCCCTCTTCCCCAGGAGCCTGCAGTTACTTCATGTCTGTCTGGTCGTCTCGCATAATTAACGCAGTGCATTTACTGACTGCATGATGCAAGGTTAGGTCCCCACCGTGTCCTTCCTGGCTTTGGTGACTCTAGGTGCTTCGGAGTGAAAAGGTAGCATGTCAGACTCTGCACCACACTGGCTGTGCTCTGTGCAGATGCAGAAACTGGCTTGCATCCTGCGTAACTGACCAAATGAGCCCTCAAATAACATACCAAAAGGTCAGGGGGTAAGTGAAACAAGGGCCTGGTTTCTTTGACTCAGTTTTAAAACTTTTAGGGGGAGAGAATGGGCTTCCCAGGTGGCGCTACTGGTAAAGAGCCTGCCTCCCAATGTAGGACATATAAGAGACATGGGTTCGATCCCTGGGTTGGGAATATCCCCAGGAGAAAGGCATGGCAACCCACTTCAGTATTCTTGCCAGGATAATCCCATGGACAGAGTGGCCTGGCAGGCTGTGGTCTATACGGTTGCAAAGAGTTGGACACAACTGAAGTGACTCAGCATGCAGCATGCATGCATGGGAAGAGAAACCCACCTTAATACAAAGTCAACTTCAGATTTTCCAAACCAGAAAGCATTTGTTACACAAGCAGATATTTTTGTTTCCTTTAAAAGTATATAAATTTGTTAAGAAAAGAAGCAAATAATGCAAATCTGTCTGAACTACTTAACCTTCTGCTAGAGGTAAGTCTTGCCACTAAACAGAAATAATTTTTAAAAGTTACCAACACTTTAGCCCTGATTCATGGTTTCTTCCCCTTTCTCAAGATGCTCTATATTCCACAAAAATACCATATGATGTTACATTTTTGAAATTAATTTCTAATTATATCTATTGGCAATTTTCTTAAAATCAAGAATTAAAATCATTAAGATCTAAGGAATATATTTTCATTGTAATTGTTCCTTTCTGTTTTCATAAGGTACCATTTTCTGGGATGCTGTCACTTAAGCATGCCAAGGCTAACTTCTTTGTTTGTTTGTTTTCTAGATCTAAGAGTATTTTCTCAGAGACATGGAGAGGAAATGAGAAGATTGCTATCAATTAGATTTCTTTCTTTAATGTGAAAGAGTTGAAATACTGAGAATTTTCTAAGACTGTAAAGTTAAGAGTTTAGGAAGCCTCATGATTTACCCCATAAAGTGAATTAAGATATAAGCATTCTTTTTGTGAACTCATAATTAAGATTTTTGTAACTATGCTTTACTGACAAATACTAGTTTCTAATAATCCGCACTGTACCAGTCGTTTTTCCCTCCACACATCAGAACACACAGGCACATTCTGTGTCATTTCAAAACCGAAGGAGATTTTTCTTTTCCTTGGGCTTGATCTCTAAATAAGGCCTGTTCAATGCTAGGACTCTGGCTTCAAAGTTTGGCAAAATGTTTCCTAACCCAGGAAGCAGATTAGACAGCTCAGGAAATACAAGGGGGGGAGAAAGAGGAAAAGGAGAGAAAAAGAAAAGAAAAACAACAAATTGAAAGCATAAGGGCAAACTTACGATCATTGGGTTCTACTTAGGTAACTGGTTTCACTAGATTTTTTCCAGTTTAAAAAAAAAAAAAAGGCCCCTGCTACTGAACTTTCTTTCCCCCACTTCAGGAAACACACATTAACAACCTCTAAAAGTCCACATACAACAATATAAGAAGAGAGGTCATTTCCTCTAAGAAAAGCTATTTCCAGTCTTGTTTAAAGACTAAACTTCGTATTACCCTTTACTGTATGGGGTGAAGATTGGATATTCTTTACATTTTCTCATTTAAAAATATGCTCAAAATAAATACTTGAATTTTTGTAAGTTTCTATAAACTGAATGTTTTACATATTACAATTTCACTGTAGCAAACAGAATTATATGATGTGAGATTTAAGTCCGACAGGTCCAAAGTGGTAAGTTCAACAGATATTTTGGGGACCCCTTGGGATGAAATTATGAAGGCTAGACGTGATGATGGGGGAAGGTAAACACAGGCTTCATAATGGCTCACAGAATCTATTTATTTCTCTGTGGTTACATTATCCTGCAATATAGCAATAACATTCACATATCGATAACAATACATATACATGTCTGTGTATATGTGTTTGGAAAGCCTAGAAAGGAAATCTGGGAACCATATAAGACTCTCACTGCAGCACTCAGCTAAATTTGCCCCTCCCACTACCTGTCAACACACAGAGTCAGTACCTAGCGGGGGAAATCAGCTCAAATAAGACAACACTGGCCACATATTACCTTTTCAAAGACTCCAAAGCTATGGTCATCTCTCATCAGAGTCTCTAAACTGAATGTAGAGCAGGGGGAAAATGTCTTCTGAAAAACATCAGGTTAATTCTTTGATAAAAATTTGCAGTAGTTAGTGGATACAAAAAGTCTTCACTTTTGCTTTCTGAGACAGTGGGATCTACCAAAAGCTGTAGATCATAACGCAGAGCAGATTCCCTTAAGAACCTTTTAAAGTCTTACTGCTTGAAAAATCGTCATGGCTTTCAATAAAGCTGAAGAGAAAAATTTATCTTGCTGCTAGTTTAAGGGGCTACACTTCAAACTCTTCTTAAAGAAAAATAAAAAGAGAAAGAGGATAGACTTCTTGGACTGCTTTGAAAAGCTTGAGCAATTACTTCAAAGGAAAGGGTGTCTTTGTCCCGAGAGCAGGTTTATGACTACTGATGCAAATCCCAACCAAAGGCTGAAAAGGACACTCAGTGCATCTTTATGGATGGCCTTAAAGGAAGATGAACAAGTCAAAGGAGATTAAAGACAGTCCAAATCCTGCCACAAACACCAGGACACATCAGTTTTTACAGATGTGCTTTTCTCAGTACATAACAGGGAGTATCAGTTACTAACTCACAGACGCCACTATAACAACCCAAGTTTCATTTAGGCAGAACAAGATCTCCATAATACCCATTAGGCATTTATGTTGGACCTATGTTTTAAAATATTAGGTGAAATGTGTTACACCATTAGGCAGAATAACAAATGCTGCTATTAAATGTGTTTCTTTGGTGCTTTCATAACACTAAGTGTATTTCTTCATCAAATGGACTCTGAACCACTTAAAGTTGTACCTGAAAGAAGAGACGGAGGGAATAGTAATTTCTCTGGTATCCTGTTCATAAATATCCAATGAGAAAAATATTTCAAAAGATCTGTATCCATTAAGGCAAAGAGAATTAATAAGCCTGGTAAAAATAGCCCTGGTACCTATTTCTGGCAAACTTTGACTTGCATTTTTAAAAACGAATAAAGTTCTTGGTATTTTGGCCATCATCTCCTCAGTGTTAATGAAAATTAAATTACTTTCAAAAGGCACTGCAAAGTTCTCATTAACAGCTGAAGTACGTTTTTACTAGCAGAGAATTCGCTTCATTCATTTACCATTTTCATGCCATCTATCATGAAATGAAGAGGTCAACATTTCCTTATTTTTAGTTTTATAGAAGTAAAATTAACTCTTTCAATTAATATAACATTTACTATTATGTGCAATGCACTGTGGAAACAAATGCAAGAAAATATGACCCTGTATATGTAAATGATTTGATTTTAAATGGTCACTGGATAAGGTTTTGTTGACCCTACTATAAGCCTGCTAATTATAAATATCTATTATTGGAAAGATCAAAAAGCTGCACTGAAGTACAAACTATTTTAACTTAATTTTTATAGAAAACAAGTATTTACTGTCAACTAATAAGGTTTTTAAATAAAAACAACCAATATAATTTTCCAGGTTACCAAAATCTAATACCCATCTGACCTCTTAGAGACATAAAACAAAATACGAAACCTTGCTTAAAAAAAAAAAAAAATCACTTCAATAAAGTATTTATTTTGAAAGAAAATGTAAATCTGTTTAAAGAACCTAAATATATAATTATTACATATATATAGGTTTAAGAAAATCTAAGTACTATATATACTCGCCATTTCCTAAAACTAGATACTTCTGTTTTGCACATCTTTTATTCCATTTTAATTACATTTGATTACTACAAAACATTCATCAATGAAAAAATTTATATGAAAACTGAAGACTAAGCTTTCTCATGTGGCTCACCATAATGGTAAATCAAGAGAGGAAATGGTTTTTGTGAAGCAGATGAGGTTAGTTGTTAAATGTTTCTTAAATCTTTCCATTAACTTTCTAATTTTTCAATTGGAATGATAACACTACATTTTAATTATACAAAGAGAAATTATTTAAGACTTGGTCTATTTATACCATCTCTACCAATCCTTCCTCCTCTTTTCCTTTCATTATGGATTTTTTCCAGTTTTGAAAACATGTTGATTTTGCTGAACATATACATTACAGAAAACAAGTCATGGCTGCATTGAGAATATTGACAACCAACAATAAAATCTGGTAGCTTCCTCTTGTAAATATTATTAGAATTATTAACATAAGGCAGTATAATGTTGGTTTAAAACTCAATAATACTAAGTTCTTCATTTATAACCTTTCTCCTTTCTATGATATATACTATATATATATCATATAAGTTTATATGAACTTATATAAACAAAAGTTTATGACAATGGAATCATCTTCTAAGACATTAAAAAGTACACTTGTGTGAGTCTATACCTACAGTTGTATACATAAAGTATAATCCTAACATGTGTAACAGTATTTAAAAAATACAAAACCTTATCATGACATTTTGTAAGAACTTAATACTAACTAGAGATTGCTAGAGGTAATAAAATTATCTTCTGCAAATACTAAGAGTGCTTTAGTGACAAAGTTGCATCAAATTTTCCACAATTGATGATCCAATGAAATGAAATTTAAAACGCTGTCCAGTTTAGTGGGTAAGAATGGTGCCTCTGGCCTAGAGTGGCTAGGTTTGAATCCAGGCTCTAGTTTGCTAGCTATGCTTCCCTTCCCTTGGGTTTTGAAGCTCATAGGTCTTACTAGAACTATGAAAACTATGAGAACTCAAATTCATGTCCACTGAGTCAGCGATGCTATCCAACCATCTCATCCTCTGTTGTTCCCTTCTCCCCCTGCCCTCAACCTTTCCCAGCATCAGGGTCTTTTCTAAGGAGTCAGTTCTTTGTATCAGGTGGCCAAAGTATTAGAGCTTCAGCTTCAGCATTAGTCCTTCCAGTGAATATTCAGGGTTGATTTCCTTTTGGATTGACTAGTTTGATCCCCTTGCTGTCCAAGGTACTCTCAAGAGTCTTCTCTTCGGCACTCAGCCTTCTTTATGGTCCAACTCTCACACCGGTACATGACTACTGGAAAAACCATAGCTTTGACTATATGGACCTTTGTTGTCAAACTGATGTCTCTGTTTTTTAATATGCTGTCTAGGCATAGAAAAAAGTTGGGAATGATAACTAGTACATGTAAGGAATCTCCTCCTGCACTCAATCTAGTAAGCTCTCATAGTTCTAGACAGATCTAGAAAGTAGAGGCAAACTAATATTCTCTCTGTGCCTCATCTATAAGACAAGGATAACAACAGGACTGGGCTGCCCAGGTGGCTCAGTGGTAAAGAATATGCCTGCCAATGAAGGAGATGCAAGAGCTGTGGATTCGATCTCTGAGTTGGGAAGAGCCTCTGGAGAAGGAATCCCCACTCCAGTATTCTTACCTGGAGAATCTCATGGACAGAGGAACCTGGTGGGCTACAGACTGTGAGGCTGCAAAGAGTCCAACACGACTGCGCGCGCACACACACACACACACACACACACACACACAATACCAGGACTACCATGAGGACTAGTGAGCTACTATGTAAAGGGCTGAAGCTGTGCCTGGCATGTAGGGAGCGCTCAATAAACACCAGCTAGCAGCAGTCGGATGATGCATATTTTCACCCTCTGTTGCACACATCTTTTTGTAGCAAAAGTACAATATCTGATCCTATGACACATAAATACCAATTAGAAATAGTTCTTATTACTATTTTTCCTGTCAGGGAGGAAAATACACCTTCATTTCTAGAAAGTAGACTATGATTTCTCCCATTCCTCTTTTTCTTAGATTCTCCAACCTTCTCTAACAATCCATTTAATTCTGATATAGCCAGAGCATAGAGCTGAGAGCAGGAAGGGAAGATACATTACAATAACTAGGTATTTTCCTATCCAGTAAAATCTATTTATTGTCTCTGATTGTCAAAATAATATATGCTCATTATAAAGCATTCATATAATTTGGTAAATTATGAAGAAAATGAAAAAAATGCCTCTAAGTTTCACTACCTAAAATGACCATTGCTTACATTTATCAGTTATTTTTTTTTTCTTGTGCTTTTTCATTTTTTAAATATAAATTTATTTATTTTTATTGGAGGTTAATTACAATATTGTATTGGTTTTGCCATACGTCGACATGAATCCGCCACAGGTATACACGTGTTCCCCATCCTGAACCCTCGTCCCTCCTCCCTCCCCGTACCATCCCTCTGGGTCGTCTCAGTGCACCAGCCCCAAGCATCCAGTATCATGTATCGAATCAGTTATGATTTCAGACTTTTTTCTAGCCTAGACAGCATATTAAAAAGCAGAGATATCACTTTGACAACAAAGGTCCATATAGTCAGAGCTATGGCTTTTCCAGCAGTCATGTATGGATGTTAGAGTTGGATCATAAAGATTGAGTGCCGAAGAATTGATGCTTTTGAACTGGGGTGCTGGAGAAGACTCTTGAGAGTCCCTCAGACAGCAAGGGGATCAAACCAGTCAATCCTAAAGGAAATCAACCCTGAATATTCATTGGAAGGACTGATGCTGAAACTAAAGCTCCAATACTCTGGCCACTTGATGCGATGAGCCAACTCCTTAGAAAAGACCCTGATGCTGGGAAAGGTTGAGGGCATGAGGAGAAGTAGGCGACAGAGGATGAGATGGTTGGATGACTTTGTTGACTCAATGGACATGAGTTTGAGCAGACTCTGGGAGACAGTGAAGGACAGGAAAGCCTGGCGTGCTCCAGACCATGGCATCGTGAAGAGCTGCACCGACTGAGCAAGTGAACAACAGCAATACACAGTATACAAAGTATCCACTTACTGACACAAATATTTAAAATTTAGCTTATTATACGTGTAGTTTGGTGATCTCTTACACTTACCAATTCAGAGAGCATATACTGTCATGTCAATATCACAATTCATATTACATTAATGGCTATACAGTCTTCCATCATGTAGACATATCAAACTTTACTTGTGCACTTCTTTTATCCTAGTTTTTTGAGATTTTTCACTTGCCAATTCCCCACAGACAGCCTTGTCTTTGGTTCTAATTCTTTGATAGCTTCTGTAATTGCATATGTGTCTCTGGAAACATCAACATTATAAAACTATGCCTCCAAAAAGAATGTAGATACTTAGACAAGTTGTTGAAATCTTATCCATATTTGTTGATGTTTAATATTATGATTCTTATAAATACAAAAACAAAAATGGATAACTATTTTTATCTATCTCTCCTAAATATCCAAGTCACATAAAATTCTTTGTAATTTGTCCTCCTTAACATTTTTAACATTTGTTAAAGATACATAAGGCATTAGTGAAAAGTATAGAGGATTTTCACATCTTTAGCAATTTGAAACACCTGGATTTGACACCAAAAGCAAAGACAACAAAAGCAAAAAAATAAACAAGTGAGATTACATCAATCTAAAAACCTCTGGACAGCAAAGGAAACCATCAACCAAGTGAAAAGGCAACAGATGGAATGGGGGAAAATATTTACAGATCATAATACCCGAAAAGGGTTAATATCCAAAACACATGAAGAATTCACATAACATCAAGAGAACAATCTAACTTAAAAATGGACAGAGGATGTGAACAGACATTTTTTTTTTTAACAAAGAATATATACAGATGGCTAAGGAGTACAGAAAAGGGTAACTCAACGTCACTTATCACCAGGGAAATGCAAACCACAATGAGATACCCTCACATCTGCTAGACTGGCTTTACGAAAAGGACAAGAAATAACAAGCTTTGATAAGACAGTGGAGAAAGGGGAATCCTTGTGCACTGTTGGTAGGAATGTAAATTGGTGCAAACACTATAGAAAACAGTATGCAGTTTCCTCAAAAAATTAAAACAGCACGTTCACTTCTAGGCATAAACGAAAACACTAATTCGAGAAGATATTTGCACCCCACGTTCACTGCAACATTATTCGCAATGGCCAAGACATGGAAACAGCCTAAGTATCCACTGCTGGATGAATGGAGAGATGAAATGCTACACACACACACTGGAATATTAGTCACAAAAGATAAGTGAAGCCTGCCATCTGTGGCAATATGGATGGACTTTAAGGGCACTGATATGTAAAACAAGTCAGACAAAGACAAATACTTTATGATCTCATTTACACATAGAATTTTAAAAACAAAAAAACACTGACTTCAAAGGTAGACTGCCAGAGGTGGCTGCCAAAGGTGGAGAGTGGGCAAAACGGGCAACAGTGGTCTAAAGGTACAAACTCACTCACAAAATGAGTAAGTCTTGGGAATTTAATGTAGAGTATGGTGAATACAGTTAATAATCACGCTCAGTCACTCAGTTGTGTCCAACTCTTTCTGACTCGATGGACTGCAGCCTGCCAGGCTCCTGTGTCCATGGGATTTTTCAGGCAATAACACTGGAGTAGACTGCCATTTCCTCCCCCAGGGGACCTTCCCGA
Source organism: Neotragus moschatus (assembly GCA_006410615.1). NCBI lineage: Eukaryota > Metazoa > Chordata > Mammalia > Artiodactyla > Bovidae > Neotragus > Neotragus moschatus. Next base: position 125,236 of record SJYA01002299.1, read on the forward strand.
CCCAGGGATGGAACTCACATCACCTCCGACTCCTGCATTGGCAGGCGGCTTCTTTTCCACTGACCCACCTGGGAAGCCCATTTCATAATACTGTATTATATATTTGAAAGTTATTGAGAGAGTGGATCTTAAAAGTTCTCATGTCAGAAAAAAAAACAGTGTAACTGTGTGGTGATGGATGTTATTTAGATACTGTGATGATTCTTTGCAATTGTACAAATATCCTGATGTTGTACATCTGAAACGCATATAATGTTAGATGTCAACTATATCTCAATTAAAAAAAAAAAAAGAAACTTCCCAACCCTGCTCATCCTAAGGAAATATAAAGCATTCTGTCAGTTGTAGAAAGTTGTAAGCTATGAGAATAAAAACTAAAAAGCTCAAGAGTCATGAAGACCTGAGCCATGAGAGGCAGAAGGAATTCTAAGGATTTCCTTCCCTGTGTAGTTTGCTGTATGACTCAGGGAACTCAAACCAGGGTTCTGCACCAACCCAGAGGGAGTGGGAAGGGGTGGGAGGTGGGAGGGAGGTTCAGGAGGGAGGGGACCTATGTATACCTATGGCTGATTCATGCTGATGTATGGCAGAAACTAATACCATATTGTAAAGCAATTATCCTTCAATTAAAAATAAATAAATTTAATAATAAATCCAAGCAACAAAACTAAAATCACTTCAAATCCAAAATACAAAGTTTGACCAAACACATTTGAATGTGAAAAAAAATTACTTTTAAAAACAGGGCAACTGTGAAAGAAACCATCAGGAACATTTACTACCTAATTTCATATAAAAACGTGTCTCTGCTCACAAATTCTCAGGACTATCTAAAGCACAACGTAAGGTACATATGCACAAAGGTGTCGTATAATTTCTCTAAAGAAGCAAACTCTTTGAAAGTCAATCTAATATGTTGTTCCAGGAGGTCTTCATTAACCATGTCCTTAGTAGTTCTACAATAATATACATCCCCCACACAGCATTCTAAAAGCAGAGGACTCCTGACTTTAGGGTTAAAAAAGGAAGAGAGGGAAGGAGCTTGAAATTTCAGAGTGTATCCAGTCTCAGTTAAATGAGAGGAGACATATTCACAGTTTTCTTTGAGAGCCTACACTTCATTGACTATGGAGAATTTGTAGCTTCTAACAAATGGGTTAATTCCCGCCATTGTTTGAAATTAAATTTCCTATCTGAGCATAAAGTATTAGGCAGTTTTCTTTGGTGTTGCACTATTAAAGTGCTCATATGAAGATACCCAGTTCCAACTTGAAGGGATAAATCATCTGTTCTTCTGTTCTCATATTTATATGGCAAGAACCCATGGGTTGAATGGTAAAGTCATTTTTTCCTGCAACTAAACAAGGTAAATAAATGTGATATATTGGCACATCACCCCACCACTCTGCATATGGTGCACATTAAGGCTGTATTCATTTGCCATATGAATATAATTCCTTTTACCACATCTACTATTAGTTACAAGCAGTAAATACAGAGTTGTTTTGCTGGAATGGGAGGGCCTGCATTACATCATGGGGCACCAAACATCCTGGCCCTTCTGGAGAATTTCATAGACATAGTCTTAATGTCACCTGAACTTGAACACTGCCAACATATTGCTTCAAACCATACTTGATGAATTCTTAAAGGAAAAAGGGGAAATACAGGGCAATCTTAGTGCAATAGCGCAAACCACAAGGAATGTTCTTGATGAGATATATATGGAAGAAGCCATGTTCTAGACAAAGAATCATATTGAGTCATATCCCAGATATTAAAAAAACCATTTCAAACGCTGCCTTTCATAGTAGCTGTGAACATAAGGAAACTAAAGTTAAAATATCATCCAAGCAATTTCCTCCAGCTGTAGCCTACTGAAGGCCTGTGATTAATAAGATAAGAGTTCTTCTCATTACAAACTGTGATGCTTTGTTTCATTAGGTATATATCATGCTTACTTTTTCCTTAAACAAAATACTGATTATAACAGTCCAAATCCAGGTTAGTACAGGGAAAAAGAAGAAAGAATGTTATTTCTTTTACAAACTCATACAGTTCAACACAGAGGTACATATCTTGACATTTTTGAACCATAAATACTACACCACAGGCAATTAAAACAAAGTACACCTGTTTTAACAAGTACTGATTTTCAGAGCTATCAAGCCCCCCAATGTGTCCAGCAGATGGCGCTCTAGGACGCTTACTTCTTGTGTCACATCCACCTATATTCTGGCAAGACAAAGAATAAGGATTTATCGGTAGCCTCAGTAAAGCGTAGTAGGCTTGATTATAAAAAGAAGGTAACTCCTAAATATGTGTGCAAAAATATACATATGCATACATATGTGCACAGAGACAACCAGTAAATAAGCCACACCTGGACATAGTGTGATTCCACTCTTCTTAAAGACGTGATGAGTAGCCTTGTGTATATCAGTGGTATTTATGGTTACATGGCAAGATCATTCTAAATTCATTAAAAAAAAATTTAGAATGCCTTAAAGTTAGAATTCATTTTTAATTATAGCAGGGATGTCTCATTAGGGTGATACTAGTAAAATTAACAACAGTAGGATTTACAGTAATGACTTAAGTGATTGATGAGAGTGTAACAAAATGAAGTTTTCGACAGAGAAAAAGCAGGGCAGCCATGGCATACAGTACTTTAAAAAACAGCTCTGTGGTCTGTTAGTGCTAGCCTTATGGTTAATAAAACCTTCTTTCTAATTAATGGTGCTGAAATATTCTTAACAGAATCTTGTTATGAAAAAATTTTTTTTTTTCCCCAGCAGACGCCATTCGTATAAAGGAGAAAGCTGATATAGATTAGCATGTCTGATTGCAAAGAAGAAAAAAAATGCCACCTTTCCATCAAATCAAAAACAGAATGTGAGAATGGAAAACTACTTTACTGAAATACTATGCACACCGTCTATGCAACACCTCATAGTCAGCGGCTGTTTGTTTTTAAAGCTATTCAACTGTGCCTTAAAAAAAAAAATTACTCAGATACCTAAAAATGCTTAATAAGCACTTACATTTAGATGCTTAATGAGAATTTGATTTTAAGTTTATGATCTAATACAATACAAAAATGGTGAATAACTCTTCTGTGAATTTTCATTTTGATTACAAGATCATTTTAAAGTTTAAAGTATTTAAATGTCAACTGAATGCATCAGGGAACATTTTCTTCAAAATTTGGAAATGTGCAGTCTGGATAGCATTATTGTGAAGGAAAAATGAGTATTCCAGGAAAGCATTTTGGTGGACAAAATCCAATTTTAAACACAAAGGGTACGAGGGCAAAGAGAGATATGCTTTCATGCAGAAAACGTCTTTTTTTAAAATGTTCTTGGTTAATTTTATTTAAAAAATTCACAACAAAATGGAATCCTATCTTAATTTTTCTTCTCATTAAGAAAACTGCATTCCACAGGAGATAACTATCACAAGACAATAGAGTCAAAAATGAAAAACTATCTGTCATACAGGAAAACAAGGCTTTTGCTATATAACCTAGTCAGATTTCATAAAACACACGCATCCTTTTAAAAGCCTCATGTTATACTATATACAGGTTTTATCCAGTTTGAATTAGCATGATTTTGCCTGAGTAATGTGCTTATTAACACTAGATAACATGAGTTAAAAAAAAAAAAAAACTAATAAAGCTATCAGCTTTACATACAGCACTAACATTAGATTTGTAGGTAATGCCATAGGCTTATGACAAGTAAAATTACTAGCTTATTCTTATGATTTTTGAAATAAATAAGTTATATGCTTGGATGAGACCTATAAAATGTAGGAAAGGCAACAGTCTAGTTGTTTTTTTTTTTTTTTTAATTACCCATTTTCTTTCCAAGCAAGAGAAAAGTCTAAATTCAAAACTTTAAGTTGAGGCACTGTATGTATCTACAGACCATGTCAGAGTTATGTTAATGAAAGCCTGGCTATTTCTTAAATGTCAGTTCATCCAAGAGATACAACATAGAAGCAAGCATAATCTAAAATTCTTCATCCAAAAATCTGTGACTTCAGCGGCTGCATTGTGGAGCCATCAATGAGCCACAGGCTTAAAAAATCTGAACCAGCTTGCGTGAGCGCTTAGAACAGTTCACACGCAGCACAAATGTCTTTGTTTTTGTTTGTCATTTTCTTTTGAAAAGCTTACAGTGGTTTATTCATTTTTCTATTCTAATGTGTGGAAATTCTCATTATATGAAAAAGTGCCTATTTGTCTTTTTCTCAGATTCACCTTCACAGTTAAAGCAAAATTCAGTTGGGACATTACAAAAGGACCCAAAAGGATGAGGTTCACTGTGAGAAAGGTAATTTAATTTATCAAGAGTCATTACAATTCTCTAAAATTTTTATTAGATGTGCTGTCAGGTTATTCTTTTATTTTTTTTCCTTTCATTACCAGCATTACTAGGAGTTAATGTCCACCATAATGCAGACAATGAGAGGGTATAGCTGAAGTGCTTTATGAAAAATATAACATTATAATATATACTCAAATACCAGCAAGATGGTGCTCGTGTGGTGATTTATTTGCTCTGAAGCAGTCTGTGCTTCTGATAACACCTTAAGCCAGTTACTATCATTGCTTTCATTTTACAGACAAGACAGCACAGCAAAGCACAGAACTTAGCTTTGCCTTACTCTAAACTCCAGGATTTGGTCAGTCCTACTTGATTCACTTTTATAATATCATGCACAGAAAAAAATCATCTTTAGGTTGATTTACAAGGTATGTAAATATATATATTTATCCTTTCTAGAAAAGCTGAATATTTTTAAAATACATTTATTTTAAAATACACTTAAATTTCTGAAATGTAACAGCAATTACACATTAACTGTAGCTAGAAAGCCTTTAGATACTTTTCAAAATACCCATTAGTAATGACACAGAGAACAAGGTTAGGTCAAGGAAGTAAAAAAAAAAGGGAACAAAATTTTTTTTCATTTGGATTGCTATGTGTGCATAAAACATTTCACACTATTTTAAAGCAAAGTTCTTCCTAAATATTTTCACATAAATAACAAAATGGTATGCTTATTGTCTATGTCAAATCTAGGTTTGTCTGAGACAGTTTAGTGAATCTCAATAACTGAGTTTATAGAAACAGAGAAAAAGGAAATTGAAAGTAGTCGCTCATCTTAAAAGGCCAGAAAGGAGGAAGGAACAGAATATAAGGCTCCATAAAGAAAAGAACATGAAGGACTTCTCAAAAGAATGCGAAAAACAAAGCTCCCCGAAGCTTACAAATTTAAAGCTATTACTTTAACTACATATAGAACGGAGTGAAATACACACATGTACACACTAACCTCCCTATACAGGCAAACACACTGAAGTTGCTCTGACTACTATTACCCATAGCATCAAAGCCGTAAAGTTACTTTTCACATTTAATTTGTGTAGGGGATTATCCATGTTTTGATTAAACTAAGAAATACCTATTAGAGGTTCATAAAATAAAAACTTTGATTCACCATCACACCAAACATAATACATACAAAGCAGAAACAGTGTTGGTAAAAATACTTTGCATATACTTCTTTTAAAACTGTACTGGCTCTTGAGTGAACTTTTTAGAAAAGTTTCACTTTCATACAAATAATATACATTTAATAAGCATAGCTTTAATAAGTCAATTCACAATACGATGGACTTAAACATAATCAGGCTGTTTTATAACTTAGGAGTGAGTGACAGAAGTAAGTACCTAGTATTCAGGTAATCAGCAATACCGTGATCCTTCCTTAGCCAAACAAATTGCAACTTGCTTTAAATTAAGAAACTAAATATTTAAGAACAGTTAAATGCTCTGCCTATGAAATAAAAAATATAATGCTATTCTTGCAGGATCTCTTCAGTGTTGTCATAATCATTTTAATTAAATTCTCATTTTTCAGGTGGTCCTTTTAATTGTTTTTTCCTACTTCTTAATGTGTTTTTCTAAAGCCATTTCTTTTCTGCAGCTGTGTGCGATTGGTTTTAATGGTAGCTGCTTCCTTTTTTGCCTTCTGTGAATTACAATTTTAAATGGTTACACATTTTTTGTTTTACTGCCTTCAGCATAGTTTCATAAAGATGTTTAAGGCTGCTGGTGAACATTTCATTTCCCATTTGAGAAACCAACAGCCAATTTGAATATTCCATATTGGCCTTTTATGACCTGTTTTATCTTTTAATATGTAAATGAAAGCATATTTTTTCTAAACACTGGTTTGCTTCCATGAACTTATAATTTTTTTTGCTCTTTAAAATAGGAATTCAATAAACAATATGTGATTGCTCTTTTACATTATATCTTATTGTTTGTGAATTAAACTCTTCTATTTTATTTGGTGACAGCCATTTCCAATGAAGAAATAGCGTTTTCAGATAAAAATAACCAAACCCATGAAAATGAGATTTTATCCTTGAATTTGAATTATCATTGGTCACAAAACTTTAATAACAAGGTTATCCAGAGCATTCTTAAATTATAACTAAGAAATTAAAATTACTTGATACTTTAGTTTCACTTTCACCATGATGAAACAGGTAAAACTTCACTGCAAAATGTTATTATACATCACTTGTAAAGTTTACTTATAAATTGTACTTACTGCCCGGGTTATCTCCAATACCACTGCTTTTTCCATTCCAGTACCAGAGCAGAAGGGTTGCATCACGTGACCCTGACAGAATGTAGCAATTTCCCCCAATATACGACTCCGAACGAGTGAGGCAAGTGACGACATCCCAATGGCCAAACACCACTTGGATCAATTTTCCTGAAATACAAAACAAGTTTCTTTTAAACTGCTATTTTAAAAAATTGAAAAACTTTCCAGTGATTGTTTAACTTTTAAGAAGATAATGGAGTTGTATTAACTCATATTCTGATAATTCAAATTTTATAATAAAATTCAATCTGGTTCAACCTAAAAGTTTTCTTTGAATAATTAACGACAACAAAAAGAATCAACTGAACAGTGATGGTAACATTTTTGAAAGACATATGTTAAAACTATTTCAACTAATAATATTATTATACATAGCTCCTAGGAATTACAAATGAATTATGTCTACTGATTAAAGCAGACTCAAGAGAACCCTTATTTGGAACCATTTCAACAATTTATTAAGTTACTCTAAATGATTCAAAATAAAGCAAAACTCAGTTGCCTTTCTGTAAGTACTCCATCACTCAGACGTCACGAATACAAACCTATCTCTGAATCAGTAAAGGCAATTTATTTCTTCTTCTCTGAAGTGAGCTACACAAAGACAGTATAAACCACATCCAAGAGTTTCTGCTTTTCAAATCAGGATAGCGTGAGCTAAATTTTGATAAAAGGACTAATATATTGTGACTGCAATTTGAGCTAGTGATTCTTTCTTTAATTGTCTGAATGGGGAAAACTCCTGAGGAGAAGGGAAATTAAGATGACAGTTTACCAGTAATGACTGGGGAGGGGGGACCCAGGAAACTTACCATCTATCTAGGATGTCAAGCACAGGATGAACTGCTCACATAACAATGTCAAAAAAGTAAAGGTCCCGCCTTTTAGATTTTTTGCTTAATCAGATACGGTGTTTGTAATTCATACAAACTTGTCTAAAGAATTAAATAGCTATAGCAGCTCTTCTACTCTCCCCTGACCAGTTTCTAGTGAACGTTTCTCTCTGAAATGTCTACAGAATCTACAAATTAATGTCACAGAATGTCTACCTTTAAAACTCAGCATGAATGCTTTTCTTTTTTCAAATAAGCATTTTGGTGGGATCATAAGAAATACAATTCAGATGTTCAAGATAAAAACCATTAAGCTGGAAAAAAAATTAGTATGCCCTAAAAGTTTATATGTTTAACTTGGAACAGATCATAACCTATCAAAAGCTTAAGGTCTCAACTAAGTATTGGTATCTATATGCATTTAATTTTTCAAGATAATAAATATAACTAAATATTTTCACTAAATTTTTTACATTATTGATTTAAATAAACCCAAAGCATATTATAAAGTCTGCAACTTTAGAAATAAAACATTGCTTCATCCACATCAGATGGGAAGTCAAATACAGTGTTTTCCCTTGTCCATAGTGTTCTAATAGTAACTTAAGAATGATTCATATCATTCTCAAACTGCAAAATTGATAAAGTATACTTTTGTCTCCTATGGAAAAAGACTTTAGTCAAAGCAGGTATTTTAACTCATAAGCGTTAAAAATGTTCACTTTTGAATTTCTCCAATCTTTTAAATTAACACCAGAATGTTTAATTTTAAAAATTAACTCTATCAATAAACAATATGATAAGAACTTAAGACTTTCTAGAATTAAAAAATGGAAAAGAAAAATAAAATTAAATATGAAAAATACAATAATTTTTTTATCATTTCCAATTTATACGAAGGACAAAGTAGAGAGGGTTAGTGGTAAAATGGCTGGACTTAGATTAGAGGGAAGACCTAACTATGGATGAGATAAAAGGTAGCTGGATATACTCTTCCTACAAATTAGAAAGTGACGGTCGCTCAGCTCAGGCATGTCAGATGCTGTAACCCCATGGACTGAAGTCCACCAGGCTAGCCTGTGCATGGGACTCTCCAGAAAAGAATATTGGAGTGGGTAGCCATTCCCTTCTCCAGGGGATCTTCCTGACCCAGGGATCAAACCTGGGTCTTCTGCACGCCAGGCAGATTCTTTACTGTCTGAGCCATCAGGAAAGAAGTACTAATTAGCAAAGTGAAAGCTAAATCATGACTTTTAACTATTGAAAATACTGAACACCTCATAATGTAATTATGTTTTTGATCACAGAGTATGTATAGTGACTTCTGCCTCAGCCTATGCTAAATGCTCAGAGCATGTCAACTATACGAGTGATTTAAATAGGTTATTTAGAGTAGACTTATTTGAGATTTGACAACCATCAATTCAGTGGGCTGTAGAAGTGAAGATGAGCAAAGTAATACATCTAGGTATGTGAGGTCTCTGGCAAAACAGAAAACCCAAAAGTTCCATGTACACCAGGCGGCCTGCGAAAGAGCAACTATCTGCTTGGTAACCTGCTTAGTTTCCAGCTAGTGAGAACAAAGGGGAAAGTTTTAGCTATAAAAGTTGGATGGATTAAAAAGACTCAGAATTTCTCAAGACACACAATAATTTGTTACTTCTCATTAATTAAGTCATCATTCTATGTCTACAATGTCAGTATTAGGAACATGTATATTCAGACTGTGGTTTCTTTTTTTAATTAAAATTTCCTAATGTTTTAATTTTTGCCCCTAAAAGTTATCACACTTATTTTTCATTCAACAAACATTTACTGAGCACCTACCAAGTGCCGAGCATTAGATCTTCGTACTTGTATATAGTGGCAAACAGAGAAACGGTTCCTGCCCTCATTAAACAAACAGAAACAGACATGTAACTGTGACTAGTGTTAACTACTAGAAAAGAGGAGAGGAGCGGTGAGAAAAACAGGAGAGAACAAACTCAGCCTGGGCATCAGGGAAGACTGCGATGAGGGGGTGACAGTTACGTATTTACATCTGAAGAGTTTCATGTTTTAATACAAATTAACTTCATTCTCCACAATTTATACTTTGGGCTCAACTCTGGAAAACATTATTATTTTTTTTTTTTTCAGTTTGCTTTTTCCTGTCTGGCAGTGTTCCTCAGCAATATTTGTTATTGCTATGAGGTGGAGGTTCACTCCTCCTAAATAAATCACAGCATATAAATACCTGCTGTTCTTTTTGGTAAATTATTTTCTGATAATCTCATAAGTGTTCCTCAAGCTTTATTTTTTGTTTCCTTTAATACCAGTCCACCTCTCCACACACTAATATCAAATATTACCACAAGCACTAGAATATCCTTTTTTTGACAGAACAAATTTTCTAGTTAATGTTTTATTTGACAGCTGTGCTACAAATAAAAAAAAAAAAAAAAATTCAAGCTCAGGACTCTGCACCACGGAATCTAAAATGTGGCCTGAAAATAATTCCTACTGCCGGGGGAAGGTTTTATTGTTGCCTCTGCTGCTCTGGTTGTGTCTTGAAAACATGATTTATGTTTAAAGAATTTCCTGCTACAACCATGTTTCTCTCTACCCCCACCTCCCCACCCCGCCAAATCTAATAAGGATTTTTTTTTTTTTTTTNAAAAAAAAAAAAAAAATTCAAGCTCAGGACTCTGCACCACGGAATCTAAAATGTGGCCTGAAAATAATTCCTACTGCCGGGGGAAGGTTTTATTGTTGCCTCTGCTGCTCTGGTTGTGTCTTGAAAACATGATTTATGTTTAAAGAATTTCCTGCTACAACCATGTTTCTCTCTACCCCCACCTCCCCACCCCGCCAAATCTAATAAGGATTTTTTTTTTTTTTTGGCTTACATGCCAAAATATAATTGAATTCAACACTTGTGATAGCTCTGCCATTATATATTACTGATCATACAATTTTTCTGCTAAACTTCTCTGCTAAACTTAGGAGAAAACATTTAATATTCCTATCATCATGAAGATACTGACACATCTAAAATTTAAATAATTTTAAATAGAATTTGCATCAGAGTTTGTATATAAGATATTAAGAAAGGTATTACAATTATCATATGAGAGTTTTTTTCAAAGCTTTCCTGGAAAGTATAAATATTTTTGGTATACATGCTCAGTCCCACTGAAATGAAGTTTAAAATGAGACTACTTTCTTATGAAAGTGTTTTATACATACACACACTTGTGCACATTTCAAAAAACAATAAAGTAGAAGGCTTTTGGAAAGAGAGAAGGGAATGCCATCTAGTTTATTAAGTCTAAAGTAACATGGCAGACATTCTGGGAACCTAGATTTTAAATAGGTAACGCTTGTATGAGATAAAACGGACTGATCACAAAGACGCCACATCTGAGGTCAGAAGACCTCCAATGCCCAGGTCTAGCACCATGACCTATGCAAATTTCAACAAGTTACTTAACTTTTTCAAACCTTGGTTTCATCATTGAAAAAATGGGCCTACTGACACCCATTTGATTCCTAAGATTACTGTGAGGCTGGCACAATATCATGTATGAGAAAGAAGGTATTTTATAAATTCTAGAGAACTGTGTGACTATAAAAATTATTTTATTATGAGTATGATATAAAAGTGAGGTTAGCTTTGGGGGTGGTAGTACAGTTGCTAAAGTCGTGTCTGACTCTTGCAAGCCCATGGACTGTAGCCTGCCAGGACATGGGATTCTCTAGGCAAGAATCAGAGAAGGCAATGGCACCCCACTCCAGCACTCTAGCCTGGAAAATCACATGGACGAGGAGCCTGGTGGGCTGTAGTCCATGGGGTTGCTAAGAGTCAGATGCGACTGAGCAACTTCACTTTCACTTTTCGCCTTCATGCACTGGAGAAGGAAATGGCAACCAACTCCAGTGTTCTTGCCTGGAGAATCCCAGGGACGGGGAAGCCTGTGGGCTGCCGTCTCTGGGGTCGCACAGAGTCGGACACTACTGAAGCGACTTGGCAGCAGCAGCAGCAGCAGACAAGAACACTGGAGTGGGTTGCCATTTCCTTCTCCAGGAGATCTTCTTGACCCCGGAATTGAACCCGAGTCTCTTGCATTGCAGGCAGATTCTTTACCAACTGAGCTACAAGGGAAGCCTCAAGGTTAGCTTTTACTTTACAAAGATTAAAGTAAAAGGTTAAAGAGGTTAGCTTTAATTTACAAATATCAATATTCGGTGTCTTTAAGATGATATGAAATGTCAACAAACTCAGAAAGGCTCAAATGTTGAACCCAAAGATTGACATAATATACGATCCCATTTTAGGACATTCCGGAAAAGGCATGATTACAGAAATGAAGAGCGCACCCGCAGTTCTGGAGGCTGAGGTGAGGGAAGAGACTGACCACGAAGGGGCAGCCCGAGGGCTTTCTGGGGATTTTCTGCTGTCCTGCATCTTAATGGTGGGGGTGGCTGCAAAACTGGATACAGTGCGTGCCCCGATACTAATGGCACTAAAGGCCAAAATAAGGAATTCTACTGTACATTAACTGAAAGATCATTTGCAGTGTACAAAAAACAACATGAATCTAAAAGAATGTTTAAGAAAACCTTGTGAGAGGATGTAACGATTTTAGTCTGAAAGTTTGTGAAGAAGGGAGCATAGTTTGAGGTCAAATAACACTAAGGTTGTCATCACTGTAATAGTGAAAGAAAAGGTTAAAATTTAAACTTGAATGTTAAGCCAGAGAAAATTTACTATAATAATAAATAATTTTAGGAAAACTTGTCAATCTCCAATGCATTTTTAAAGAATTCCAGAGGAGTTTTAGGTTCAACAGTAATTAACATCATAGACCTAAACATCTAGTCAAAGCCCAAGTAATCAGAAAGACCTGAATGATGTTTTCTTTCTGAACGTACCTCCAGAATAAAGAAATAAGTTATAAAAATATTAGGTCATTGATTCCCTGAAATAAAAATTAAATGAGATCATGTTTAACTTCTAGGGTTTATTCTATACACAGTACATATTCAACTGTTTTCCCTACTCTCTCATTGTTAGGTTATAATACAATCATCAAAATGTAGCTAGGACAAACTCCATGAATACCCAAGAATTAATTTTTCAATATACTATACTTACTAAAGTAGCAGTATGGACTCATACAATGTATAGATTACTAACATGACTGAAAGAGGATTTGCTGTAAAACAGTTAATTAGAAATTTCAATTTAAAAAATTTCCTATCCCCAGAACATTTAATCAATATACTTATTTATAGATCCTTGCTTTAGTTGAACTATCTACCTGAATGGTATTTAAGTTCTAATGCATTACTATCTAATTTTAATTATTCTAAATATACAACTACATATTCAGTATAAGTTTATGTCATCCTCTACCAGTTTCTAAAATACTTTAAAGAGACTCCATTAAATTTTTCAGTGTTCATAATTGCCTATATGCAAAAATATACAACCATTCATTGGACTGGATAACCTATAATAATAGTGATTTGAATTTGGTTAGTCCCTTAGGGAGTTGCATGCAAATGAATAAGGAGTCAGCTACCTTTCTTCACGATGGTACAGTTTTCAGCAAGATTCAGTGGAACTGAGTGGAGGCAAGATACCCACTCGCAGGAAACACACTTAGAATTTCTAGGGGAAAAAATAACCTTTAAATAGTATTAAAGTGGGGAAGTACATCTGTAAGTATGTGCACCTGCCATATTATCATGCATGGACATGTACATATGATATTTACACACCAAGATATGCCTTCAAAATAAATCATTCGCTTGGGAGACAAACCTACCAAAACCTGCCCCTTTACAAACATTCTGAAGTTAACTTATTAATGGATTATAGAGTAGATTATTACTTGAAGAGGAAAACTATATTTTACACATTTTAGAATTCTGTAACTTTTACAGGGGAGATGAGAAAGCCTTTTAAGCCTCTTACTGCCACTTGTTGTAAACTTGAGCTCACTGATAAAGAAAAGATGAGGTTACCTGTGTCCGTAGAATAGACGCGGAAACTCTTATCCCAGAAGCCACAGAGCAGGATGTAGCGGTTGTCCGACGTGATGACAAAACACTGGGAATGGACTTGAATGCTTTGGTCTAAGAGGTCAGTGATTTGCCTCCTGTGCATTCCTGTATTGCTGGCTATGAGAACAGAGGGGAAAAAAAAAAGCCTGTAAACCCACATGCGCAAAGAAATCCTGTAATTTGTCATGCTGGGGGCTGGGGCCAAGGGAGGAGAGACAACACATTCCAGGATAAAAACATTTGATCTTTAATTTTAAATACAATAATATTTGAAAAACCACAGGAAAACACAATCTGATTGCTGGAAGAATGAGGATAGCCAACTTCAACAGCTCGGTAAGAAATTCTGCCTAGAGGAAAGAAGCAATAATACACTACAATTTTAAAATACGTAGTATACAATTCTCAGAACATGCTATCTAGCTCTTGGGCAGGACCAAACTAGATTAGAATCTCCAGATTGCATCCCAGTTAGGTTTGTGTTTCTGACAATCTCATTACATCTATTGTCATGAGAATGGATTCATGTTGTGACAATCTATTACCTCTAACTTTTTGTCACAAGGAAGAGACATTCGAATTTAAATGTCATATATTTGAAATACTGGAGCATCTTGTACTAGTTTGACTTTAACAGGTCTTTAATTTGACCAGATGTGAACTCCCATTTCCCCCATTCACAGCCGCACTTGCATGCAAGGAAGGGGTAGGATGACTATTTATTAAGGATACTTGTAATTGAAAAAGTCAAAGCACAGCACACAGCAACTTTCTTGCTACTTCTTAAACAATAAAACAAGACAGTCTGGCAGTATGTTTTCAGAGTGCCACAGAGCACCTGAGATAGCGTCTGTCACAAGGCATAAGGTCAGACACAGCACGACATCACATGCATGTGAAGAGTAATAATCCTCTAGAAACACATTATCAGCCACGTCATTATCAGCAAAGGAATTTTCACGAGGTGCCTTCTTTGGCATTATGAAGCCAACCAAAGAGAAAGCTCTGTTGTTCGTGATCTAGGAGTTATTTTATTATCAACTTTCCAGCACAAATTATAGTTCTTATACTGCTAAAAAAAAACACAAAACTTGATCATATCAGAAATTAGAACAAAATAAATGTCTACATCTACTTATTATGTTCTTTGCATCATAGCTTTCGGGTTTTTATTGGAAAAAATACTATAGATACATTATTGATAAAAATTAAAAATAGAAATATATCTATGTTATATTCATTGTAGGTAGTAAGTTAAGATGGCCAATTCAATAGAAGGCTCGGAAAGTAATATGGAAGAAAAAAAGTGTTCAAAATACTTTCCAGTCCTCTGCTGGGATACAGAGGGATAAAATACTCCTTGCCCTCATGGCATACAGAACATAGCAAACATATTCACGTGAAATATGGCAAAGTTCTGCTGGTGTCTGACAGGTAACAACCTAACCAGGTAAGGTTATTAGATAACTGTTTGATAATGGGCTTTGTATACTTTGGGGAGATTAATGGCCTAGAAAGTGATAGCAGTAGTAAAAAGGGTAGGCCTCTAGTCAGGAATCACATGCCTCTTCCTTCCACACAAAGGGAAGTTCCTGGCAGGTGAAAAAGCTTTTGTGTATCATAGTGTATCATGGAGAGACATTAGCCTCTCACTGCAGTGAACCTGTGTGATACAATTAAATCTTTTAATTTCCAGAAACCTAGCAATTTAAAACAAGATATATGGTATTTTCTATACTGGTTACTACAATTCTTCATTCCACATGAAAATTATAAAAATACTGTATTTTTGTTAGTGTTTATATGACTTTCGCTTATATGATATATAAACTTTCACTGGTCTTTTTGGCATTATTTCCTGAGTGAGTGAGTCAAGTCGCTCAGTCATGTCTGACTCTTTGCAACCCCATGGACTACAGCCTACCAAGCTCCTCCATCCATGGGATTTTCCAGGCAGGAATACTGGAGTGTGTTGCCATTTCCTTCTCCAGGAGATCTTCCTGACTGGGAGGACCTAATTTGACAGACCTGGACATGTACAGAATTTTGAATTGAATGACCATAAACTCGTCATGGGTAAAGGCTGATGCCCCTTCAGCATTCAGATGAACTATTTTCCAAATAAGTGATTACTTATAATTACTTATAATTTAACACTGCGACCCCTAATCCATCTGTCCATCCATCCATCCATTTAGTCTATATAACCTTACCCTATAACTGCCTTTTCTTTATCTGTTTTCTCTAGTAAACCTCACAAGGTTCAGTACTGAAAGTATTTTTATTTGATGAAAATTAGGTATATTTGTCTAGATAAGCAGTCTACAAACTGGAGCAGGTATACCCTTGTTGGGGGGGCGGTGGGGGGTGGGGGTATAAGATTTCCCAAGGGGTACACAGGCACAGCTGGTTTAAGGGAATCAATTTCTGGTTCCGCAACTTTCATGAGTTCTCTAGCTTGAAACAGACTTGCCTGAGAACTCTCCTGTGAGTTTTCTTTTCTTACCTCCCTGTTTGCTCACTCTTCTTCCCCTAGATAGAATCTTACTATGGTGCCTTACTCCAGGGTACAAAAATCTCGAGAGCCAAAAAAAGAGACAATTCAAACTACTGATGTGATGCTAGAATGTGAATGCCTAGCTATCACATCATTCTGCAGGGCAGGTGGCTTCCAATTCACTGCTTTCAATAAACGGAAGGAGGATCTAATCACGCTGTCAATTGATAGATCATTAAAAATAAGTTTCAGTGATAGAGTGTTAAAATAATTATTTAATGATAAAATGTAAAAGTAATCCTTAACAATATGTCACTCTATGAATTTTGTCACATAACTCAGAAAGAGCTTGAAGATTTGAATGACATTGCTAAAACAAAACTCTCTCCTTTCCCATTTGTCTTCTCATGTGAGTAACACTCCTGAGAGCATCCATCTATAAAAAACAAAAAATTAGGATAGAACTGTTGACAAATTCTGTCTCTTTCAGCAACAAATAATGTTTATCCATGAATACATGAACTATTTAGGGAGACACTCCCATTCATTAAAGCTGTATTTCCTATTTTCAATAAATATGTGTTGTGTATGTTTAATAGTACTAAAATTTATCATTTGTAATTTTAATAAATATGTATTAATATTTTTAATAACTCAATGAGGATTAATTTTTTTTAAAGCTGGGCCTTAAGGTAACAGGAAATCTCAACATTTATATTTACATACATATTTTTATTGCTGAAAACTGTTTAATGGGATAATCGATTTTCTACAGTTAAAATTGTGTAGGGAAAGCAGAATGAAAGTACAAATTCAAGATGAGAAAAACATTCAAATGGTAAAAATTTCTTCCAATGAATTTTTTAAAAACAGAAAAGGCTGACTATCAAGTGACTTTGATATTTAGTGTCTGCTGGATATATTTAAAATTTTACACACTATGCCAAAAATCATAACCTTTGCAACTATTTAAACTTCTGATGATATCACTTAACAATTTTTTAGACATCAACTTAAAAATGTGTGAGAAGATACATGGTTTTAAACAACTACTTCAGGAGACACGGCACAGTCTGGTGACCAATGGTCAGCAGGGAAGACTTTGGCCTGAAGGCTGAATCTGGCTTGTGCCTGGGTTTGCATGTGAAGTTTTATTGGAGAACAGCAATGCTCGCTTGTTTATATATCATCTGTGGCTGCTTTTGTGCTATAAACAGCAGGGTTAAGTAGTTGGGTCTGAGACCTTATGGCCTACAAAACCTAAAATATTGACTATCTCGTCCCTTTCCCCCATGCCTTCTCTACAGAGTTATCATTTCTGAATTCATTTAGATTTTATACTATACGATATTCATTATCAAGTTTAAAGACAAACAATGATTCTGTACTTCAGAAACCAGGCTCTAAATGGCACAACAAATGGGTTTTAATATTTTCCTGACTCTTAGAACTTTACCCAAGTGGGCATTTAATTAATATATATATATATATATATATACACACACACACACACACACACACACACACACACACACAGCAAATCATATCTACTCAAAGCAAAACAAGATTCAGGAACCAGGGTACTGGTTATCTTTCATATAGACACTTAATTCTTAGATTTCTGCTTATATTTTGGAAAATGATAGAAGACAGCGTAGAGCTTAAGGTTATCTTCGTTCATCTCGATAATTCATCTGCAAATGGTGGCCATTTAACTCTCCACTGAAACAATGGTGTTAGAGACCAAAAAAAAAAAAAAAAAAAAAGTGACATGTGCACAAGGAACACCTTGAATTTTAAAATAACAAATCCTCTTATTCTTATGGTTTATCTAAAAACTTAAAAATACTTTAACATACTAACAAATTCATTTGTGCTGGGGAAATATGACAAAATTACAAGGCAAACACAAACATCCATGCTAGCAACATACCCCTACAGCCGGGCAATTAGATTTTTTATTCTAAAAGCTATTGAACAGTTATCTTCAATACCAAGGTGCACCATTCTTAGTGAAGTCACAGTTGAAATCCCCACTATAGGGTGGAAAATGCTAATCTAGAGATTTCAACTAACCTACTCAAAAAGCACAGCAGCAATTAAATATTCTGAGTCGTCTGCCGCAGATGCTCATTTCATCCCAATGGCTCTTTCTGGTCTCCTTTTACTTTTTTTTTTCTCCCTGAACAAATTTAACCTCCAATGGCAATTTATTGGGCTGCAGGACCCTAGGAAAATGAATACAAATATCTTAACACTGCCATTGGCTGGGCGATATATTTCAACTTTGAAACTGCTCTGCAATTGCACATTAATCCCCTCAGACTGGAAGGAGGGTCCAGGAAGAAAGGATTGATCTCCTTTAATGATGAAACCCTGGCACTACAGTTTTATTTTTCTCAACACAGAGCTGCTAAGAACCCACTGTTATTATGAAAATTTTCCTAGCAAAGGAGCTCCATCACATTACTGGTGCACCAATTCATCATAACGTGCCTCGCTCCTGCTCATCAACAAGTCTGAGTGATGAAAAGATCCAATATTATCCTGACAGTACTTCATGCGCATTCTCAATCACACATTATTACAGCATCCATATTAATTTTCGGTGACACGCGTCCTAGGCCTGTTCAAATTAGGCAAACCAACGAGGGGGAGTTGATGAAATACCAGCATAGCCACAGCTCATTGCATTCCAATTTGCATGCAAATGGTTTATCAGGAAAATTCCATTCCCAGCAACCAGCAAGTGAAAAACAACTGTAATCTACACTTCAGGGCCACCATACAGAGCTTAATGAATCGCAAAGAGAGAAGGAAGTGACAGACCTATGAGAGGATCGATTTCCACTGGCAGCTGGTATGGCTGGTCTTGTACAGCACCTTGATGAGCTGGAATTCACAAAAGATAAAAAAAAAAGAGAGAAAGAGCATTATTTTTCATATACTGAGCTACATAAAAATGCTTAAGTCAAATCTCATGTAGAATTGTTTCCAACCTCCAAATCTCTCAAGACAGTTTTGTGAAATTTAAACAAACAAAAAATCCAGGTGCTTCTATGGCTAGCTTATTAAACATTTATTTTAGATTAGCGCCGTTCTGAACGTGTGCCATCAGCAGTGGCTCCAGTCCTAGGCCATAAGCTATAGCAGATGCTTGACTGGCAACCTCTGATGCCGCAACAAAACAAAATTAAGTGGTAAAGAGCGCTGAAAACAAAATGTGACAACCATCTGCTGACTGTAGCAAATACTAGTTTTTTTGTTACTTCTTAAAAAGGCAGTTTTGAATGCTGCAGCACAAAGGATCCACAAAAACGTCAATTTATGATGGAGAAAGGGAAAGCTCCAAGTCAAAGAACATTCAATGCTTCATCCATCACTTAAATCGATCAATTGAAAGTTGGAATAAAAATAAAGAAAGCTATCTGCAGATAAATGTTTTAGTTAAATGCATTTGGCTGAAATGTTTTCCTGAAGATTTGATTGCGGTTGAAAAAAAACTTTTATTAATATTTAATATTTCCATGGTTTCCATTTAAAATAATGAGAAGCAAATGAGTAACAAAAATCAATCCATACTAAGGACAGTTTGTTTAATTTTCAAAATGGTTTTAAGGATTCAGAGGTACCTATTTTGTGATGGAAAAGAGATTTTATAGGCTGCAGCTCTGTGAAAGGTAGAAGGGTTTTTGGTGGATAAGAAGTATTGTAGGAAACGGGACTGACCACTGGCCCCTTGTACAACCTTGGGCAAATCATAAGCCCCAGAATGAAGGGTTTAGAATAGATAATCTTTTCAGCTTTGTAATTCTGAGAGTTAAATTCTTGGTCCTTTTCCAAAAGATTTTCCTCCAATGACTCAGCCATTCACTCTGGTCAATATCTGCCTTTTATAGACTCATAAGCATTTTAACTATTGCTTGGTTGGTATTAGAGCTCTGCTTAATATCATCAGATTCTAAGACATCTTTCTGACTGTCCTTGAGGGGCTGAAAATAAAAATGGCATACATTCCAATGTGTTCATTAGATTAATTTTAAAATAATTATGTCAGCATTTCCGCTGTTATTAAAGACCAACTTTTCAAGGACTTTTCAATGATCTTTTGGAAGATCACTAATATGATAAAATACCTGAATATCAGTAATACTGATAAAATACCTGAGTATAATATTAGCACTAAAAATTATAGTTGAGTATAAATACGATATTAAAGTAGATGAAAAATGAAAGCCTTAGGACTCCCTCTTTTGCTAAAGGTATTGTTTTTGCTGATTACAGCTCTGCCAGTAAAGAAATCACAGCACACATACGGGGACTCATGAAGGAAAAGCTCAGCCTCTGATTTACCAACACAGCATTTACTCCAGCAACACCAGTGCCCATCAACACTAATACCCTGAGAAGCTGTTTCTATGTCTTTAGGAATCTGGGATCACGGAAACATTAAAACCAAACTGTCAGTGAAAGAGATTTAGCAGGGAAGCTATTTTTAGCAATGCTTCAAGTTCCAATTCTGCTGCTGACTGCCTGTGTGACCTTTGGCCAGTCATGCCTACTCAGTGTTTCAAGCTCCTGCTCTGTTAAATGGGTTAGGCTGAACCACAGGGAATCACCAACACCTGATGTCTTGACCTATTAAAATGGCAATTTTGTATGGTTCAGCCTAAGTATAGAACCTACATCTTAAGGTTGTCGAGGGGATTCAGTGAGTTAATACATGTGAAGCAATTAAAACAGTATTTAGAAGATAGAAAATGCCCTATGAAGGTTAGGTGCCATTATTTTATTTTTTCTGGATGTTCCTCAAGGTCCCTTGAATGAGATGGAAGGATAAAGATGATTTTTCTCTAAATCAGAACTCAAGACACTATATTGACAAGAGCTAGCTGTCTTATGAATGAATTATGGGAATCAGAAAATCAGAAAAGAATCAGAATCTAAACTAAAAAAAAAAAAAGTGTAACATGAATCTGATATTCACTGAAGAAAAACTGTTAGGAAGTTTTGACATTTGTTTCAATCAAGGCACACTGACAAGTAAAGGTAGCAAAAAGCAGGATGAAAGATCAGGTATGTTTATTACACACCTGAAATGAGGCACAGATTTAATAAAATGTATACTTAACATTTCTAGGTGTAGGTGTACTGAGAACTGGGGAGCATGTTGTAGGAAGAGATCACCTGAGTTTTTCCATATGCTATTATTCTTTGCATTATCTGGTGAGGAGTGGCTCTATCATACTATAAAGCCAGAGGACAGGGGCAAAAACCACCAGCGACACAAGGCACCGACCTAAAGAAGGCTCAAAGGAGCCAGCTCCTTTGCCAGACCCAAAGGAGCTGGCAAAACAGATGCAGTCGTCTCTCTTCTTATCTTACAGAAAAGCGAGCCTGGGCTCAGAGCAGTTGGATGTCCCATATGGGGTACTCCAGCAGAAGGAGGCTGCCCCTGAATCACTTTCCAGGTCTAGAGGACAGTGGTGGGCAGGGAGAAGAAGAGCTGACCAGCAGGCAGTAAGGACAGCCAGCCTTCCATGCAGGGCCACGGGCTTGCTTCAAAGGGGAGGGTCAGGAGCTCAGTCACCACAGGGAGGGAGGGAGCCTGACACCTGAGGATCAGCCTACCAGCTCTCTGGTGGAGCGGGCTCAGCTCCTGCTCACTGCTAGGCTAGAGGAAAGCCAGGAACGCACAGTGCTTGGGGCTTTCTAGCAGCTAAAAAGGTTTGTCTCTGCTCACACATACTGTCGCCCTGTTTAAACTGAACGAGTTCCCAGAGCTGCCGCAGCAGCCACCCAGGATGAGCATCGTTGGGCGGGGCCTGGTGCCACGCACACTGGTGCTTATTATGCCAGGCTCTATGGTAACCGCACACAGTGGAGGAAGATGATCCTCTGTGTGCCTGACAGAACACACTACCAGCATCTTTTTCTTCTAATGAGTGATATTTAGAGAAACAACAGCAAAAAAAATCAAATTCATTAATCAAATTATAATCTTTAGTCCCAAATATAAGTATGTCATCTGCATACACATTTACCTCTGCAAGATAAGTTCACTTAAAGACAGGGAATAAAAGGACCTAGTAATAGAGACATGATACGTATCGCAATTTTAACTTTCTCTACCATTTATGAAATCTATTCTCTAATCAAGTATTATCATTCATTTCTAATGGCCAGGAAAATGGCTATATTTAAGAAATTCTGACACCAACCATGGATTTTTCATGAAGGGTACCAAATTATCGTATTGACCATAGTTAGTTAGCACATCTAGTTTTTATCTGAACATTAATTCAGTTCTGTTCCATTCTAAACATTCTAGCATTTAATGTGGCATGAGACCCTTGGTCAAGAATTCATATCTGTGCAACCATTTCAGGTATTATAATGGGTGGTGCTATATGTACACTTTACAGATTTAATAACAAGTTAACAGACTATTAAAGGCTATCCTTTCAAATTTCCTACCTAAAATAATGGCTTGGGGATGAAAATCCTATAATCTTCAGGACTTTGAAAGATTTTCCTTCTTTAAAAAGAGAATTTCTAACCAGTGGCCACAAGGAACAGTACTAAATCCAGATCCCAACATTCCTGTTCTAATGAGAGGCAATAAATCACAGAAGAATGAACATAAAATTTGAGTCAGAAAACTCAGGTTCAAACCTGGCGCTGCCACTGAGTGGCCCATATGTGATACTGAACAAGGCAGGATCCCCAGGGCTCTCCATCTTCAGGGGTAGAATGTGAGCGTGGACAAGACCAACTCTCATGTCTCTTCAAGTTGTGATGGTGTATGAGTCTAATGGTTATTTCAGTATCTTGCCCTTCAGTTCAGTTCAGTGGCTCAGTCGTGTCTGACTCTTTGCGACCCCATGGATCGCAGCACGCCAGGCCTCCCTGTCCATCACCAACTCCCGGAGTTCACTCAGACTCAACGCCCATCGAGTCAGTGATGCCATCCAGCCATCTCATCCTCAGCTGTCCCCTTCTCCTCCTGCCCCCAATCCCTCCNTGGCCACTGCTGAGTGTTCCAAATTTGCTGGCATATTGAGTGTAGCACTTTCACAGCATCATCTTTCAGTATTTGCCCTTAGTCACCCTAATTCTTCAGCACTTAATGAAAGGACAAGATATACTTAAGGGTTTGTAGTATTTTGGCTGTGTAATTTGCGTGTCCTTTTTCTATTACCCACAACGAATAGTTCCATGCCCTGTATAAAAAGGCACACAGTAGACAACAAGAAGTGTATATGGAGCAAATGAATACGTGGGGAAAAAAAAGGAACATCTGATAAATCAATACAGGCTATTTATGGACATGACACGGAATATTATTGTATGATAATATTTATCTCCAAGAGTAAAGACAAATCACTAGATACCAAAGAACAGTTCATGTTTTAACTTTTGTATTAATATTACATGCTTCAGAGGGACTTCTTTAAACCTTTCCAAGTATTCAACATTTTGATTCAGACTAATATGTTTTGAAAACTAACAAGCTTAAATGTTGAGATATAATATATTTAGGTGGATATAACAATTTATTTTGGATCCCTGGTGGCTCAGATGGTAAAGAATCTGCCTGCAATGTAGGAGAGCTGGGTTTGACCCCTGAGTCAGGAAGATGCCCTGGAGAAGGGAATGGCTACCAACTTCAGTATTCTTGCGTGGAGAATTTCATAGACAAGAGGAGTCTGGTAAACTGCAGTCCATAGGGTCACAAAGAGTCAGACACAACTGATTGACTAACACTTACAATATCTTTATACAGTGTTCAGCAGTTACTATGCCTTAGAAGGGTATGTCTTCACTTACCTGGAAGGTTGTGCCACTTGTTCATGGCGAACAGCCGGTTAGCAGTGACTGTGATCACGGCAGGAGTCGCCAGCCCAGGCTGGGTGTTGGCCGCCACGTGAGTGACAGGGGAGTTGGAGGGGAACTTTAGAACCATGATAACATCCTGCTGAGCTTGGTCTGTGAACATCAATGGACTCTGCAGGAGGAGATACTGTTGAGTGGGCAAGACAAGATCCAAATATACGAGAAGGAAACGACAAGGAAAGACAGGAAAGAAAGAGGGTATAGGAAAAGAAGAGGAAGACCATGTTAACCCAAGTTGCAAGTGAGAGCACAGAGAGCAGAAAGGCTTAGAGAAACAGCAATTAGGATTTGTCTGGTTTTCACATGTCATTAGTTGAATTTCTAGGTGACTGAAGTAAAATACATGAATGGTCACTTTAAAAACCCATAAATTTTTATTAACTTTCTTTCCCACCCCATTCCCAAGAAGAACTAAAAAAAGTGACTTGATTTAGATTCTAAATAGGCAAAGTATTGAGGACTGTGTTAAACCATTCCTACAGTTATTATGCATGAGATAATAATATGAGAATGAGAACAGGCCATAGGCACAAAAGCCACCCAAGGTAATTGCCAAACATTATCAAAAGTTGTGTTGAGTCAGTACAAGGATTTTGACAACTAAATAAAGAGATAGTTAATTAACAAATATATTTATAAACAACAGTTGTACAGCATGCATTATTACAGTAGAGAAATAATTTATGAACGTGATGCACAAACTTAATTATAAAGGTGTTTCAAAGCAATGCATAATTAAGTGTACTTGCAGAAGCAATATATTTATATAGTGTACCAAGCCATAAACACTGCCCTATTATAATGCGGATGCCACTGCTTTGTGCTGTAGCTAAGGGTGAACAGAAATACCTAGATGCCTCTCCTCTGGGTCGGTAAAGAAAGGAAAGCTCAAGCCTTTCGATCTCTCCTTTGAAAAGCAAAGTGTAACTGAAATGATACACAAAACACTGTTCTAATAGCTAGCAACATAATAAATCTGGAAGACTACTAAGGATTTAGAACATTCCTACAAACCATATGTCATAATCTGAGACATATACACCACCACACTGATTTATTGCCTTTATTTATACTTTGTGGTACTATGCTATCATACAGTAATTGCACTGTGCATTCTCAGCAATTCTCCACAGCCATGTCTATTTTCTAATAGCTGGTGAGTATCATTCAGAATTGAAACACCTTGATGAAGTGCTTCTGGTTGCTCTCTTACTGCCATTTTGC
Source organism: Neotragus moschatus (assembly GCA_006410615.1). Classification (NCBI taxonomy): domain Eukaryota; kingdom Metazoa; phylum Chordata; class Mammalia; order Artiodactyla; family Bovidae; genus Neotragus; species Neotragus moschatus. The sequence goes on from SJYA01002299.1 coordinate 150,430, forward strand.
AAAACACCAGGTATATGTAAATGTGTAGGCACATATATTTAACATGTATTCATTCAGAACTGCTAATAAAAAATTAAATACATTTGCATTTTTATTATCAGTCCTTTTAAAAAAGTTATTAAGAGTACTTAGAAAAACATATTGCACTAAGAATTCCTATTTGCACTCTTTGCATAAAGGTGTAAATAAAGGCAACTAATAAGCTACCCAGACACCCTTCTGAGCAAGTGGCTAAAAGCCAATCAATATTATGAGTTAATCCTCCCTGGATGCTCATTCAATTAAAGGTGTCAGTAATGCCTCATCTGATGTGGCCTCAATTAAATCCAACTATCTGATGGTGTGAAAGCACAGGGGGATACAGCAACAGCAGCAAAAGCAGACAAACAGGCAGCCTTCGTGGGCCTGCTAATTACTACACCTGGTGTATATTATGGCTCCTGCACGCAACACAGCACGAGGCGCCTTAATTTCTGCTGCATTTGTGTGCATGTGTGTGTGCTGCAGTCATCACTGATGGGGGGACTCATCTGAAGAGTAGTATAAGCAATACACATTCGGGTCTTTGAGTTTCAAAACCTCTGATATCAAGTAAGTAATCTTTGTTATGCTAAGAACCTCTTACATGGTTTTAAGGATTTCTGTGAAACTGTGTGAAAATGAGAAACAATGAGCCAACCACAAACAAAATTTCCTATAAGCTAGCTTTGACGAAGTCTGGAGAAAAGGAAATGAATGTCATTTCAGAAAACCAAACTGTGTTTTCCAATTGTGTGGGTTTTTTTAAAAAATAATATTTACCAAAGTCAATTTATAAACTCTGAGGAAGTCAGACGACAACATACATCATGAAGTCTCACTGAAAGGAAGCTGATACATATTTCTGAGCTTAACAGCTCATATTGTAAATACAATAAGGCTCAAATTGAATAATTCCAATGTTTATGCCCTGAAAAAAACACGGAAAAATCTCTAACATATAGGAAGAATGTCTTGTGTACACAGTGCCTCTAGTGGGCCAACTCTTAGCCACAGGGAAAGGAAGAGCCCTCTTCCACAGAAAGCTGCAGAAACCATATCCAGAGCCGCCGTTCCTGCATCCTGAGAACATGCTGGCTCTCCGGTAGTTCCTGTGCATTTCAGCCTGGTGAGAGCGCCTAACGGAGGCAAGAAGCAAGAAACTCTCTGGGGAGTGCCATCGCATCCGTAGCCAGTGAGTATGGAGTGAGGGGCACTAGATGCAAGAAAAAGCCAGCTGGGCATACTGGGTTCGCCCAGAGGGATGGTGACAGCTGCTGATGAGCAGGACAACCAGTCATGGGGGAAAGAGAGAGAAACCCTCATCAATCCTGCGGGCCCCTGCCAGCCCCGCCTGACACAGAAGTGGGAAACCACTATAGTTAGATTTCGTTCGGTTTTCCCAGATTACGTGTGCACTTGTTGACAACTCTGGTTTCTTTCTAACACACTTTTGTTTCCCACCCACATATGTGTAAGAGGGAAAAGCACAATTTGCACAGGTCTGAAAAAGAGCTCAGGTTTTCAATTCAGAGGATAAACATAATGGGAAAGATGGCCTCCCGTCCTCAAATAATCATGTGCCGCTCCGGCCTTCCCACCCTCGGGACAGGAAGGCTGATCTGCCTCGGTGAGCCAGTCATCCTTTGGTCATGGGGAGAGACTTGGCAGTAGGAACTCCCTCTTGGCCCCAGTGACCAAGGCTGTGCAGTGACCCAGGTAGAAAGTCAATGGGGCAGTGGAGGTGCTTCTATTAGCCAGCACTGCAGCAGCCTGTGTCTCATTGACAAGCTATTACTAAAACTAATTCTGATCCCCAAACATAAATCATTCTTACTATTTTTATGGCACTATCTTCCATTGTTCTTGTCAAATGTCGGCTTTCTGTGTAGTCTTTTCACTAAAAGCTACCCTTTATGCTCTTTTAAATACGATTTCCCCTGCTTCAAAACACTGAGGGGAAAAGGTGACGCAAATAAATGTTTAAATGTTTGTAGTTTATAGTAATGGTCAATTCGTATCATTAGAGAAAGAAGGGGAAGAAAGCCTTGGAAGAAGAAAGATAATGACAAAGATGGGAAAATGAGAAAAGACACAAAGAAGAAGGAAAGATGGGAAGAGACAGAGAGTTGGAGGCAGAGAGGACCACAGCTGTATCCAGGGCCCTGCTGGCTGCCCCTCTCCTTCCCAGCATCCAGCGAAATCCTACCACTCTAAGCCCCAACATGGAATTAGAACCTATTCTAAATTACTCATTGTGTTTATGGAAACAGACTCTATGTCCCCGTTCTTACTTTAAAACAGTAATGAGCAACCTGTTTTATTGATGGACAATTCAAGAAAAAATAAAACACCTATAGCCTACACTTAAAATATTTTTACCATGCCATGCAGTGTGTTCTTATGCTGAATTTGTTGTCATGAAAGAATGTGCCCCTGAAATTTCAGGAAACATGAAGGAGGAATAGCCACAGATTTTGCAGCTCTTGTCTATTTCCCTGCTTCTGATTCTAGGCGGGCCTCTGACTTGCTTTGGCCAACAGAAAGCAACATAAATGATGCTATGCAAGATCAAAAGCAAGCTTCAAGAAGTCATGCAAAAGTGTTCTCCTGGAACACTGCGCATGGGACTGGCCTGGGCCAACCTCCCTGATGAAAGACCACATGGAAAGAGCAGTCTCGCCTCTTCGCACCCACCGCAGCAGTGTGCAAGGCAGGAAAGGTGAACGAGAAGAAATGCCTATCTACCCCTCAGAATCACAGGAAAGAAAAATCACTGTTCTAGGTACTAAGCTTTGGGTATTTGGTATATCACACCATCATTTTCTTCCTCCAAGGTTCCCGACTCTCAGCAACATAGCCTACGTATTAGGATTACTTTCAAATTTCCCAAAGTGAAAACATTGGGATGTAAAGAATAAACACAACAGGAAAACTAATCTAGGCACGCATAGGATCAAACCAGAAAACGTATCCACCCTCTAGCCTAGAATAAGGATGTAAGACAGTGATGGGACTTTTAATTCTGCAACACAGAACATGATGCCCTGATGAAATACTGGACCACTGGAGCAATGTCTGCCCTCCTTAAGAGTCCAGGAGAACAGGGAGTATTTGCTGGCTGTTATCAGGTTCACAAATAGTACATTAGAAGAACAGGCCAAGGTGTGGTGGAGAAGCTCAAGTACAACGGAAGTTTGTTAAGAATGTCAAGTAGGGTCTCAAAGAGACGCGAGAAATGAGAGAGCAGGCTGCACTTACCGCTTGCATGGCAGAACCTCTGGGAGGGTGGGGCTCTATGAGCAGCTGAGATGGCGTCTGCCCAAAGCTTCGGATTTGAGCTTCCACAGCCTGAAAAAGGCACAGGCAAGTTTGAGGGTTAAGAGGTGCTAACTATAGGCAAAATGACCACAAGTGTCACCTGGAAATGTCAGCCCTTACTTCTGGCTTGTTTCATACTGGAAATCAACCCTGTGCTTCCACAGTGGGGCTGAGCACCTGGCCAGGCAATGAGGCTGAGGCCGCTCTGCAGGGCCAGGGCAGCTGTGCCTCCTAAACCCTGCAGAACTTTCTCATCTTGTGCCATGATGGGAAACAGAAACCAGCTCTTACAATCAGAAATTGTCCTTTTTGGCTCCATCTCTATTTTCTTGCATTTTTCCCCCTGCTTGCATCATCCCTGTTGACTTAAGGCTAATCTTTTACAGGTACAGAGAAAACCAAGCGCTTCTTTGATTCTAGGCCCTATCTCACTCTGGGTAGTAGAAGAAAGAAACACAGCACCTATGAAAATCGCCTGACGCTCTTACTTTTGCCATGGGAAGAGCATTATTGTTGACAGTCTCTTTGAACTTAGGTGGCTGAACAGCAAAGTAAAAGCCATACGCTGCATCCAAGCAACAGCCCAGGAACCGTCTGTGCGCTCTTTTTGGAAGATGTGCGCCTAAGCCCTTTGTTGCGAGCCCCTCACTCCTGTCCAGCCAGCCCAGGCTCATCACAGAAAACTCTGAAATGCCAGATGTGGTCGCTGTCTGTAATGATTTTATTTCTTTACTTGTTTATGCCTATCTCCTCCCACTAAAACAAGATCTGTGAGAGCCAAGACCTTATCTATTTAATTCACTCTTAGATCTTTAAAACTGGGTGAATGAATAAATGCCACAGTATGTGTGAGGGGAAAGAAGGAAGCAGAGACATATAAAGGTGACTTCACCCCTACGGCAGTATTTTTCACTTCTCGGCTAAAAGGAGGAAGAAAATCTCTTTATAAGGGAATATATGTTTGTCATGCTATTTTTTAATTCCTAAGAAAACAGGTATTTCAATTTTTATATGCTCTGCAGAACTGTAGGCGATTAATAAATCATAAGCAGGGAAATAAAATTATGCAGTATTAACTTCCTTGTTTTATTTGATGAGGATGCCATTAGTAGTCCTTTACCACCATCTTTTAAGAAACAATGATAGCAATTCAGCCATTTGTGTATTCAATCGTAATCATCAATGATGTAAACAGCATATGAGGTATCAGTGTTTCTGCCCTTGAAGAAAGTATTCCTAATATAGAAAGCAGAGCATGTACTTGGATGATTGAGTAACAGTCTGATGCAGTTAGCTCAATAAATTCAAGGAATGCACTATGACTGGCTTAGGCAGAAAGGACTGCAAAGGCCTCTGTGACAGCTGAGTGGTATGGGAAAAGCACCATGGGCTTTGAAGTCACACAGACCATGTGCTAATACTGACTGCACACAGTTTACAAGCTATGTGACCCCGGGCAAGTCATTCAACCTCAGTTTCAATTTTCTTCCTGTAAGATATGGATGATAATAGTAATATCAACCTCACAGTGTTATTCAGTTCAGTTCGGTTCAGCTCAGTTGTGTCCGACTCTTTGCAATCCCATGAACTGCAGCACGCCAGGCCTCCTGGAGTCTACCCAAACCCATGTCCATTTAGTCAGTGATGTCATCCAACCATCTCATCCTCTGTCATTCCCTTCTCCTCCCGCCCTCAATATNTCACAGTGTTATTCAGTTCAGTTCGGTTCAGCTCAGTTGTGTCCGACTCTTTGCAATCCCATGAACTGCAGCACGCCAGGCCTCCTGGAGTCTACCCAAACCCATGTCCATTTAGTCAGTGATGTCATCCAACCATCTCATCCTCTGTCATTCCCTTCTCCTCCCGCCCTCAATATTTCCCAGCATCAGGGTCTTTTCAAATGAGTCAGCTCTTCACATCAGGTGGCCAAAGTACTGGAGCTTCAGCTTCAACATCAGTCCTTCCAATGAACACCCAGGACTGATCTCCTTTAGGATAGACTGGCTGGATCTTCTTGCAGTCCAAGGGACTCTCAAGAGTCCTCTCCAAACCCACAGCTCAAAAGCATCAATTCTTCGGCACTCAGCCTTCTTTATAGTCCAGCTCTCACATCCATACATAACTACTAGTAAAATCATAGCCTTGACCAGAGGAACCTTTGTTGGCAAAGTTACGTCTCTGCTTTTTAATATGCTGTCTAGTTTGGTCATAACTTTCCTTTCAAGGAGTAAGCGTCTTTTAATTTCATGGCTGCAATCACCATCTGCAGTGATTTTGATATTGAAGAGTAAATAGTATGTATGCAAAAAATACAGCAAAGTGCTTACTGGTACAGATTAGACTCTTAATATGCAGTCAACCAATATTCACTGAGGGCTACCAACAACAATAATCCTGAATTAGGAAACGGTAACCCACTCCAGTATTTCTGCCTGGAGAATCTGATGGATGACGGAGGAGCCTGGCCAGCTAGAGTCTGTGGGGTTGCAGAGTCAGACACAACAGAGCACACACACACACACACACCAATAACATATATTTATTTAGTAGTTACTACTAGCCAGATATTTTTCTATGTGATGTTAGTATCTTGTTTCATTTAATCTTTAAACTGTATGATGTGAGTACTTTACTGTATCTATTTACTGATAAAGAAAAATAATGCACAAAGAACTTAAATATCTTGTCCAAGGTCACACAGTAATTAAACAGCAGGCTCAAATTTTGCACGTAAGCAGCTTGATTCAGGACCTCATACTCTCAACCAGTAAGCTATTCTTCCTTGTCTGTTAGGGACAATGCCATAGCCTGGGATAAGACTGAGCCCAGAAAAAGCATGAGTTTACAACCCAACGAGTGAATTAATAAAGGAGCTCTAATGTCAACATCACCATCATCATTAAGTGTTTGCTCACACACAATTAGAGAGCATGGCTTGGCAGGGGATAAGGCTGGCCCCAGACTGCAGAAACTAGAAAAGAAGTCACCAGGGAGTGAGGAGTAGAGACTAGGGCCACTTCAGAGCAGTATCTAAAACATTTTTTGATGGGGTGAAATCAATTCATGATCAACATCAAGGACAATCTTGAGGCAAAAAAAATCACAAAAGGGCAACCTTTTGGTGGGCAGGCCTAAGGTAGTCATGGAGAAGGAGGTGGGAGCACTGCTCTTTCAAGATGCATGGATTCAAAACTGGCTTAATGTAAACCTTAAGGCACTTTTAAAAACAGCAAAGCCAGTGCCCTTTCCCTCGACTGCTGCCTTCAGTGGTCTTGGCCCCACAGCCCACATACATTTCCCCTCATTTAAAAGAAAGGGAGTGGAGAACAGGCAGCTTACACACTTGGCCTATGGAGCTAATTGGGTAAGACTGCTAATCCTGATTTTTCCATTTATTTGCTGTGTTTGACTGGTTGCTTAATCTGTTTCCCCATTGATAAAATAGAGAAAATAATAATACCTCACTTGGAGAATTATATGGAAAATTAAGTAATACCTATAAAGTGTTGAGCACAATGCCAAGCAGCACATACAAGGCACTAAATAAAATATTGTTGGGTTTGGGGCCTTAGCATGATCCCCATTAAACACAGCTAAAACATAAAAGGAAGAAACACTTCAAGAATTTACAATGAGAGTGGTGATAATAATTAATACATTATTTAAAAAAAAAAAACAAACTGAAATCTGGCTCAGTATTTCAAAGTATACTATAGGGCTAAGTGGCCAGAGTTGGAGAGATCTCCTTGGAGATTTAGAGAGCAGTCCGAAACTGGATACATCAGTCTTTATGGAAGCTGTGTTATTTGCGAGAAAGAGATAAATATGTGAACCACAATCTAAGGCAAAATCAACAAGTCTTAGAGACTGATGACTTTGAGCAATGAAGAGAAAAGACAATACTAATTCTCTTTTTTTGAACTTGCGTATTTTAGAGTAGTAAAGCAATGAAGAGAAATATAAATGTCTGTGAGGGAGACCTAGCTTTGCAGGAGAAAGACAGTGCATTTTATGTCAGATGTGGAAATCTGAAGTGATAGTACAGCTGTCGAGCCAGGCTGAGACATCCAGGGGACAAAAGAGAGCCTAGGACTGGCCCTGGGCTGAAACATCAGAGGCGTTCACTTGGGTGTCATTCACACAAGAAAAATTTAAGTCAATGGTTTTTGATCCTTCCCTCTCACTCTGTTTATGTATGTATTTTTAAGCAGCAGAAATGATTTCCTTTTTCAAATGAACTTTTACACAAAACCCCAATACAAAAAACATAGAGACAGGGCTATTTAACTTCCAGGGTTCAGTCGCTCAGTTGTGTCCGACTCTTTGTGACCCCATGAATCGCAGCACGCCAGGCCTCCCTGTCCATCACCAACTCCCGGAGTTCACTCAGACTCGCGTCCATCGAGTCAGTGATGCCATCCAGCCATCTCGTTCTCAGTGGTCCTTAAAGGTGGGCAAAACTATCCTTACACAGCAGCTCCTGAGGGAATTCTGAGAAATCTTAGGACTCTGGAGCACAGTTTGAAGTCCATTGGTTAAGCTCCCAGGAAGAAAATATATGAGACACATACATAAAAGGACACAGAGGTGAAACTTAGGGTATGCTCATATTTAGGATTCAATATGAAGACGATGACGATAGAAGGGAGAGGTTGCTGGGAGCTGGGGAGCAGGATAGGGTGATGTGGAAGCTATAGATGAGAATTTCAAAGAGCGAATGGTCAGTAACACCAACTACTATAGAGAAACCAAGAACAATGACATTATCGCACATACATTTTTACTATAGATATAAATTAAATGCAACTGGCCTCAATACTACATAATACCAATATCCTTGATACTACATGTACTTAGCCTTGTTTTGAAATCAAAAGTACATAGATGGTGAGAAAACTTTTAAAAACACCAATCTCTCCTTTCTAACACAATTTTTTTTTGGGGGTCTTAAAATTTTAATAAAATTTGCACGTTACTGACCTTTTACAGGGAAATGATTTTTCAAGTCATGGAACACAGTGGTGTGAATTCTGTCTCAATTATGAAATAAAAGTTGTATTATCCCACACAGGTTGAATAATATTTTTCTTTCTAAGTCCTTAAGACATCTAAAAAAAATTATATAATTCTTAGACACAAATGTTATATTTCTTGACTAACCTTTGAGTTGTTGCTGATAACAATGCAATAGAAAGGGCTTTATCAAGTGAGAAAATTATAGAATAAGACTGTAAGGTAATCTCAAATCTTTATAGTCAAACCTAACATCATCAATGGATAATTCTAGATTCTTCTCCTTGTTTCTAAAGCTCATTGCCATTCTGCCATTGTCTTGATCTCTACAGTAACTTGCACTGTTGATCACACCGTGGTTGCTTCACATCTCTCTGGTCTGCATCTACGGCTCTATACCAGCCTGGCTCTCTAACCTACTCCTTTATTCTCTGCGTTCTGCCAACCTCTGCTCTTCTCATCCACAAATGAACTCATCACTGCACGTTCTCTTTTCACACTCCAATTTTCTTGATCTAAACTTCCTGCCCTAGAAATTTTTTTTTTTTTTTTTACTGTCATGACTTCAAATCTTAGCTTTATATGAAGGATTTCCAAATCTAAAGCCAGAGGACTGTCAATGTCTATGAAGTGTTCATTTACACTTTGCCTGATGGCCGTCCATCTATATACTATGTGTATATCTCAGCACACTTAGAATTATCAAATCTAAAATCTGGAAAAATTATTTTTATTCTAGCATTCCTCAATCAAGGATGAGACTCCCCTTTTGATTTCATTTTTAATGCTCAGAATCTTACTAATATTTAAAAATTTTACCTCTTGTATATAATCAGTAATCACTTCTAATTTCTAATCTTTCTAATCATTTCTAAATTCTAATTTCTAATCACTTCTTTTATAAGTTTCTCATACTCATCATTTCTATTTGAATCCAGGAATTTCTTACGATTTCAGGTATTGAGAATTATAATAGTGTCTCTTCTGTCATTTGTCATTTGATTTCTTCCTACAGACTTGCACTTTCTCAAACTCTTCATGTAATATTCCCCTGATCAAATGTCTTCAATTAACTGGCAGTTCTTAAAAGATACAGTCTTACTCCTTCGTATGAGGCACTGAGAAGAATGCTATATAATTTCTATGGTATCCTTGACAAAAAATAAATAGCTTCACTTGAATCATGAGATAAATTCAGAGGCATTCAACAAAATACGTGAGCACTTTCCACAAATCTCAAGACTATTAACGACAAGTAAAGACTGATTGATTCTTACATGTATAAGAGAACCAAGAAGATGTCGACTAAATACATGTGATTTAGTCATTGCATAAGATCATTAGGCTTCTCTGGTGGCTCAGAGGTTAAAGTGTCTGCCTGCAATGCAGGAAACCTGTGTTCGATCCCTGGGTCAGGAAGATCCCTTGGAGAAGGAAATCGTAACCCACTCTAGTACTCTTGCCTGGAAAATCCCATGGACAGAGGAGCTTGGTGGGCTACAGTCCATGGGGTCGCAAAGTGGTGACCTTCACAAGGTCTGTAGCTTAATTACACTGAGAAAATATTATTTCCATGGTCTTGATCATTTCACTAAAGTTATGCAACATGGTGATGGTAGGGGAGGGAAGAAACAAACATGTGCTTGGGAAGAAACATACAAAAGAAATTTTGCAACTTGTCTGTGGCTAAACTGCATTCAAAGTACAAATTTTTTAAAAGGAAGAAAAAGATGAAGGCCTTCTGCTAGTCCCTCATCCAACTCTCTGTACAATCAAGCAGGTTTTCTTTCACAAACAAAACCAGCCATTTCTACCTCACATTTTCTCTTATGCCACTGTCTCTCCTAGATTAGTTCCTTCATCTTCAGTTTTCTAAGTCATATCACTCTCTAGAAAACCCTGCTTTTCTAGGTCCTGCCTTGGTGGCGGCGGCGGTGGTGGTGTTCAGTTGCTAAGTCGTGTCTGACCCTTTGCAGCCTCATGGACTGCAGCACACCAGGTTTCCCTGTCCTTCAATATCTGTCAGAGTTTGCTCAAATTCTTGCACCTTGAGTCAGTGAGGCTCTCTAACCATCGCATCCTCTGCCACCTCCTTCTCCTTTGGCCTTCAATCTTTCCCAGCATCAGGATCTTTTCCAATGAGTCAGTTGTTCACATCAGGTGGCCAAAGTATTGGAGCTTCAGCATCAGTCCTTCCAATGAATATTCAGAGTTGATTTCCTTTAGGATTGCCTGGTTTGATCTTCATGCAGTCCAAGGGACTCTCAAGAGTCTTCTCCAACTACACCAGTTTGAAAGCATCAATTCTTCAGCACTCATAACTACTGGAAAAACTAGAGCTTTGACTATACAGACTTTTGTTGGCAAAGTGATGTCTCTGCCTATTTTTTTTTTTTGTTTTTTTGGCCTAGGTCTGTCAGTTTTCTTTCTAAGGAGTGACTGGTTTTTAATTTCATGGCTGCAATCACCACCTGCAGTGATTTGGAACCCAAGAAAATAAAATCTGTCATTGTTTCCACTTTTTTCCCTTCTATTTGCCACGAAGTGATGGGACCAAATGTCAAGATCTTAGTTTTTCGAATGTTGAGTTTTAAATCAGCTTTTTCACTCTCCTCTTTCACCCTCATCAAGAGGCTCTTTAGTTCCCCTTTGCTTTCTGCTATTCAGTGCAGTTCAGTTCAGTTGCTCAGTCGTGTCCAACCCTTTGCGACCCCATGAATCGCCGCACGCCACGCCTCCCTGTCTATCACCATCTCCCAGAGTTCACTCAAACTCACGTCCATCGAGTCGGTGATGTCATCCAGCCATCTCATCCTCTATCATCCCCTTCTCCTCCTGCCCCCAATCCCTCCCAGCATCAGAGTCTTTTCCAATGAGTCAACTCTTCGCATGAGGTGGCCAAAGTTCTGCCATTAGGATGGTGTCATCTGCATATATGAGGTTGTTGAAATTTCTCCTGGAAATCTTGATTTCAGCTTGTGATTCATCCAGCCCAGCATTTCATATGATGTACTCTGCATATAAGTTAAATAAGCAGGTGACAATACACAGCCTTGTCATAGTCCTTTCTCAAGTCTGAACCCGTTGGTGTTCCACGTGCAGTTCTAACTGCTGCTTCTTGACCTCCAGACACAGGTTTCTCAGGAGACAAATAAGGTGGTCTGATATTCCCATCTCTTTAAGAATTTTCCAGTTTGCTGTGATCCACACAAAGACTTTACATAGGCAAAGAAGCATATGTTTTTCTGGAATTCCCTTGCTATTTCCATAATCCAACAAATGTTGGCAATTTGATCTCTGGTTCTGCTGCTTCTTAGAAACCTAGCTTATACATCTGGAAGTTCTTGTTTCACATACTGCTGAAGCCTAGTTTGAAGGCTTTTGCGCACAACGTTGGTAGCATGTGAAACAAGCACAATTGTGTGGTAGTTTGAGCATTCTTTGGTATTGCCCTCCTTTGAGATTGGAATGAAAACTGACCTTTTCCAGTCCTGTGGGCACTGCTGCTGCTGCTGCTGCTAAGTCGCTTCAGTCGTGTCCAACTCTGTGCGACCCCATAGACGGCAGCCCACCAGGCTCCCCCGTCCCTGGGATTCTCCAGGCAAGAACACTGGAGCAGGTTGCCATTTCCTTCTCCAATGCATGAAGGTGAAAAGAGAAAGTGAAATCGCTCAGTCATGTTGCTTCACATACTGCTGAAGCCTGGCTTGAAGGCTTTTGCGCATAACCTTGGTAGCATGTGAAACACGCACAACTGTGTGGTAGTTTGAGCACTCTTTGGCATTGCCCTCCTTTGAGATTGGAATGAAAACTGACCTTTTCCAGTCCTGTGGGCACTGCTGAGTTACCCAAATGTGCTGACATATTGAATGCAGTCAGCACTTTGATAGCATCATCTTTTAGCATTTTAAATAGCTCATCTAGAATTCCATCACCTCCACAAGCTTTTTGTTCATAGTAATGCTTCATAAGGCCCACCTGACTTCACACACCAGGATGTATGCCTCTGGGTGACCGACCACACCATTGTGGTTACCTGCATCACTAAGATTTCCCAAATCTTATAGCTTGTTCATGCTGCTAATTACACATTTAATTCAGGATTCCTTGTAATGTTAGTTTTTAGTATATTACTGGTCTGTCAAGCAACTAAATCACAAGGCTAGAATATCATGTATTTTAGAAGTGTGCGAGCAGGAAGAACAATGCCTTGTACAAACTATTCACACAACAAAGAAGTTTACCTGACCTTTTTTTGCTGTTGCTGTTAAAAATAACATCTTCTATTTTGCACATATGTTTTATCAATCAGTCTTATACCCCAAATGACTGATTTATAAAGATATACAAATAAGGTATTTTTTAAAAGCCAACTTTAAGTAGAAATCAAAGTAAAACAAAAACTGAACTGCAAAATAGAACCAGAAATGAACCATACACTTTAACCTATATTCTTCCTAGGATAACAAGCAAAATTATTAGTTTCTAGAGCCATGCAATGTGGCATTCCAGAGCATCTTTTTATTTGACTGTGGGGGTGGGTATAATTTAAAAGGTCATGAAGCTCTAGAATAAGACCAAATATTACTTTTCAGCACTGACAAGCTACCAGTAACTATTTTAAAAGTTATTTTATCTATTTATATTGCCTTTTAATATGAAAGTTATATGGCTGTTTGGTTCCTAAGCCTTGTCTAACTCTTGCAACCTCATGGGCTATAGACCACCAGGCTCCTCTATACATAGGATTTTCCAGGCAAGAAAACTAGAGTGGGTTGCCATTTCCTTCCTCATATTTAGTACCTTTTATGTACCAAGACCGCCCAGTACTGGGACAGAAACAAGCTCAAGAGAAGAGCAAAGTTTAATTTCTTTCTTTTTTTTTTTGGGCTGCGCTACACAGCATGTGGGATCTTAGTTCTCTGACCAAGGATTGACTTGTGTTCCCTGCAGTGGGTATTCCAGGAAGTCTGGAGCACAGTTCTTGATGAGACAAAACGAGGGTGAGAGGGAGAATGGGGAGTGATAAGTAAAGACTGATATCTGTTGCTACAAAGAGGACGAAAGAGTCTTTGTTAGAAAAGTTCTATAAGGTGTCACTAAAGGCAGTCCTGGGTGTTCATCAGAAGGACTGAAGCTGAAACTCTGCCAACTGATGCAAAGAGCTGACTCACTGGAAAAGACCCTGATGCTGGGAAAGATTGAGGACAGGAGGAGAAGGAGACGACAGAGGATGAGATGGCTGGATGGCATCACCTGCTCAATGGACGTGGGTTTGGGTGGACTCTGGGAGTTGGTGATGGACAGGGAGGCCTGGCGTGCTGCTGTTCATGGGGTTGCAAAGAGTCGGACACGACTGAGCGACTGAACTGAACTGAACTAAAAGGCAGTAATCCTCATTCTTTCAGCCCCCAACACACCTGAGGGATACAAAAACACTCCAGGGTCTCTCTGTAGCAGTGATTCTCAAAGGTCAAGTGAGAAATCCTGGGGGAATACGTGTGATTTGAAAAAATCCTTCAAGTAATTTTGTTTATCGCTCTCTCTTCACTTTTCACTCCAGCCCTTTGTATATACAGGAATATTTCTATTCCTGATATTCTGTTCTATTCCTGAATATTTCAGATGCATAACAAGAGGTCTGCAATCACAGGAAACATACAGGTATAACAGGAAGGTGAACAGGTAATAGGGTAGCTTAATGAACTCTACCAAATGCCTAAACTGTTTTTAATAAACTCTACTTCATCTAGAGAGTTTTGGTCCCAGGTGATAAATTTTTAGAATTTGTTTATTATGCTAAATTTTTATTATGAAATAGGATAATGAATCCCCATGTACCCATTAGTCAATTTCAATAATTATTAACACATTTGGCCTTAGGTTACTCCAAGGGGGGATTCAGCCTAGGCAATGTGCTAGAAAGATTTATTGGAAAAGAGGAGAGTGTGCCTGCCTTTAAGCAGTTTGTTTTTTCAGGTTTACTGCAAAACTACATGGAGAACAAAAATATCAAAAAATAATCCCAAATTATAAACATTAGCCAACAGCCTTCATCTTAGTTCACAAAGGTTAAAGGCATGTGGACTTGAAAGGAGACGTTCAGTGCTAAAGCTGCAAATTTGATTAGGTGACTTCTCTTGTTAAAATCCTTCCATCCAAATTCCTTATCACAGGCTGGCCCCATAGCATGAGGTTAAGTATGCAGACGGCTGCAATCAGAGTGCTGCAGTTCAGATATTAGCTTTATCACATACTAGCTGAGTGACTCTGGCAAGTTAGGCCTTAGTATTCTTGTCTAAGAATGGTGATAATGATAGTGGGTATTTATTGGGTTGTGGTAAAGTTTAAATGAAATAATATAAAACACAAAACAGTTCGTGACACCTCTGTGTCTGATGTTAATATTACAACATATACATAAAAGACAGCATGGTGTCTGGCTAAGGCTAAGGAAGCATTTACTAAATGTTTCTAATCACCTATAATTAAGACTAATAACAACAGCAACCTGGCTCTCCTGCCTATGTCTCCAGTCTCATCCTGACGCTGTCCCTCTTAAACTTTGTAAGATGTGATGTAATGTGACATGCTGCTTTTATATATATTGCTTTCCTATTCTTTTCTATCCCCTTTCTCTGTGTGGCTGCCTCCTCCTCATTCTTTAAGATGAGCTCACATATCTCTGCACCCTGAGAAGTCTCTTTCTAAGTTTCATCCAGACAGTTGCTCTCCCTCTCTGTTGCTCTTGGAGCAACTGTGTCCAGACCCCCTACTTACTTTATCTACTTAACTAAAATTCTTACCTACTTAACTAAATTGCTGGTCTAATTCCTGTCTCATTGAGAGCAGAGCCTTCCAAGTATTGCTGTGGTTCTGGGGGCTTGACACACAGTAGGTGCTCAAGAAATATGAATGAAATGCTAAATGAATGAAAGGTTATCCAAGTCAGCACAATTCAGCAGGGATACGGCTAAGAGATACCTCTTAACACTATCACAGAGCAGCCTAGCACTGAAAAAAACATTCTACTAAACATTTCTACTAGAAAGTTTACTTCATTCTTATTCATCAATTCCCAATTATTTCTGTAAATAGCCTGTTACTACTTTCTATAATAAAGCTGCATCCAGCAGGCAGCATTCCAGATGTTGAAATACATAGTAATAAAAAAGACTATGCAAATACTTCAAGACTTTCCAGTAAAACCACATACTTATATTTTATAAACAGCATCTCAAATATTACCTAGAGAATTTATTAATGGATTTCCAAATGGAAATATTATGAAAAGATTTTCAACAAGCTGTGTATTCTATTGTTTTCTGTGCCAACCACTGCATACTTGCAAGATTTTATGGCTATACTGAGAGAAAGGGACATTATATTAATATGTACAGGGAATACAGGTACACACACTAGATAAAATGAAAGAATGAGAGAAACAAAAGAAAAGGAAAGGAAAGTAGACTGCCTTAGTGACAATGTAGGGCTTCAACTTAAGAATGAATATTTTAGACTCTCTGAAGTGGTCTTTTTAATTTAACATAGGAAACAAGTTAACTCAGTACAACACTTAGTAACCAACAATAAAGCTGTAAAACTTTATTTTAAGATGGGTTTGAGGGAGAAATAACTTAAACATATGGATGCAATTAAGGTAAACACATATGTACTCTGCTTTTCTTAAGCACACAACTCTGAAATTGCATTTTATCCCCTATATATTTACATCTAAAAGCACTATAAAATTGGGATAGGGAAATTGAAAAAATCATTTAATAAAAAGTAACATGCCATTATTAGTATACTAAAATTTTGACATTACCAAAATTAAGTTCTAGAAGACTATCTTAAGATTGGAGAGTAACTCACCAAAAGATATTTACAAATCCAAATAAGACTTCATAGTTTGGATTTCAAAATTAATTCAACTTTCAAAAGAGTCATAACAGGACATTTAGTGATTTCTCCTGTTACATAATATCACTTGAGCCTCTTTTTCCCCTTACCCTTCACACAGTTGAATTAAACTGGAGAAAAACTTACTGGATATTTGACCAGTTTCCACTCAAAATTTACTAACTTTCTAGTTAACCAGCCTCAGTGCCCACTGAGGCCATTGTTAAAATATGCTGGTTATCGGCAAGTTAAAAAAGCATACTCATCATTATATGTTGAAGTTAGTATTTAATTCCTAAAGGACAAAAATCCTGATAATATTAATTACTAAGGCCAAAAGAGATTCCATGACAAGTAGACATACTTGATTAAAATGGTGAAGAATCTAAAAGAGAAAATTATCTTTATACCTAATATATGTTTATCTTTATAAACCTAGACCTGTTATACCTGTTTGCATAATACCTATTATACCTGTTTGCATAATACCTCTAGCTGGTTAAAAAAAGGCAAAGCAACATTTACAAACATTGAGAAACAAGTTCCCTCTTAATATAAGAAATGAAATACAGAATTACTTTTTAAAAGCTAGAACAATAAATGTACAAATTAAAAAGCGTAATGAACCTAACTCAACTTATTTAAAAGGAATCTTTTAAGATAGAAATGTAAATATTCAAGTTCTCTGGAAATAAGAAATATAAAAATCAAACTTTGTAAAGCATAAGGTAAAAGATAAATAACCTATCAGGGAAAAAAGTTTCATGGATATACTACTATCAATTGGAATTTTAAAAAGTCAATTAGATTTATGGTCAAAATATACACCAGACAATATTTAATCAACAAATTATGCAAAGTAATCCACACAAAAGATGGATATAGTGAATAAATATGTTAACTGAACAGAAGTCATTCTATGTAAATTTGGACTTGAAAGACTATTTTTAATCTTGAGAAATTTTTTTATTATTACGTAAAAACTAGGGGAAAAAACTAAACTATGTTAATGGAATACTACACAGTCATTAAAATGAATGAGCTGAACTGAATATATGTAATATGGAAACCAGCCTATAGTATACTGATTAAAAAAATTCCAAATCAGCAAAGAATATAGTGCATTATCTCATTTAATGAAAAAATTAAATGTAAAAATAAACTATAACACCACCCTTATATATGTTAAATGAGTACATGCTATGTGAGTACATACATAAATACACATGTATAAAATCTGGAAAGATACATAAACCTTCCAGTTATTCTCTCTGGTGGAGGGTGGATGAAAAGATTGGCAGAATAAAAATGAGTACCTTCTTCACCTTTATTCTAGTTGATGTCTTAAAGCAAGTATTACTTTCAAAATTAAGAGTAACAAAAAAATTTCCTTTTAAAAAAATCTAAGGAAAAATTGAAAATACAAAACATAGCTTTATGAAGTTTAATTTTTTCACTGATATAGTAACCAGAAGTATTTCTTAACCATCTAAGAACAACTCCAGTTGATAAATTGGTCAAACACTGTGAAACCAACAGACCTTACTACAAAGATAATTTTGTTACTTTGAGGTTATTTCCTAAATTATTTTTATCTGGTTTCAAGGGGCCATTAGTTTTAGCAATATTTTACCATCATTTACTGCTAACTAAATATTTAGAAAGGTATGCAGTATACATTTTGTAAGCAAACTATGTTTTACTTACATTTGGTATTCGGAGACATATACATATCATGATGGCATATAATAGACATAAAGAGCAAAGAGAGAACAGCTAGCTAAATAAAGTAAACCTCTTTAAAAAACAAAAAGAATGCTGTGACAAGAAACCAGGGGAGAAGGAAAATTAGAAAAAGGAGTAGTTTTACTTATTTATCTACTCAATAATATTATGGAAGTCACCACTTAAACTTTATGTTTAAGTTACACATAAAGTAATTATAAATAGTGAAAATATGCCCAGGTTTCCCATCAGAGCCTTGAACTGAGCCCATACATTCCGGGCACATTACACTGAGACCCAGCGCAGCCTCACTACAATCTCTGCTTCTCGGAGCTGTCCATCCACTGCAGCATAATTCCAGCTGCCAATCTGAAAGAAACCAGCTAGTCAGAGCAGACACAACCTACAGAAACAAATGTCACTCAATAATGCTCAGCGGTACTGTGTTCATGGATAATTTCAAACAGTATCTCTGCCTAGAACACTGATGTGCTCATTCAAAACACCTCCATTTCTAGCTACTGGAAACAAGCAGATAAAGCCGCCTGCCTAGAAAAATAAGTGGAATGTTGCTTCAGAGAGGTTGCCAATACTAAGAGGCAAACAGTGAAAACACAGTCAAAGTTCTCAAAGGGGAAAAAAAAAAAAAATCAGGATAGCTGCATTCAGAAGGTTAAATTATTTCTTAAAACTAGAGAAGTCTGTTTAAACTATGTCATGGGAACAGTCATTTGGTCGTTCATTTGTTAAGAATCATTTCATCTATTTTCTCAATCATATTTGTGACTATCCACCATGTACAAATACTGAAATGAGGTAGAATGAGGAATCTTTGACTTTAAGAAACTTAAGACTAAAAAACAATACACACACACACACACCTGGCAGAGACAAACGGAAGGCAATATGTTTACTGTTACAACAGTGTTAAGTCATAGGTAACATTTGAAAATTTTGCACTGGAGTGTTTCCTGAATACTATATTCACAGAATCTCAGTTCTTCCTTTGCACCAATAACATAAACTAAACATAGTGATTCTAAGTAAACTTCCTCATCTTTGTAGAAACAAAAGAAAGCAACATTGCTATTCTGAAATGTGAAATATGACTATGCTATTCTAACAGTCAGCAATCAGTTACAGTTGCAAATAGTCTAACAGAGATTTTTCAAATCTAGGTAATTTGACTTAACTATTCTAGAAGCTTGAATTTAGTTTAATATTTTGAAAAAAAAATTCAGTCACTTGATTTGAGAGTACTTTCACACTTTCAATTTAAAATAAAGATGGTGCCCAGAAAGCAGAGGGTTATGAAAGAAGTCATCAGCATAACAGAATGGCTCAGGATTCCTTGGGCAGCTGATAGAGAAAGAACTCATAAAAATATAAACACTCTGCTTCATGTCTTTGGGTGTATAAATTTAGCTACACCTACTTAACTCATAAGTCTGCAAGAGGCATAATAACTAGCAAAATATGAAGATTCGCTTTATTGACAATTTTAATGTTTAACTAAGGGAAACTTTGATTGTGATTTTAATATACCAGAAAGTTTGGCATAATTTCAAGGTTTTATGTAGGTTTTCAATTAAAACTTGACTAATCCCTACTGTTTATTTGGCTTTTCACCGTACAGTTCCTGCCCTGCACTGTGTCAAATATGCCATCTGTGTAACACACTTCTGGCCAGAGATGCGTCAGGATTATTTTTGTAACACTCTGAATTGCGGCCGTGTGAAATCTTAACTTACTTTATTCAGTATTTCCACTTTATTCTCTTGCCACAACCATTGTAACCCTGTTGTACTAATGTCCTACTCTTAAATCTCATGGCAGTCACAACAAAGATTCCTGCTCCCCCACCTGCTTCAAACAGGCTTACAGACCATTCCCCTAACTATTTAGCAAATGTTAACAATGCTATAAATACCAATTGTGTTTATGCTTTCTGAAAGATTCACTGCAGTGAGTGTTCTGCAGTAGTGTTAGAGCTGAAGTAAGCTGTTGACTCCCACCATGAAAATGATTGAATTCTAAGCCAAAAATGCTTTTCCTTGGATAAGATATCTGATTTGCTACTGCTGTCATGAGACTGGGGTCATGTAAACTTAAACACTGCTGCTGCTTCTTTTGGAAAACAGATCTTCGCAGAGTGATTATGTGTTACTACAACAGCATTTGGAAGAGGGAAAATCAACCACTGACACTAAACACAACTTAGGGGAAATTTTTCAGGTTTTACGTTCGTATTCTGAGACTCACTGTATGTAATTCCTTAAATTGAGCAGGATCACGTCTCTCCTTTTCCTCTTCTCTACCCATCTTTATAAATAGAGCTGAGTTCCATTTTCAGAAGGAATGAATAACTTTAATTTCTGAACTCACATAAACATAGAATAACACTGCATTTGCTTGAAAAGTAAAGGAGAAAGTGAAGCTTCCAGAGCAAATGTAGTGGATATTTACAGTAAGGTGAGAGAAGGAAAAGCACAGACAGACGCTGTTTCCATTCCCGCTGACCTAAGCAGCATCTACCTGCAGCGTACCTTTCGGTCTCTGAACCCCCACCTCTGCTGCCTAGCTCCAGTGCACCCTGGAGTCTGTCCCTGCACTCCCTACACGCTGGGTGCGCGAACCCTATGCTGTGTCTGTACTTTTCCTTTTGTCAAAATCTACTATCAAGTCCTACACACAGGGAGCTGAATGACTAGAAAAAGTTGTTTCAAAAACGAGGTCTGTAATTAAATAAATCATCTCTAATGGTGAGGTTTCAAACATGAGTAAAAGGCACTGAATTCGGTGGCAGAGGCTTTTTTCTGTATATATCAAAGATCATCATATAGAAACCACGATAGCTGACTTTAGCCTGCGACTCTGGCGTTGGTTAACACGGTCTAATCTTAGAGCTGGAGATTCTCTACTCTTTAACTTTATATTTTCGTGGTATTTGAATTCTCAGGGTTCTGGCACATTTTTGGATACATTAAGTTGTAAAATCCCTTTATATACCATTTAATTATATACAAACCATACAAACACCACACATACACAATTTAGTAGTGAACCTAGAAATCAAGATTTTATGAGTCCTGAATCAAAAGCCTTCCTGCTTTTAGAAAATGATGATAAGAACTACAATTAACAGTGATATACCAAACATATTTTCCAGAAGAGTGGAAGTGATCTTTTGTGGTCCTCCTCAAATATGCTGGAAAAAATGAGGGAATTTGTTTCCAAAATGTATGAAAAACAATCCTAGTTCAGCGTGTTAAAAAACTGATTACAGGTACTCTAATTTCTGAGAGAGATAAGTGAAGAAATTGTAACCTCCTTCATCTTTACTGAGGTTACACAAAGATCATTATATATAAAGTCACTAACCTACCAACATTAAAAATGGCCAGTTCCAAAAGAACTCCAAAAAGTCAAAACCAAAGTCAATATTCTTATCCTCATGTTAACCTGGATTGCTTGCTTGAATTTTCAAGCAGATACTTCTTCCCCTCACAAGAGTGAAAGAGCTGAAGTTTGGCTTTTTCATTTTGATTTTCCAGAGGAAAACTTTTCAGCATACAGAAAGTAGCAAATAAAAGAATTCCATGATCTTACTAATCAAAGATTAAATAACTATTTTTGGTTAGATGACCATATAAACATCTAAGATGACCATATAAACATCAGAAATTTCCTAATGTATAAATACACATCACAAAATTTGTATTTTCTATATTTCAAAACATGATCTGTTTTTGTACATAATATGGCAAAGTCTTTTTCCATAACAATAAATATAGAAATATACAGCAATAATTTTAATGATGTATATAGTAGCATTTCACTGTATGGATTTACCTATATTTATTTAATCAGTTTCTCTACCAAACTAGATAGCATATTTAAAAGCAGAGACATTACTTAGCCAACAAAGGTCCATCTAGTCAAGGCTATGTTTTTTCCAGTAGTCATGTATGGATGTGAGAGTNACTTCTTTTTAAAAATTTTATTTATTTTTTGGTGGTGCTGGGTCTTCACTGCTGCACGTGGGTGGGCTTTCTCTAGCTGCCATGAGTGACAGGGGTCAGAGCGGGGGTCGTGAGGGGGTACTCTCTAGTTGCGGTGCACCCAGGGCTTCCCAGGTGGCTCAGACGGTAAAGAGTCTGTCTGCAATGTGTTCGATCCCTGGGTCGGGAAGATCCCTTAGAGAAGTGGGTGGCAACACAGTCTAGTACTCTTGCCTGGAGAATCCCATGGACAGAACAGTCTGATGGGCTCTAGTCCACAGGGTTGCAGAGTCAGGACGACTGACGACTGACACACACACACTTGCTGTGGAGCGCGAGCGTAGGGCACGCGGGCTCAGGAGTTGTGTGTGTGGGCTTACTTGTTGCGCGGCGTGTGGAATCTTCCCAGAGCGGGGGTCACACCTGTCCTCTTCATTGGCAGGTAGATTCTTCACCACTGGACCAGCATGGAAATCTAAAATTACTTTCTCTGGCTCCTCTCTCTTCGTGTCACCTTCAGCTCATTTCCACAAACCTAATTCCCCACCATGGTCTCTTCTACCATGTGCAGGAGGCTCGTGCAGCTTCCCCTGTGCAGCTATCCTTCGCTCACAACTCTAGCAAGTGTTCCTATTCACCCTTCCATCTCCAGCTCCAGCCTCTCATTTCCCAGACTTGCTGGAATCTGCAGCCCAGGTTCAGTGCCTAGTCTCCAGACCTGTGCATACATATAGTGTACTTATCTCTGTACTGAATTTATCACAGTATTAGAAGTGCTTATTTATCCATGTTTCTCCACTAGACAACATACTACAGCTGCTAAGGGCAGGGACTTGCCTTTTCACTCTTTAACCTTATTACATAATTTAAGTTTGGCAAAAAGTTGTTGAAAAGAAGCTAATGACCTAGTCTTGTTTTTTCTTTTCTCCTTGTCTCACTTTACAATGAACTCTGTATGAATCCTCTAGGAAACAGTCCCTAATAACTTCTCTAGCGTTAACATTTTATGATTTTTTTTTTAAGATGCAACTGGTAATTCTTATTCTTTTTTATAGCTGGGTTTTCTAACTCAACAGTTTAACAGTGAACAATATAAGGGAAGGAATGAACACTTGTTGAGTACTTATGATGGGAAAGGTACCACGCCAGGCCTTTTTATCTGTTATATGTCATTTAAATCTGCATGAAACGGGCATCAGCCTACCAATTCCATATACAGAGTCTCAGGAAGAGCTAAGTCATACAACTATAGGCACTGGGGCCAGGAACCAAATCCACATTTATTTGTTGATTTGACTGTATCAGAGTGTTGTGTCACAAAATTCAGCACCATAATATGGACTGGATGTAATAAAAGATCACATTTGTTTCGATAACATTCAGGAAGCAAGTATATATACTTATATGAATAATGCTGAGTAATGAATTGATGTAGTCTTTCAAGAACACGGAGTACCCACCATACTTAGAATATATTAGGTCATGGTTTTTGAGTGAATGCTGAACCTAATATATAATATATATGTATATAAATAAAATAGGGTGCAATGAGTTGGAAAGCTTTTCAGCTAAAGGTTAATTTGCTAATAATTAACTACTTGGAGTTGTGGAGTAAAAAAGAAGTCAAAGAAACTTAAAGCAAAAGTTTTAAACAGAGCTTCCCTGGTGGTCCAGTGGTTAAGAATCCACTTGCCAAAGCAGGCGACATGGGTTCGATGAAGATTCCATGTGCCACGGGGCCACTGACCCTGTGTGCCCCCAACTACTGAGTTCTAGGGCCTACTAGCTGCAGCAAAAGAAGCCACTCAATGAGAAGCCCAACCATGGCAACTATAGAGTAGCCCCTCACTCACCACAACTAGAGAAACGCCTGCATAACAAGACAGACCCAGCACAGTCAAAAATAGAATAAACAAACATTTAAAACACTTTTTTAAGTTTCAAATAGTCTTTAGCAAATGCTGATCGTGAAAAATACTGAAAGCTTACTTGATATGGCAGTTTCTCAAAAAGTTAAACACAGAATTACCATATAATCCAGCAATTCTACTTCAGAATATACCCAGAGACTTGAAAGCAGGGACTTGAACAAGTATTAATATATGCATGTTCATAATAGCTAAAAGGGGGAAACAACCCAAAATATCCACTGACAGAAAGACAAACAAAATGTGGTACATACATATGATGAAGTATTAAAAAGGAAGGAAATCTGCCCTATGCTACCACATGGACAGAATTTAATAAAATAAGCCAGCTGCAAAAGGAAAAATATTGTATAATTTCACTTATCCGAGGTACCTAGAATAATCAAATTCCCCAGAGACAACAGAATAGTGGTTGTCACGGCTGGAGGGGAGGGAGAAACAAAGAATTTTTGTATAAGGTATACAGAGCTTCAGTCTGGGAAAGATGAAAATTCTGGAGATAGACGGTAGTGATGGTTGCATACCAATGTGGATATACTCAGTGCCACTGAATTATAACTCAAACCATAGTAGAAACCAATATTTGAAGTCATGACATGTTAAAGTGAAAGAAAAAATATAATCTGGTTAACACATATATGTCAATACATATCTAAAGTCTCAAGTGGTGTACAGTCACTAGTCACTGTGTGTTCATTTGTGTCCGATTCTTTGTGACCCTATGGACTGTAGCCCACCAGGCTCCTCTGTCTGTGGGATTTTCCAGGCAAGCATACTGGAGTGGGTTGCCATTTCTTTCTCCAGAGGATCTTCCCAGCTCAGGGATCAAACCCACATCTCTTGCATCTCCTGTATTGGCAGGCAGATTCTTTACCACTAGTGCCACCTGGGAAGCCCAATTTCAAATATTCTACCAAGTTAATTTAATAAACATGTATTGTCCCATTGTCTGACTACAGGCTTAGAATCTGGATTTTGAAAATTTGGTAAGCAAAGATACACCACAATCTTCTAGATGTCTCCTGTTCAATATTATATCCACTAGCCATATGTGGCTATTTAAATTCGCTACGATGAAACATTCAGTTCCGCAGTCACACTGGCCACATTTCAAACACACAATGGTCACAGGTGACTAGTGGCTATTGTATTGGGCAGCACAGATGCAATGAACATTTCCATTACCCCAGGAAGTTCGACTGGAAGTTCTATTGCTTTTTTAGATTATACTGCCAACGGTATAGGATAAACTCCTTTGGTAAATAATGCAGGTGTGAGAAGCAGGGTGGGTCAATCAAGAATAAACACAAAGAGCCAACGACGCTGATCTATAGAGAAAACACCTAGCTGGTGGAATGATTCACTTTTTACCTGGCAGCATCACAGAGCTACAGAGAGCTATCCTTTCTGATCACAGCTTGCACAAACATGAATGATGGGAAAGGTTCAGCTATACTGACTTGGACACACAAGTCAAAAAAAGGAATAGGACCCTCACATTGGGAGAAACAGTATTAAGTACATTTTCATTGCAAGTCTACAGAATATAATGGAATTTCAAAATTAAAACTACTCAGATTTTATAGCAACATAAAATAATATATGCTCGTATATTAAGTAAACAGGATAGGACAAAGCTAAATATATACTGATTCTAGTCACAGAAGTAGAGATACGGATAATAACTACAAAGGAATACAAAAACACAGAAGCAGGTATTAAATAATTATGGACCTTTATAGTACCACTATTCAAACTTGGTTAAAACAATAAAAAAGAAAGTAAATGGGCATATTCAATTCTATTCTAATAATGAATTATTTACTGTTTTGTAAACAATTGCACGTTTGCTCTAACCTCAGTTTAATACATGGAACTCTGTGTATATTTTGTGTTACGTAGTCAGTTGTTGCTCTAATAAAATAAAATGTCCCCTAGAAGGAACATTTTCAAAGAACTGAAAAATTGTATCTTTTAGAGCCCATCTGATCCTGTTCAAAAATAAACTAGAAAATGGCAATTTCAACCTATGTGATTTAAGATAACTGCATCAAATGAGCGGTGCTTCTGTTTGTGTACCAGTCTTCTTTATCTAGCACATAAACCAGGTGACAATACATGCTGGCAAATATATTTAAATATGTACTTTCATATATTGTCAACATGATAAGGTCATAAATAGAATTATAGAGAAAAACATCGAGTGCCAGTGAAAAACAACAAACCTTACTTACTACAAATGATGTTCGCTTTACAGTGATAGACAACTTTCCCTATGAATCAAAACTCCTTGGTTTCTTCTAAAACTCCCTGGTTCTCTTCTAAAATTGTATAGACATATAAGGTTTTATCTGTTCAGTTTCACTAACATATATACATCTTTGTATATGAGGTATGTTAACTAGAAGAAGAATAATTAAATTAAAATACTTTAAAAAATTTAAGGCCATTCATAGACTTTTCGGTGAATATTTTTGTCAAAACTGTGTTTTGCGTTTTACTTAAGAAAATCAATGACAAGGATAAAACAATTCTCAATAATGTCCAGCACCAAGTATGATGATGTACAAAAGCTGCAGACTTTATTCTTAACTTCCATTTGGTTATATGTGTACTTGTACATAAATATGTGTTTATCACATTTAAATAGATCGATGCTTATAATCTTATCTCTTTAACAAATTATTTTTCTAGTTTGTTAAACTACTGAATAGCCTTAAAGGTTATAAAAATAATATATATAATTATTGTTCCCTTAACGGGGTCAAACTGGAAAAGTTCTCATTTTATACTGGGCCAAACATCAAGTCCCAGGTAGGTCACTAACTTAAAGGCTATCCTGCTTACATTACTCTACCCAGCTGGTTTCAGTTTGCTCTTGCGGTGGCTGCTGCTAAGTCGCTTCAGTCGTGTCCAACTCTGTGCAACCCCATAGACAGCAGCCCACCAGGCTCCCCCGTCCCTGGGATTCTCCAGGCAAGAACACTGGAGTGGGCTGCCATTTCAGTTTCATCATCAGTAAAATGAAAGCCTGGGGAAGATGGCATTTAACAGCTTCTGGTCTAGAGATACCTGTTAGACTCAATCAGGTAACCTACCTCTCTCAATACAGGATCAGTTATTGAATTCAGATTAACAGCTCCTTCATAGGTCAGGTAATAGAATACATTGAGGGCTCGAACAGCCTCTGGTCCTTGCTGTTTATAGCCAAAAATGAGGTCAATCCACTGGTGAAGCTGGCAGGAAACAAATTCACTCTCCAGGGCCTGAAAAAAATGTAGTTTTTATTATTACGCTGAATCCTATTTTTAAGATACAGAGAAATTTAGAATAAGCATTGAAGTTTAACTGTAAACTGTGAACCAAGTTATTCTGAGGTCCTGATTTTCCACCAGAATTTGCTCTCTTTTTCTATAATTAGAGACTCTGCAGCACTTGTCACACTGAATTACAACAGACTGTTTATATTTCAGTATTCATCTCTGTGTACTGTAAGCACTGTGAAGACCAGGACTGGGTCTATCTGGGTCACATTTGTAACTCAGGATCTTGCAGGTACTCAATCTGTGTTTCAAAGGAAAGAGGTCATACAATGTAAAGGCTGGTTTGAAACAGCAAATGTGAAAATATTAAACACTGACTATTCACTTGAAATATTTATAGTTCTTCTAAAATTAAAACATTTTGCTGCCCACTGCAACAACTGTAACCAAATCGAGATTTTATACCAACAGATTAGATCTTGGGAGTGATCCTTGTAATTACTGGATTATTATTCTATGTAATAATATCAAATTGGACTGAATATTTGATGCTATAAACATAACAGTGTCCAATAAATAATGAATGAACATAATCAAGTTTTCAGTAGAAATGCTGGGCTCAAGATCACTTCCAATTCATCACCACATTCCCAGAGTTACAAGCACTGTACCTAAAACACCATAGGTGCCAATAAATGTTTGCTAAACTTAATAAAGTTTAAAAAGCTAAAGAGCTTTCATAAGCAGAGACTTTTTTTTAAAGAAAAGTATTCCTTTGTATATTATTTAATTTTGTTAAAAATTATTCCAACATAAAACCATGATGGGCTAGTCTATCAATAAATGATGTTGTTTGAATAACAGAGCTCTCAAACTCTGAAGTTTAATTTGAAGTGCACCAAGTTACATCACGTAATGTATCACACTGAAATTCTTATTTTCAGAGTCATAAGTGCATAATTGGGATGCATTTTTGGTGTGGCTTAATGCTGCTGGCGCTGCTGCTAAGTCACTTCAGTCATGTCCGACTCTGTGCCACCCCACAGACGGCAGCCCACCAGGCTCCCCCATCCCTGGGATTCTCCAGGCAAGAATACTGGAGTGGGTTGCCATGTCCTTCTCCAATGCATGATGTTATCAATATTTTGAAAAGAAAACTGCTGATTTTAAAACAAAACTGACTAACTTGTCTAGCAAACAACCAGTAAGATATATAAATAATCTTGTGACAAAAGATGTTCCAGAAGTTCACAGGTGTACCCTTGTGTAGATATGTGCTTTATTAAAATGAGGGCCTATGAATAAAAAAAACTGTTTATGGTTAAATTCAAATAATATATTTCCTTCAACTAATAACATTTAACACAGCTTCATAATATATCATATATCATAGAGTGTAAAAATAAAACTCTAGACAATTCTCATATTTCAAAGTACACCTGGGCTGAAATAAACCTTAAAAGTATTTAGCTAGTTTCAATGGAAAAGTTACTGTTTAAAGCATCTCTTATAAAACTCACTGTACTTACAAATTTAGTAAACAGCTAAGAGAGCACAAAACTTCCTATTTTATTTGACATAAGAAGACAAGGGATTGTAATAATTTTCAGCAAATTCCTATGTTAAGCTCATGGATTTAAAATTAATCTGAAAATCCAGGAACTACTAATGCAAGTTGCACACAAAAAATGATACGTTTGTTTCATTAATTTCGGCCTTGGGTAGCGATGGGAGTGTGGGGTGGGGGTGGAGTACATGTTTAAAGTGACACATAAAAACAGCAATTGTCTTAATTTGTGTGCAGCACTCTCTACACAAAAGCCCTAAATACGTTCAAATTAGAGCAAGCTGCTTGATTGTCACTGCAGTCTCATGTCACATTAATGCATGACAAACATTAAACCATACACTTAAATGGCAATTTATATCATTTAAATGTTTACTGCCAGACTAGCTCATCACTCATTTAAATGTGACTTTCTGACAGCTAATTTCAGTTAATTTTCTCCAATTCACTTAATTAGAACTTTCAATCAGGGAAGGACCTGTACATATCTTTGAGCTTACATCCTTTTTAGTTGTTGTTCAAAATCTGAGTTAATAAGCTGCTGAAAAGCTCTACGATAATAGATGAGCAAGTAATATCTCTGAGTCTACAAAAATGTGTGAATCTATGAAGCAAACTCACAGTAGGTACTGTAAGGAAGAACCTACACTTATTTATGTAAATAATACTCTCGCCAGTAGTTTAAATAAAAAACGTTTAGTTCATATGTACACACTATTGAAACGATAAAAAGAAACCCTGCATCTAAGCTAATTAAAAATTAATGATTTTAAAATTGTTTAATAAGATAAAACAGCCAGGAGTCTCCTGAGTGTTGGTGGTGTTGTGATTTCAGACTATAAAATTCCAGAAGGCTCAGCAAATGATGCACTACAAATTTTCTCAATATTAAAGCTCTAAAAACTAGGGCAATTTTATTTTATGTGTTATCAAACAGAATTGTGAGCCTTTCTAATGTTGATTGCTTTTTTACGCACACTCAAAACGGTGAAGTTGGTTAGATTTAGACGCTTAAACCTTTACATCTGACACCACATCAAAATGTTCAGCAAAAATGCTGAAATGACAGGCAGTACGCTCACATTATGTCACAAACGTGCATGCGGAAATGGCCACAGTGTCACGGTTCAGGCCTCCCCTTACCCTGTTACACTGGCCAATCCGTAAGGGGTTGCCCAGTCAATTTATCACATTATTGGCAAAATCTCTTCCAGAGGTTGATACACACGTTACTTTTACGAATACATTTTAAACACATTTTAAAAAGCTAAAGCAGTCTTCAGCTCTTTCTCACAACAGAGCTTTTAAAGAGCACACACAAGGACAACTACCACGGATACATGGGAATTCCCAAAAGTTTAAAAATCACCTTAGTAAAAAGTCAGTTCAGGACTTTAACTTTCTTTTGATACCAATGAGCGACAACTGCCTAATCAATAGTATATGATAATAAACAAACGCAGTTACGGAAGACTTGATAGAAGAGGTGAGGACAAGCAGGAGGAAATTATTAAGGGTAAAAAATACAAATAATTCAAAATGGAAAACCCTGGGAATACACTTTATAACTTCTGTCTTTGAGATTCAAAACCATCAAATTAAAAATTCTTTCATTTCTCTTTCATAAGATTTTTAAAGATACTCTTTATATAAATACTTGTTTATATATACATTTTGCATCACAAAAAATATAAAAACATGCCAGTGGAATGCTAAGCATCTGAGATTTTTCAAAGCCTTTAAAGACAGACAGTCCTCATTAAGATTGGAGTTAAATACGGTTTGCAGCTAGGGGATAGTAACATTCTTCCCATGCTGCTCTCAAACCTAACCAATCAACTGTTAGCACTCCCCTAGCAGGCTAGACATCATTTACATCCAATGTGTGCTCTGAGTAAAATTTGTAAAAAAGAAAATCCACTAAAATGTCCAACTCAATATAATAATATTCAACTTATCTGAGTTATTATAAAATAAATCAGTAACTACTGTTCAATTGTTAAGGTTCAAATAAGACTATGAAAAGACCACTGTATGAAGCCTCACATGAATTGTCAGTCCAATCCAGGGGGACTCATATTAGTCTTGACAAACTGTCTTGGGGCTGATATCTGTTTTTTTAATGAGATCTATTAAGCAGAGTCTAAAACACTTGAGATATGCTAAAAAGTACAGTATACAGATGTCAAATACAAACACTTATTAGTAACTTTCATTTGTTTGGTCCACATGCAGAACATCAACAAATTAAAGGCTTAATATTATAAAGAAAATAGTAAATTATTCATAAATAACTCATTTGTGTAGCCCTGTGTCAGAAATAATTATAACATATATGAATATGTGTCTAACAATAAATCTCACTGAAAGATCACAATCTACGTTTTCCTGAAACTAACCCATTAAGGAAATGAATTATTTATTGCTAAAAAATGTTACACAAAATTATTCTTGTCTCTTATAGTGGAGTCAAATAATACAGTAACTTAGGCAGAAATCATTTGCTTTTTCAAAGAAATTCTAAGCCATTTGAGAATAAAAATTCTAAAATATAAAGCAATCATATGTTTAGTAGTCTAATCATGGTTTAGAAATATTCTAGCAATTGCCTTTTATTTTCAAAAAATCAAATTTTTTCTAATGCAAAATTTAGGTAAAATCAAGAAAACCAATTTCAATGAACAAAAGAAATTATCAGATAATTGTTTACCTCATGATCAGGAAACCTTAATTGTGTATTATTTGTGTTTCTCATACTTGTAATTCCCAGATTAATATTAATATTTACTTACACTTTTGCTAAATCTTCTCGTATCATGCAATTTTAGAAAAGCAGCTAAATAAAAGCTACTGGTATCTATAGCATAAATAATTTTTATAAAAATCAAATAAGCAGGTCAAATTTTATTTAAGTATAGAAATAGCTATATAACCAGAAGGAAATAGGTTTCTGCAGCCCAGGTACACATCTCTGTACCCCTAGCTCACTATTTCTAACCCCAGGCTTTGAGAAGGCCTGATTCTGTTCCAATATACAAAATGCCATAGCTGTAAGTTTCAAATAAAATAAAAATCACTAACTAACTCTCTTTACTTGATATGCATTTAATTATAAGGTACATTTAATCATATTTTAATAGTTTAAAGCATAAGAATTACTTTTGTGACTTTTTGTACAAGTAATTAAGAGTCTTAATTCATTTGAGTGTAGATAGTACTAAGTTTCAAAGGAGTTAATGTTTGGATTGGCAAAAAATATTAATATACAACATTATGAACTTGGAATTTTGAAGTATTTTTCATTTTAAATACATGTAATAAGGCCTTCTTATAACACACACACACGCGCGCATGCACACAGACACACACACACACACACACACACACACACAAACAGATTTAAAATGAACTGGTCTGTTATGTTTGCATGTGCTGGATTTCAAACACTAGTGGTAATGTTTCCTTAACATTGATATATGACCTTTGTAATTTACATTGAAGAAAGCTGTTTTTTTCAGCCTAATTAGAACTGTTTCAAATTTTCCTGCTAAATATATGATATAAAGTCCTTTCAACTTTTTTATTCTAGAGTTTCTTTCCATGTCAACTTTGTTCCAATCAAAATATGCTTTGAATTAAATGATTTTGATTGAATATGTGGATCACATTTCACTTCTAAGATTTAAAGTCCAAAAAGGAAAAGTTTAGCCTGTTCAAACAAAGCAAGAGCAGCCACTTTGCGGAAAGCTATTCACATTTAAGAAGACTGACAAATTGTTTGTGTGCACCATTAGGTCTAGTTTCTGCAATAGTTGCCAGATTTCCTGTCCCTCTAATAAGATACATTAACTCCTTAAATGCTGGCTCTCAATTCATGAAAAATCCAAGTAACTCCAGCAAATTTTTAATTTATTTATAATTTTCTTTTCTGAAATAAACTGAAAAAAAAAATAGAAAAGAAAAATTGCTGTTAAATCAAATTTTGTGAGAAAGAAAGGTCAAGAGAAAAATCAACATTTTTTTTCATACTGGACAGATACAAATTCAGAATGTGAATATGCTTTCCAAATGGGATTTTTCAAGATGTGACAAATTCACATTAATCTTTTTTTAAAAAAAATACATTTAATTAACCTATTTAAGGAATACTTGTTCGGGTGAAACACAGCAGTGAAAACACTAACGTATTTGATGAACTAGAATCTAACATGAGCTTAACATTCTCCCATATTGATTACAAATATATTACAAAATGCTTCAGAATTCAGATATTTACCTTAATGTAAATATACAACAAAAGTGTAAAACAGATTTTATATTGGCTACAGAGAAAAGTTTTACTTTGGGGCTTAAACAGTATGCATGAAGCTCTGACATGAAGAACAACAATTCATGAATGCCAAGGGGGGAAATAAAAGAGCATTAAGGATCTAGGAAAAACTATGGGATGCTAAGAATAAAAATTATATCTGACAGTCAAAAAGAATGAAATTTGGTAGAGAAATCACTAAAGGAGCTCTGTACTTGTAAACTGCCCTTGAACTGCTGGGCAAAAGAGAGATTATGCGGCCAACAGCACATGCTCGCTGCTACATTTATACCGTTACTAAAGAAAAGTGAGCTAGTATCATATCTTGATATAACCATCAAGCACTTGTGCATCTTTTGGCAGGAGAATCATTCTGTCTACGATTGTTATTGTGTAGTTTTAAATGGAGTAGTCAACCAGCTGTTATATATTTTATACACTGAAGGCCATGTTTCCTTTGAAATTCATAGTTTTAATCTCAACTGAAGTCTGTATTGCTGTGCGCCAAGATCAAAAGGATTAGGCAAACTTGTACAATTACCCTTCTTTTCAGAGAGATGATTTTTTTTTCTAATGTTTAAAATAGTCCTATACGCTGACATTTTATCCAACTATTTTCTTTAGAGCTACAGAACATTAAAACATTTAATTAACATTTCAACCTTAGGTCACTCTTAATCTAAAATCTAGGAAGTCACAATGTACAGATATGTTAAACTAGCTATAGTGCAACGCACTTAGGGAGATGGAGCTTTTTAAAAAAATCTAATAAGGAATGCTAGAGAATAATTAAAATTAGAGGCTAGATATACCCATCTAATTTATCATTTGCTTACACTTTGCATGCCCTGGTTCAGAAAGCAGTTCACAACACTTATAGCAATGAATAGATATCAATATAAAATAATGCAAAACTAAGGGTAAGAATACATAAAAACTATGCCATGAAATTCTGTAGACTTGTGAGAGGTATGCCATGTATTTGACATTAAGCTTTCTAACAGGCAACATAAAGAAAGAAACAAGAACACTTAGAAGAGTCAAAAGTGACTATAATGTAAAAACAAACCAGATGGCCTAGAAAAACACATTATTTCTATTCCTGAGATAAGAAATTCCTCCCGTGGCAATATGATGGAATCCAGGTATGTGACTCTCAGAGGGACTGACTTAATCCTGGGGTAGATCTGAAGTATGGACAAATGGAGAAACTACATATTCTTCAGGCAATCCTGCATAAATACTATTTCTCTTAGGTAAGGCATTGGATGGTAAATTCTAGATTACATTCTATGACAAGTACCTGGAATGCAGCCATTTTATTTTGTCAGTAAATGCAGAGCCACATACTTCAACAACAGCTGAACTGAGTCATAGGACTAATAATCTCTTTAAAATGTGAGCAAACAAATGCCTGTGTGAAAGATACAACAAGTCTCTATGGGAGGTAAGCTCACCTTCACTTGGAAAGGGTAGCTGTCTTCCTTAAGACTAGTTCAAGAGTTTCCTCTGAAAGAAATTCTGGATAAACTTTCCCACATGGATAAATGGCAACAGAAGCTTCTAAATACCAATCATGATATTCAAATACATATCAACGTTAAAATGTTTTAAACCACTGTACTCAATGCTCAACCCTTTACAAAGAATTAGTAAAGGATCCCTAGAAAATTAACTTGAGGTATTCTAAATGGCTGTAATGTTCTCTAAGATAAACTAGTTATAAAAATCCATACTTAAGAAAAAATCCAAAATTCTTCGTTATCTGCCTAAGTATAGGAAATAAAAGAATAGATTTCCTCTTCAACAATCATAGAAAAATGTATTAATTTGTTGTTGGAACTGCTGGAGGTTTTAATTTTATAGTTGTTTATTAAAAGTAAAACAAAACCAAAAAAATTTAATCCGTTCCCATTTGCTTATCCGTATAGATCTGATAAATACTAGCAGTCTCTTGCCTTTGAAGATGGCCAGACCAGAATCCCTACTTATTGCCAGATGTAGTTTAATCCCACAGGGACTTCAGATAAAAACAAGGAGCTGTCTTCATGGCACCACTGATTCCCTGGACTGACTGCCATAAACTTATATTGGCAAATCAAAATTCTTGGCAAAATAGAACACTTATTATATCACCACTTCCAAGAATATCCAATAAAGAAAAACTTGAACTAAAGAAAATGGATGCAAATGTTGAATATTTTTTTTAAGCACTGACAAGTTCAGCCAGAGAATTACATCTGTACTTACTTTGTGTGTTCAATTGTATACATGTACATTACGTAGGGTAAAAGTCTCTTTTCATTCTGCAACTTTTGATTACTATCAGCAGCTCTGTCATCCATTCAATCAACAAACCTTTATAAGATTTACTTATAAAGGTTTCACTATCAGTTCTGTTCTATACTAGGCTCTAGAGAAAATGAGATGAAATATCCCTTTGGAGACTAAGGAGGTAAAAAGTAATCTCTAAGATGACTGCAGGGCTTCCCTGGTGGCTCACATGGTAAACAATCTGCCTGCGATGCAGGAAACCCAGGTTCAATACCTGGGTTGGGAAGACCCCTGGAGAAGGAAATGGCAACCCAGTGCAGTACTCCTGCCTGGAGAATTCGATAGACAAAGGAGCCTGGCAGGCTATAGTTCATGGGGTCGCAAAGAGTCAGACATGACTGAGCAACTGACTTTCACTGTTTTCAAGATGATTGTAATAG
This sequence comes from Neotragus moschatus, assembly GCA_006410615.1. Taxonomy (NCBI): domain Eukaryota; kingdom Metazoa; phylum Chordata; class Mammalia; order Artiodactyla; family Bovidae; genus Neotragus; species Neotragus moschatus. The sequence continues at coordinate 186,191 of SJYA01002299.1, forward strand.
CTTATGTGAGAGATACTGAGAACCCCGATCAAGAAGCTAGCAGCAGGAGTGAAGAAGAGGGACAGATTTCACAAAGATTTAAGATGGAAGTTCAAAGCTAGTGGCGGTGATGGAATTCCAGCTGAGCTATTTCAAACCCTAAAAGATGATGCTGTGAAAGTGCTCCACTCAGTATGTCAGCAAATTTAGAAAACTCAGCAATGGTCACAGGACTGGAAAAGATCAGTTTTCATTCCAATTGCAAAGAAAGGCAATGCCAAAGAATGCTCAAGCTACTGCACAATTGCACTCATCTCACACTTTAGCAAAGTAATGCTCAAAATTCTCCAACCCAGGCTTCAGCAATACGTGAACCATGAACTTCCAGATGTTCAAGCTAGTTTTAGAAAAGGCAGAGGAACCAGAGATAAAATTGCCAATATCCGCTGGATCATTGAAAAAGCAAGAGAGTTCCAGAAAAACAGAGACTTCTGCTTTATTGACTACGCCAAAGCCTTTGACTGTGTGGATCACAATAAACTGTGGAAAATTCTTCGAGATGGGAATACNTTCAAGCTGGTTTTAGAAAAGGCAGAGGAACCAGAGGTCAAATTGCCAACATCTGCTGGATCATGGAAAAAGCAAGAGAGTTCCAGAAAAACAGAGACTTCTGCTTTATTGACTACGCCAAAGCCTTTGACTGTGTGGATCACAATAAACTGTGGAAAATTCTTCGAGATGGGAATACCAGACCACCTGACCTGCTTCTTGAGAAACCTGTATGCAGGTCAGGAAGTAACAGAACTAGACATGGAACAACACGATGGTTCCAAATAGGGAAAAGGAGTACATCAAGCTGTATATTGTCACTCTACTTATTTAACTTATATGCAGAGTACATCATGAGAAATGGGCTGAAAGAAGCACAAGCTGGAATCAAGACTGTCGGGAGAAATATCAGTAACTTCAGATTTGCAGATGACACCACCCTTGTGGCAGAAAGTGATCATGGCATCTGGTCCCATCACTTCATGGGAAATAGATGGGGAAACAGTGGAAACTGTCAGACTTTACATTTTTGGGCTCCAAAATCACTGCATATGGTGACTGCAGCCATGAAATTAAAAGATGCTTACTTCTTGGAAGGAAAGTTATGACCCCCAGACAGTATATTCAAAAGCAGAGACATTACTTTGCCAACAAAGGTCCGTCTAGTCAAGGCTATGGTTTTTCCAGTGGTCATGTATGGATGTGAGAGTTGGACTATGAAGAAAGCTGAGTGCCAAAGAACTGATGCTTCTGAACTGGGGAGTTGGAGAAGACTCTTGAGAGTCCCTTGGAGTGCAATGAGATCCAACCAGTCCATCCTAAAGGAGATCAGTCCTAGGTGTTCATTGGAAGGACTGATGTTGAAGCTGAAACTCCAATACTTTGGCCACCTGATGCAAAAAGCTGACTCATTTGAAAAGACCCTGATGCTGGGAAAGACTGAGGGCAGGAAAAGTGGGGACAACAGAGGATGAGATGGTTGGATCGCATCACTGACTCAATGGACATGAGTTTGGGTAAACTCCAGGAGTTAGTGATGGACAGGGAGGCCTGTCGTGCTGCAGTTTATGGGGCCGCAAAGAGTCGGACACAACTGAGCGATTGAATTGAAGTGAACTAAGATGTAAGTTATTACTCATACCACTAACTGATTACCAATGTGAGAGGTGAAGGGTGACACCCATATTTCAATGTGGACCTTGATCATATTAGAGAAGTAACAGTTTACATGGTAGAAGATTAATTCAGTTTTGAACTTAGTATTAATATTTTGAACTTTCTTTTACAGATTTGAATTTAACACTAAGCCTATCTTGGATGTAAATCTGCTAACTATGATAGAAATTTGCATAGTGTTTCAGTATTAAAATATGTCCATGTTCAATACTGAGATGTCTGAGCCAAAAAAATTCTAGGCAACAAAATAACCTTCAGATTTTATACCCATGATGTCCAGCAGGAATATAATGCAAGCCAGATACACAGTTTAAAATGTTTTAGTAGCTGCATTTTAAAAAACAGGAAAAAAAAATTTCAATTTTATATATTTAATAAAAATATCATTTAGACATATAATCAATATATAATTATTTTGCATTAAATCTTAGAAATTTGGAATACATCTTATACACACACACTTCTCAATTTAGCCTAGCCAGAATTCAAGTAATCAATAGCCACATGTGACTAGTGGTCACCACACTGGGCAGCAAAGCTTTATTCAGTTCCAAGTACTGACTCTGCATTCAGATTTTTACAGCATTTTTATATAAGAGTGAATCAGGAATTAACAATATTTAACACTTAAAAATAACAGCTTCTCCTATTTAAAAAAAAGATAAACCTTACAAAGCAAAAAGCACCTGCAGCAGACGATAAAATGACCTTTGATACAGTTTTGAAGTGGTCATTACAATTCTCAGTACCACAAAGAAGGCTATATTTTAGGACATGACAACAGAAATATAATATCTTCACTTGTGAAACAGATGTAATATTCTGAAATGTATATTATTCAGCCATTTATAAACAGTTGGAGAGAAATGTGGCAGCATTCAAAACATGGCACTATGAATACTTTAAAAATAAAAGTAAAAGGCTAACATTACCAATTATGATGTTATCTGCAAACTCTCCATCCTTGAAAGTTCGTAGAATTCTAACATNACAATAAACTGTGGAAAATTCTTCGAGATGGGAATACCAGACCACCTGACCTGCTTCTTGAGAAACCTGTATGCAGGTCAGGAAGTAACAGAACTAGACATGGAACAACACGATGGTTCCAAATAGGGAAAAGGAGTACATCAAGCTGTATATTGTCACTCTACTTATTTAACTTATATGCAGAGTACATCATGAGAAATGGGCTGAAAGAAGCACAAGCTGGAATCAAGACTGTCGGGAGAAATATCAGTAACTTCAGATTTGCAGATGACACCACCCTTGTGGCAGAAAGTGATCATGGCATCTGGTCCCATCACTTCATGGGAAATAGATGGGGAAACAGTGGAAACTGTCAGACTTTACATTTTTGGGCTCCAAAATCACTGCATATGGTGACTGCAGCCATGAAATTAAAAGATGCTTACTTCTTGGAAGGAAAGTTATGACCCCCAGACAGTATATTCAAAAGCAGAGACATTACTTTGCCAACAAAGGTCCGTCTAGTCAAGGCTATGGTTTTTCCAGTGGTCATGTATGGATGTGAGAGTTGGACTATGAAGAAAGCTGAGTGCCAAAGAACTGATGCTTCTGAACTGGGGAGTTGGAGAAGACTCTTGAGAGTCCCTTGGACTGCAAAGAGATCCAACCAGTCCATCCTAAAGGAGATCAGTCCTAGGTGTTCATTGGAAGGACTGATGTTGAAGCTGAAACTCCAATACTTTGGCCACCTGATGCAAAAAGCTGACTCATTTGAAAAGACCCTGATGCTGGGAAAGACTGAGGGCAGGAAAAGTGGGGACAACAGAGGATGAGATGGTTGGATCGCATCACTGACTCAATGGACATGAGTTTGGGTAAACTCCAGGAGTTAGTGATGGACAGGGAGGCCTGTCGTGCTGCAGTTTATGGGGCCGCAAAGAGTCGGACACAACTGAGCGATTGAATTGAAGTGAACTAAGATGTAAGTTATTACTCATACCACTAACTGATTACCAATGTGAGAGGTGAAGGGTGACACCCATATTTCAATGTGGACCTTGATCATATTAGAGAAGTAACAGTTTACATGGTAGAAGATTAATTCAGTTTTGAACTTAGTATTAATATTTTGAACTTTCTTTTACAGATTTGAATTTAACACTAAGCCTATCTTGGATGTAAATCTGCTAACTATGATAGAAATTTGCATAGTGTTTCAGTATTAAAATATGTCCATGTTCAATACTGAGATGTCTGAGCCAAAAAAATTCTAGGCAACAAAATAACCTTCAGATTTTATACCCATGATGTCCAGCAGGAATATAATGCAAGCCAGATACACAGTTTAAAATGTTTTAGTAGCTGCATTTTAAAAAACAGGAAAAAAAAATTTCAATTTTATATATTTAATAAAAATATCATTTAGACATATAATCAATATATAATTATTTTGCATTAAATCTTAGAAATTTGGAATACATCTTATACACACACACTTCTCAATTTAGCCTAGCCAGAATTCAAGTAATCAATAGCCACATGTGACTAGTGGTCACCACACTGGGCAGCAAAGCTTTATTCAGTTCCAAGTACTGACTCTGCATTCAGATTTTTACAGCATTTTTATATAAGAGTGAATCAGGAATTAACAATATTTAACACTTAAAAATAACAGCTTCTCCTATTTAAAAAAAAGATAAACCTTACAAAGCAAAAAGCACCTGCAGCAGACGATAAAATGACCTTTGATACAGTTTTGAAGTGGTCATTACAATTCTCAGTACCACAAAGAAGGCTGTATTTTAGGACATGACAACAGAAATATAATATCTTCACTTGTGAAACAGATGTAATATTCTGAAATGTATATTATTCAGCCATTTATAAACAGTTGGAGAGAAATGTGGCAGCATTCAAAACATGGCACTATGAATACTTTAAAAATAAAAGTAAAAGGCTAACATTACCAATTATGATGTTATCTGCAAACTCTCCATCCTTGAAAGTTCGTAGAATTCTAACATATTATCTACTCAGCTGTGTCACCAATGTACTTTAAGAACTAACATATAGCCACAGACTACAATTCAGTATAGGAAACAAAATGTTTGCTGAAAATCAGTTATATGAAGTGAATAGACAATGTGGATGCATTCACAAACTTCATAAATATCTCACATAGGTAGCAGATGACACTAGCCTCTGTCGGCCCACTCCTAAGAGGAGAGTGAAAAAGTTGGCTTAAAGCTCAACATTCAGAAAACGAAGATCATGGCATCCAGTCCCATCACTTCATGGGAAACAGACGGGAAACAGTGGAAACAGTGGCAGACCTTATTTTTCTGGGCTCCAAAATCACTGCAGATGGTGACTGCAGCCATGAAATTAAAAGACGCTTACTCCTTGGAAGAAAAGTTATGACCAACCTAGATAGCATATTCAAAAGCAGGGACATTACTTTGCCGACTAAGGTCCGTCTAGTCAAGGCTATGGTTTTTCCAGTAGTCAAGTATGGATGTGAGAGTTGTACTGTAAAGAAGGCTGAGCACCGAAGAATTGATGCTTTTGAGCTGTGGTGTTGGAGAAGACTCTTGAGAGTCCCTTGGACTGCAAGGAGATACAACCAGTCCATTCTGAAGATCAGCCCTGGAATTTCTTTGGAAGGAATGATGCTTAAGCTGAAACGCCAGTACTTTGGCCACCTCATGAGAAGAGTTGACTCATTGGAAAAGACTCTGATGCTGGGAGGGATTGGGGACAGGAGGAGAAGGGGACGACAGAGGATGAGATGGCTGGATGGCATCACCGATGCCCAGATGGCTGGGTGTGAGTCTGAGTGAACTCCAGTAGTTGGTGATGGACAGAGAGGTGATGGACCATGGGGTCGCAAAGAGTCAGACACGAATGAGCGACTGAACTGAACTGAGAAACCCCATAACATCTATAGTAACAGTCTATGATTCTCTGAATCACAATAAACTGTAGGTCTGACCCTTTCTGAATCATTGATGGAATAATTACTAGTAAGCAGGATCGGTTTTAATTATTTTTAGGTAGCCATGAATACACAAGCAATGTGAGATCAACAATGTAAATGGCTTGAAAGAATCAAGTAAATTTGTTACTTTTGCTTACTTACCTCACTTTCACTTTTTAACTAATCTCTCATCTGTCTATTATAGGTACACCACCAAAAATGTTTTTGCTAAAATTACCACCTCCATCACTCACCTCTCATCACTTCACCTCTCAGCACTGTGGTACTTAGGTTTCTAACTCTATCTTCTCTAAGCTTCCTTGATAACATCCCGCCAGATTTGCTTTCTACCTTTCTGATTCTCCTTCTCACTTTTTAATGGAAGGCCTTTCTCATCTTCCAACATCGTCAGTGTTCGTTATCCTCATGATTCAGTCCCAGGCCCTTGTTTTCGATATAACTCAGACCAGATGAGCAAGACTTCAGCAACCTCAACTGACTATCATGACCATCTCCAGGGCCGCAAGTCCAAAATGTCTGCCTCGGGTAATGCAAACATTATATATATATAATATATATTATATATTATATTATACATTATATGTATATATATAGCCCGGACCCTCGGTCACCATATGTAACTGGCAACCAGAATTACCAGATTCTACATCCCCATCCCAGAGATTCTGAATTATCAGTTCTAGGGGAGCAGAGACCTGTGTTTTTATAAACATCCTGGCTGTTCTGATCAGCCATATCTGGGGAACACTGGCATAGATGACAGGAAGTTGCCATGGGAAGAAATAATTTAAAATTAGGAACTGGGCTAGAGATCAACCATGTAAGAAGCCTACTATTTAAATCTTTGGCTTTGGGTCAGCGACATTTAATGCCATATATTTATTGGAGAAGGCAATGGCACCCCACTCCAGTACTCTTGCCTGGAAAATCCCATGGACGGAGAAGTCTGGTAGGCTGCAGTCCATGGTATCGCTAAGAGTCGGACATGACTGAGTGAGTTCACTTTCACTTTTCACTTTCCTGCGCTGGAGAAGGAAATGGCAACCCACTCCAGTGTTCTTGCCTGGAGAATCCCGGGGACGGGGGAGCCTGGTGGGCTGCAGTCTATGGGGTCGCACAGAGTCGGACACAACTGAAGTGACTTAGCAGCAGCAGCAGCATACATTATGTATTATAATGTTATATAATTATAATATTATATATTATATGTATTACATATTACATATATAATATATATATAAAATGAAGAATTGCTTCTCTTAAACTTGCTGTCTTGTTTGCTTTTCTGATGATGGATGTAAACTTTACTCCAGTTAACTAATTCAGAAATAGGGCAGTCAACTGGACAGTTTTTTCTTCTCCCTCCAAAACATTATCTACTCAGATAATAAGCCTTCCATGTATCTTCAAATTTGTTTTTTTCTTCTGCTGTGACTATCTTCGGTTCCACGCTTTAGTATTTCTTTGCTCAGTTATTCTAACACTATCCAAACTGTTCTCTTTCTCTCTAAAATCCCCCTCCCCTCATTCAATTCCAATCTAAAACCTGACCAAGTCACTACTCTCCTTACAGTTTTCTAGTGGTTCTCCTTTCTCTAAAGCAGTGGATCTTCAACTTGAATAGCCACTAAGATCACCTAGAGGACTTGTGAAGAACACAAATAGCTGGGTTCCTGCCCACACAGTTTCTGTTTCTATAGCTCTGGAGCTGAGCCCAAGATATGCCTTTTTAACAAGTTCTCAGGTAAGACTGCTGCTCCTGGTTTGGCAACCGCCTTGTGGGCACCACTATCTCAAAGATAAAGGTCCATCTGACTTACAAGACGTTACTTATATACTCATATGAGTATATGAGGATTGCTCATAAACTCTGTCTCCAGTCTTCTCTCTCTGTGGGTCTCACTCACAGTCTCTTGCACACATACTGAACTCTACCTTCTGGGTTAAGCTGAGTGCACATGCCATACTGTAATAACATCACGATCTTTGTTCACGCTGCTTTGTATCTCTGTAACCCCTTTCTGTCATCCTGCTCCCTCCTTGGTGAACTACTACTCATTCTTAAAGACTAAACTCAAATGTCATTTCCTTGGGTCAGGCACTNATACTGAACTCTACCTTCTGGGTTAAGCTGAGTGCACATGCCATACTGTAATAACATCACGATCTTTGTTCACGCTGCTTTGTATCTCTGTAACCCCTTTCTGTCATCCTGCTCCCTCCTTGGTGAACTACTACTCATTCTTAAAGACTAAACTCAAATGTCATTTCCTTGGGTCAGGCACTGGCCAACCTTTCCAAGGTAGCAAAATAAAGCATTTCCCTTGGGCTGCAGAGTTAAAAAAAAAAAAAAAGACAACAATTATAACTATGTACGGTGACAGCTATTAACTAGATTTGGGGTGATCATTTCATAATACACAAATATTGAATCATTTTGTTGAACACTGGAAAGTAATGTTATACATTAGTAATATCTCAATAAAATTAACATTAAAAGTGTATACACACAAATAAAATATTAAATGCTTTAATCGTAGCCTGTGATTTTTCTTTATGGTATATACCACAAGTATTATATTATTTCTTATATGATGTATTATCACAAGTTATATGTTTTTTTTTTAGTTTCTTATTTACTATTCATCTCCCTCACTGAACAATACGGTGTAAAAGGGCAGGCAATATGCTGTCTTTCTCACTGCTATATTCCAAAGACTAATAAGTTGTAGGCACTCACTAAATATTTGTTGAATGAATAAATAAACACATCACTTAATCTATTTCTCTAATTAGTTACTGCCATGTCTGTTTGATCTTCATAATGTCAGCCCCAAAGGGCAGGTGTCATATTCTTCCAATTTTGTGATCACAGACCTAATTACCCAGTAGGCCCCTAATAAATGTCTGCTGAATGAATGAATGGCATTTAAGAAATTCTTGTGATTTAGCACAATTCACCATCTATGCTGAGGGACTATGATCTTAAAGCACTGTATAAGAAGCATGAAATTAACAACAGAAACTTTATCCAGTTGATACTGTGCTAATTTGGTAGAGTTTGAAAAAATGTGAAGAATTTCTGTGATTACTAGCCATTACAAATGATTTGTCTATAGGGTGATTACATGGGAAAAAGAAAAAGTGAAGTGTATTTCAGTATCATCTTTCATGTTTTCTTTTTTCTTGAACAATGTCAGGAAGATGGATGCAAATGAAGTCATTCATAAACCTGACAAGGCCTCTAGAAAGCCAACACCTTATGCAAGGAAAAGGCATCTGTAGGTCAACTTGTAAGAAATTCACTACCAACTAAAAAACATTATTACACTGGCACTTAACATTTAGCGATTGCTTATAATGTGCCCACTTTTATGTTAAATGTTTTACATGGATTATTTTATTTAATTTTCATAGTAACCCTATGAGATAAGCACTACATTTTAAAAACTGTTTTACCAATGAGGTTAAGAATGCTAAGTAAAACAGACTACCGTCACACAGCTAGTAAATGTCAGAGTTGCAACTTGAACCGAGATTTGACTCATGAAGCCATGTTAGTACACATCCTTTTGAAAAATTCTGAAACAGAATGGTATATGCCAAAGTTGCACTATTCTAAAAATACGAAACCTTTTATACTAAGAAATTACTTTTAATGGGTTTCACCCAATACCACTGGGTAACACTAGTACTTTTTAAATTAATTTATTTTAATTGGAGGATAATTCATTTACAGTATTGCGATGTCTCTTGCGCTCATCAACGTGAATCAGCCACAGCTGCGTAAGGTGTGTCCCTCATCCTGAGCCACACCTTTCACCTGCCTCGCAGCCCCGCCCCTCTGGGCTGCCCCAGGGCGCTGGCATTGGGCGCCTATGTGAAGCGCTGGACGTGCGCGGGCCACTGCCCGTCTCTTCCCCGTGGGTTGTACATGCTGCGCAGCTGCTCTCGCACCCCGCCCACCCTCACCCTCTCAGAGGCCAAAGATCTGCTCTTACATCTGTGTCTCTTCTGCTGCCCTGGATCTAGGATCGTCCTGGTAAAACTAGTATTAAGTACTGCTCAGTATACACCAAATCTGATGTGCCATGTCAACCCAAAGGCTTCATTTACAGATTTTACTGTTCTCTCAACTGGTTTTCATTTTTACACTTGCTTCTCAAAACTAAAAGTTTACAGTTTATTTTTCTACGTTCCTCACTAGTAGCTGAATTCCTGGAAGGCAGAGATTGTACCTCATTTATAGAGCTAAATAAATTATACTGTAGGCCTCTTTTCACTAATTTAACTGTATATTAGGAGATTTTAAAAATCAAATTAAAAAACTCAATCGTTCAACAAGACAGAATACCAACATGTTTGTTAACTGCTAAGTCAAAAGACTCTTAATAAAGAAGCAGTTGAATTATTTTGGTTTGAGAATTAACAGTAAGAATTCATTCTGCAAATTTGAGCAACCATGGACATTAGAAACAGAAAACAAAATGCGATTCATATATTTTAAAGTGTATCAGATTTTGCTTTGACACATAACACTATTCAATTTCTTTTAAATCAAACTACCATGCAAAAAGAAAGGAGAAAATTTTCTCTCATTTCCTATTTAAATAAACACTTTAACTACCAAATTCGATATATGTTTTTGTTAACTTTTAGAAATGTTTTTGGAGAAGGAAAATGTCAACCCACTCCAGTATTCTTGCCTGGAAAAGTCCATGGACAGAGGAGCCTGGCAGGCTGCAGTCCATGGGGTTACACGACTGAGCATGTGTGCATGAGGGTGGAGGGTAATGGGTTGGTAGCAATAAACTGGTAGAACTAAAAAAAAAAAAAAAAAAGTTTTAAATACTTTCATGTAATAACACTGTCTCAAACTAACTACTCAGGGCCTTGAACTACACATTTTTCTTTCATTTTTTTTAAAAGTACAGCACAAATATTATTTGTCTTTGTGATTTTAGTATCTCTTACATGTGCCACCTTGGCAATCACTTTTAAATTAAACTACTATAATAATAAACAATAAGGTCAAACATAAAACTGTTTTGAGACATCTTTGAAGCTTTACAGGTAACTGCTACAAGCTGGTAAAACACACAAGAATACTGTAATACCAGAGTTGGAATCACTACCTTTATTAGGTTAGGAGAATTGGATCAAGGACATAGATGTATTCATTCTGAGAGACCACCATTCTCCTCCTTTGTTTTCAAAGATAAAACTCTTCTTTATAGAATGTCTACTATTGCAGTTAAGCTCAAAGGATACAGTTATAAGGTCAGAATCTATGAAATATGTATTAGTGATATAAGCATTGAGATTGTCCTTAAATATGCAGGCAAAAAGACAAACAGCAAGGCAAGAGTTAATTGAAACATTCCTCTCTGGAGCAACTGCATTGACGAGTGGGGGTTGGGGGCTGGGGGCTGGCGGGAGGAGGGCGCTAGGCAGAGAGATCCAGAGTTAATCAGGGAGCAAATCCAAAGCCAGGCATGGATAGGCCTCACTAATGAGCCTCAAGTACCCTGCAGTGGTTTTCAAACTTAACTGGCTTCAAACGATGCCACCCCATGACAGAATGCAGCTAGCCATAAGAGGAGGGTGATTAGAATAAATGACTGGAGTAATTAACTCTGATGTGAAACCACCTGATTGGAAAAGAGAAGCCAAGAGCTATTTAGCTGATGGTCCTCCAGTAGAGAAAGGAAGCTTTCCCTTTCTCTTCTGTGGGTGTTCAGTGAGAACTCAACTCTTTCAAGTAGGTATTTGGTAGCACTAATGAAAAGCAGCTTTCATTCAAGGGCCTTCCCATTCATTTTGAAAGGGGAAGAAAATAAAAGCTTCAAAGTAGAACTAATTTACTTTACTCCCCTACCTCTTAGTGAATTTTGTGTTAGTCAAGTCTGCATGACTATTTATGCTAACAGTCTGCCTCCAAATAATGTCATCAAATACCAAAAAATGGTGATTTATGAAATAATCAGATAAGAATTATTTTAAAGCACTTTAAACTTTCCGCTTTTTAAAAATACTTTACATCGCCATGTGTATTTTAAGTATATACAATCTTTATTTCTTTCTCATACTCAATAACTCTGGAAAAATGTTTTACACAGAAAACTTGAAATGCGTAACTGGTGATCAGTGTCAATACTTCCTTCATAAAGTGCATTGGGATCATTCTTCCTATAGCAAGAGAATCTGGAGTAAGGGAGAAGGAAAGAAAGCACAAATGATATACACATTTGCTTTTGAAGAGAAAAAAAATAGAATGTTAAAGCAAGAAATAAAAGAACATGTATTTTTTACAAAAATACAGCTTTCTTAAAGGGCAAATTGAGCCCAAGAATCCACACTCTCTAGTCTGCTTTATTTTACAAAGAGGGGAATTACAAAGACTGGGGCATTACTACCTGCTGTTTTACAAGTAATCATCAATTCATTGGGCCGGTGTTGTTCTGTACCTGCTGAGTTAATGTTCCTCGACACACCCCTCCCCCTTAGACACGTTCACAAGCTGTCCAAGAACAACTCTCGTGTAGTAGCACATGTAACTTACCGAATGTTTATGCCTAAACTCAGATTTATTTGACAGCTTTACACCTTTGGGCATGATATAATTAAATGTTTTGACAGCTAAACAAAAACTGTATAAATTTAAAAGCTATTAGGAACTCAGCATCTAGAATCAAAATGAAGTAATTTGCTTATACCCTAAACCATTTTTAGCCACTCATTGCAACAAATAGCACAGGAGAGGGGCAAATGTCTATTGAAGTGTTTTAGCTAGTTCCCTCACATTTCTTCTATGGAGAATGCTACTGTTGCTGCTAAATCGCTTCAGTGCTGTCCGACCCAGTGCGACCCCATAGATGGTAGCCCACCAGGCTCCAATGTCCCTGGGATTCTCCAGGCAAGAACACTGGAGTGGGTTGCCATTTCCTTCTCCAATGTATGAAAGTGAAAGTGAAGTTGCTCAGTGATGTCCAACTCGGAGCGACCCCTTGGAATGCAGTCTACCAGGCTACTCCGTCCATGGGATTTTCCATGCAGGAGTACTGGAGTGGGGTGCCACTGCCTTCTCCCACTCTGCTTATAAATATTGACAATGACTTTCATATCAAAAAAGGGAACATAAGCAAATTTAAGATAATCAATTTAACCCTTCAGTTCAGTTCAGTCACTCAGTCATGTCTGACTCTTTGCAACACCATGGACTGCAGCATGCTAGGCCTCCCTGTCCATCACCAACTCCCAGGACCTACCCAAACCCATGTCCATTGAGCCAGTGATGCCATCCAACCATCTCATCCTCTGTCGTCCCCTT
>SJYA01002300.1:7087-17591 GCA_006410615.1 Neotragus moschatus
TATCATTATGTCAACAATTACAAGTAATCTGTTGCCAGAGGTTCTTTTCTCTGGCTTCTATCTCCAAACTGAACCTCAAGCCACTTCATTCAAGACATACCAACATTTTTACTAGAGTTATACTCAAGAATCCCTCTTTTTTTTTTTTTTTTTTTTGAGGAATGGGATTTGTTTATTTTTATTTTTTTTAAGTTTAAATTTTTATTTTTTGGTTTGTTTTGCTTTACAATACTGTACTCATTTTGCCATACATTGACATGAATCAGCCACAAGTGTACCTGAGTTCCCAATCCAGAACCCCCCTTCCCCCTCCCTCCCCACACCATCCCTCCGGATCATCCCAGCGCATCAGTCCCAAGCCTTCTGCAACGAACCTAGACAAGCGTGAATCAGCTATTTTAAAATAAATGCATTAAAAGCAAAATATCCAAATGGTATTTCTGTATCTTATTCTCAAAAGTGCTAACTAACTACACCTTGGACTTCCCTGGTGGTACAGTGTTTAAGAATCCACCTGCCAATGCAGGGGACACGAGTTGGCTCCCTGGTCCGAGGAGATTCCACATGCCTTGGGGCAACTAAGCCCACGCGCCACAACTCCTAAAGCCTGTGGATTCCAGAGCCTGTGCTCTAGAGCTCCCACAAGAGGAGCCACCACAACGAGAGGCCCAGGGGACACGGCAGAGGGTAGCCCCTGCTCACTGCAGCCAGAGGAAGCCTGCAACAGCGAAGCCAAGACCAGCTCAGCTCCTTCTTGCTCATATATTGATATTGCATTCTTAATTGTACAAACTGGCTAAACGCTAAATCAGGAGTCTCCTACAGCTTAACACATGATAAAACCAGAAAGGTAAGCAGTGCTAAAAGTTGAAATATTTAACAGAATTAACAAATACTCCCAAACAAAAGCACATTAAAGTCAATGTACCAGTTATTTCCCAAAACATATATTACAGTACATTTTCTACCAGTATAAACAAACATGTACAAAAACCAAGGTTAAAATTAGACAGCTTTGGCAAGAATTAATATTTAAATGACTTCCACAGCTTCTGCCATCAGAAATCTCAGGCTAAAGCTAGAGACAAGCTCACAGCCTTGAAGTCCAAACAAGACAGAAGCGGAGGGGGGGGGGGGGCGGTTCAAGATTGGGAACTCATGTACACCTGAGATGAAAAAATTAAAATTAAAAAAAACAACAAAAAAGAACAAACAAGACAGAAACATAAGCCTTCATCTAGATCCTATTAGCTATTTGAGATCTACTATTCACTTAGTAAATGAAAATATCAACTAAACAGTGATTTTCAATGAAAGCCTAATCTAATTTGTATAAACAGGAATTAAAATCAGTAAAATATTAACTATATGAGAAAGAGTATCACTGAAAAATAATGCAATTTAATTCAGAAATTCTAGTAACATTATGTCATTACCATGGTATCAAGCATTTTAATCATGTAATAATACCTGCATAAAAGTCACTGTGGCTCATTACACACAGAATGAATTTCTTATCACTTGGCCTACCCCCCAAAAATCTAAAAAAGCCTTAGTGTCCATTCTGTCTGCATATAATCTCAGTGATCTAGCCAGTCCGGACTACATTTATAGCAAGAACAAGCTACTTCCTTATCCTTGTTCACCCTCCAAACCTCAATTCTCACTTCTGCAAAGGTATATCCAGATGAAACCAAAAAGGAAGCAATGATTTCCCCACTCTAACCCCACTCAGGTTAGACCCTGACTACTGCAAAGCATGCACAGTTCACACTCGCTGCTTTGGATGGTTAGTTATCTTAACATGAGTCCTACGGCCACCAAGACTGTAAACTGAGAAGGAAAATGTAGAAAGAACCGCATGTCAGGCATTATTCCCAGATTCTAGCAACAACCCTATACAAATGGTAGCATTATTCTCATTTCACAGGTACAGAAGCTAGACCAGAAAGAGTATATGGCTCACCCAACATCACAAATCTAAGTGACAGATTTAGGAATCACACTGAAATCCATCTGATTCCATCCAGGATACTGTCTCTCAAAAAAAAATTCAAAACTGTTTAAAAAAACTGTACAATATACAGCATATCTTTAAGTGTGCTCACTTATTCACTTATTTTATTTTTGCAGCAACCCTTGAAGGTGATGTATTTATTCATAATTACTAACACCTTTCTCTGGCAAACATACTTTCATATCCCCCTTCCTCCGATTCTTTGGGGGAACTCTTTCCTGACTTCACACAGTCCTGAGAGAGATGTCAGTCATGGTGCCCAGTTTCACACAGTGGTCTGGAACACAGGCCAGGCAATCAAAATGTCACATGCTATCAGATGCAGGGATTGTTTCAGTGGTAGGGCAATGACGTAAGGCAGGCCAGACTCTTTCAGGGGTTTGATTTTCTTCATGATGTTATCTCTATGTAGTTCTTCTTTCTACCTCATGCAGACCCATGTTTACCTTCTGCAACTCAATACAACACAAATTTAATAAAAATTCAATAATCCAAAAGGGATAGTTGGGACAAGGGTAAAAATGTAAAAATACACTCTGTTCCTCAGGTCTTACTAAAACATATATTGAAAAAATAAAGGTCAGGAGTCCCCTGGTGGTACAGTGGATAGGAGTCCTCCTGCCAATGCAGGGACACAGGTTCAACCCCCAGTCCGGGGAGATTCCACATGCTGCAGGACACTGAGACTGCACGCCGCAACCACTGAGCCTGTGCTTCAGAGCTCGAAGCCGCAGCTCCTGAGCCCACACAGCGCAACCACTGAAGCCTGTGCATGGCGGGCCTGTGCCCTAAAGGAGAAGCTCCCCAAGGAAAAGATCACTCTGCGACAGAGAAGCCCCTGCTCACAGCTGTGTGCCTGCACACAGCAATACAGGCCCAGCACAGCCAACAAAGCCAACAAATAAAGTACTGAAAGTTAAAAAAAAAAACATAGAGGTCAAAAAACTAGTAGAATGCTTTCCGTTTAGAGAACCTAGATCACAAAACATCCTTCTCTTTCTAATCATAAGATATACTGAGATTTACTTAGCAAACAGCTGGAGCAAGTGGAAAAAGAGCTCTAAATCTCATCTATGTTTTACAAGAATTACTACTAGTTTAGCCCAAAGATGAACGGGAAAAGAATTTACAAGTTACAGACACACAAACTTAGAAAACATGGTTACCGGAGGGGAAGGGTGGGGCAGTTTCAGACTGACATGTACACATGGCTTTTATTTAGAAAAACAGATAACCAGCAGGGGCCTACTGTATACCACAGGGACTTCTGCTCCACACTCTGTAATAACCTAAATGGGAAAAGAATTTTTAAAAGAATAGATACCTGTATATGTATAACTGAATCACTTTGCTATAACCTGAAACTAACACACTGCCAATCAACTATGCTCCAATATAAAATAAATATATTTTTAAATGGAGATGCATCAAAGGTATCATTCATTTGAAGACTTACAGCAAATCAACATATTAGCCAACAGCCTACAGAAGAAATATATAAATATGATTAGACTAAGATGAATAACAGATTTATACCATACTGGCATAATGTACCTCCATACCATAATAATTAAGAAAGTTAGAAGTTTATAGAACAATATAGATTCTCTTATAAACATCTTACAAAACATCAACACGATCAAATGAGACAAATGAGCACCATCTCATGGGCATGTGAAGTAATATAAAATCAGCCCTTGCAATGGCTTTCAAAAGTCAGGCTACTTTGTAAAAGCCTGACAGTAAATCTTTGAAAATGTCAATTTTTGAACATATATGTCAAAAACCCAACGGTTTAAATAAACAGGAATAATAGTTAAGTCAGTATTCAAATAGCTTCAACAAATGAGAACTAAAAAATGATTCTCAATGACAAATACAAAACAAACATTACAGAAGAGTTAAACAGAAGCAAAATAAACTGGTGGGGGAAAAAAAAAAAGAAAGAAAACAACACATCAGGATTAAACAAGACAAACCAGGTGTTTGGATAGGTTCAGCCAACTCGGTAGGGTTTCCCTGATGGCTCAGTGTAAAGAACCCGCCTGCCAAGCAGGAGAGCCAAGTTTGATCCCTGGGTGGGGAAGATCCCTGAAGGAAGGAAATGGCAGCCCAGTCCAGTGTTCTTTCCTGCCTGGGAAATCCCAGAGAAGCCTGGCAGGCTACAGTCCATGCAGTCGCAAAAGAGTCAGACGCGACTTAGTGACTAAACAGCAACAACAACTCTGTAAAGTAACATAAAGTGACCCTTTCTTGTAGCCACTAACAAATTTTCTATTTACAAAAAGGTCACAAGGGATGCTTTTTTCAAAAATGTGAAACTTCTTTTTCTTTTATATATGAAACTTCTTGAAGAAGTTTCACACTTCTAATGTTGTGCATTTAATATATAGGAATTTCCCAAAGAAAAAGAACCACTTTAAAACAATTTTTGCTAATGTTTCTCCAACCCGCTTATATAAAATAAAAGCTCATTTTCCAAAAGCAATCAAATAAAATATACTAACTTGACCGCCTGACACCAAACAATGTAATTATTTCCGACCTGAAATTTCATCCAACAGCAATATACACTCACTGAAGCACTTCGGTATCAAATTCTCTCTTAGTTCAGATTACATGGACTCACTTTCTGTAAGTTAATAGTTTGATCAAGTATCTTCTTATACTGTTAAAAGGACTGACAAACTTACAGGACAAAAATTGTAATTTTTAAAAATGTATCAATAATTGGTCTTACCAACTTTAATCTTTTTGTTCTACATTACGATTTCAAAAGAAGCAAAATGTATAAATCAATACTTATTATAACAAAGAATAAGAACCGGTAATAATTCTGTTCTCACAACTATGTGATGATACTTAAGATGAAAAGATATCTGAATGAAAACTTTTCTGTGAATTTTTGCCAAGTAAAAGCTATTAATCAATCCCCTTTAAAGAAACCAACACGTTATTCTGAAATATGTAAAACAAAGGGAAAGAATCAAGCATTTACCCTGTTTTTTTTCTTTTTTTCCTTTTGGAACAGAAATTCATTACAAAAAATTCCAGCTAGAGAATGTGGAAATGACAAATTGAGACCACCAACATTTGGAACCACTGATGAAATAATGGATTTAAGTAACAGTTACTAATGACTACTAAAGCCATTCAGTTAAAAAAGTAAAAAGTTCAAGGGAACTTGAAACTAGAGTTCAATTCAGTTCAGTCACTCAGTCGTGTCCGATTCTTTGCGACCCCATGAATCGCAGCATGCCAGGCCTCCCAGTCCATCACCAACTCCCAGAGTTCACTCAGACTCGCGTCCATCAAGTCCGTGATGCCATCCAGCCATCTCATCCTCGGTCATCCCTTTCNCAGAGCGGGGACTCTAGGGCGCATGGGCTTCAGCAGTTCTGGCACAAGGGATTAACTGCCCCGTGGCATGTGGAATCCTCCCAGACCAGGGACCGAACCTGTGTCCTCTACATTACCAGGCAGATTCTTTACCACGGGACCACGAGGAAGTCCACACATACTTTTTAATGACAGAAAAAAGGTCAAAAATATCTATACAAAAATGAGCATACAAATTACAAAAAGATAGTAAAACAATCCTCAAACATGTGAAGACATAAAAATTCACTCATAAGGAAAAGAATACAAATTAAAACTATTGCTGAAATACTAATTTTCACACCCAGAATAGAAAAAAAAAATCAGAATTTTGATAGTACACTGTGAGTAAACGCATTTCATATATTGCTAGTGGGAACTCAACATGGTTCAACCCACATGAAGGTGAATATTTTCTAATATTTAACAGCATCACAAAAGCATCTGCACTTTTACCCAGCTGTTCTCCTTCCAGGATATATTCCAAAGACACACCTCCAACTATACAAAAATAGATTTGAACAGATTTATTATCTATTGAAATAGAATTATTATAGCATTACTTAGAAATACTGGAAGCTATCTAAATGTCCAAGAATAAGAGACTGATTTAATAATGTAGTATACACACAAAAGAAAACTATGCAGTAGTAGCAATAATGATCAGGAAGACCTGTTAGGAATGATAGAGATTGGTTCTGTGAAAATAGAAAAGGTTAAGAGTATACGCTGAGTGCCAAGACTATTCAAAGTGGAAAGGATGGTCTTGTCAATAAACAATGCTGGGAAAACGATATTCACAAGCCAAAGAATGAATGTTTACCCTGACACCTCACACTATGTAGAAAAAATTAATCATAATGAATCAAAGATCTAAATGTCAGACTTAAAACTATAAAACTCTTAGAAGAAAACACAGGGCAGAAGCTTCACAATTGAATCTGGCAATGATTTCTTGCACACGACACCAAAAGCATAGGCAACAGAAGAAAAACAGACAAACTGGACTTCGTGAAAATGTTTAAAACTCCAGTTCAGTTCAGTCACTCAGCCATGTGTGACTCTTTGTGACCCCACGGATGGCAGCATGCCAGGCTTCCCTGTCCATCACCAATTTTCGGAGCTTGCTCAAACTCATGTCCATCGAGTTGGTGATGCCATCAAACCTTCGCATCCTCTGTTGCCCCCTTCTCCTCCTGTCTTCAGTCTTTCCCAGCATCAGAGTCTTTTCTAATGAGTCAGTTCTTCACATTAGGTGGCCAAAGTATTGAAGCTTCAGCTTCAGCATCAGTCCTTCCAATGAATATTCAGGATTGACTGGTTTGATCTCCCTGAAGTACAAGGGAAGTACAGTCCTCTCCACCACCACAGCTCAAAAGCATCAGTTCTCCAGCACTCAACTTAGAGCATCAAGAGGCAGTTTCAGAGTAAAATGTCAACCCACAAAATGGGAGAACATATTTACAAATCATGTGTCTGACAAGACATTATCAGCTGGAATCTATGGAGAACTCCTAAAATTCTACAACAAACAACCTTATTCAAGAATAAGCAGGGACTTCCGTGTAAATCCAATGGTCAAGACGCTATGCTTCCAACACAGGGCGTTCAATTCCTGGCCCAGGAACTAAGATCCCACATGCCACTTGACGCAGCCAAAAAATATGTTTTAAAGAAAGCAAAGGACTTAAGCATCTCTTCAAAAAAGAAAATACGAATGGCCGATAAACACCTAAAAACATGCCCAACATCATTAATCATTAAGGAAGTACAAATGAAAACTACAATGGGGACTCCCCTGGTGGTTTAGTGATTAAGAATCCCCCTGCCAATGCAGGGGACACAGGCCCAGGAAGATCCCACATGCCACTCAACAGCTAAGTCCACACAGCACAGCCTCTAAGCCAGAGCTCCAGAGCCAGGAGCCGCAACTACTGAGCTCACAAGAGCGTGCGCATAAACTCAGAAGAAAATAAGCAAATGAAAGCCAAGCCAGAAAACAAGCTGACTGCCTGCAAGAAAGAAAAAAAGATGTTCCACTCATACAACAAAAATTTTAATTAAATCAAGAAAGATGGAAAGGAGAGAAAAATCAAAACCAAGAATTCAACTGCAGCTCAAAATGACACCACAGTCATACAAAAGGGAGAGAAAGAGATAAGTCGAGTGATTTAGGAACATATTTGACTTTGTGTGTGTCACACACACACACACACACACACACACACACAAACACAGTTTTAGATGGAGTAGGAAGCTTAACTGCAAACAAATTCTCAATCTTTTTACTAGGTGAATGTTTTGTATATAACACTGGTATAAGCACAGCAATTATAAAACTATGTAAGTACTCTAAGTAAATGGGATATGTAGATACTTTTGGAAGCTGAGGTTCTCAGTGTGAAGGAGACACACATTTATAGACTGAGGGGAGATGAGCAAGAATCCTATAGGGATGGACTTGATCTGGGGAGGGCAGTGTAAATTCATAAGTTGTACTATATATATGTGTGTGTATACATGCATACATGTAAGCCTGTAATTAAATATGAATGTATGCATACAAGTACATATACTCATATTTGTATATATAAATACATGCATTTTTTTCTTCCTCTTATCAACTGAAAAAAATCCATAAGCAAAGATGCCTTAGGGATAACGAGAACATCTAACATCCAAATCTTGGTCTCTGTAAGACCATTCTCCATAAAGGAACCTAAGTTCCTCATAAAAGGGGCTCATTCCAGAAAAGGTATAAGATTAGTCTGGACCAGGGACAGATCAAGATGCTGGAACAGAAGGGCATGGGGTTCACCTTCTCCCACAAACACTGGGGTGGCTAAAAGTTTCATTCGGGTTTTTCCTTAACATCTTATGGAAAAGCCCAAATGAAACTTTTGGCCAACCCAATATATCAAAAATACATCTACATGTGGTACAGTTGTCACAGAATACCTGCTGAATGCTGGCAGATAATCTCATAAAACCAAAATTGCAAGAAAGATAACCACGTAGCCAGGTAGGATAAAAAAAAAAAGGCAATCAGGACAGGAGCTGCATCCCCGGGAGGGAGCTGCAAAAGAAGAAAGCTTCCCTCACCCTGGCCAGTCGCTTCTCCAGGGGTAGACCAGCGGGACCGAAAGGGAGGTTCAGAGGCTCAGAGGAGAGTGCAGCAGCTGGCTGGCAGCAGTCAGAACAGAGAGACCTGTGTAGAAGGTCCTGGCTACCTTGCTGAGTTCTCAGCTCAAGAAGAGAGTCTGCTGGAGCTTTGTGGGGGCTTGGGGAAGAAGGATGCTGGGTGCTTAAACTCAGGCTTCAGAGGACAGACTCGGGGACAGAACTGGGGTTGGCTGTGTAGAGATAGGCTGAAGGGGCGGGAGTAAGGTGTGCACCCAGGGATGTACGGAGGAAGGAATCCACGCCCACCATTAAAGCCCCACTACCAACATGCACGCACGAAGGGAGGGCCAGAGCCCACCACAGACGCCTCCCTCTTGGTGTGCTCCCAGTGGGCGTGGCCATGTGAGTTCTGGACCAGTGCACCAGCGCCAGCAGGCTGCCCACAAGCGGAGGCAAGGCTGAAATCCAAGCCAGCCCCAGAGGCCAGGCAGCTTCGGACACAGGGCTGAACCTGAGTGTGCGACGGCTGTGGGGTCTGTGGATTCCAGTGCTGCGGGCAGTTTCTTAAACTCAGCGCCTTCAGGCGTCCGAGCAGACGACTAGTGTGGCTGCAGGTTCATATGTGTGTGCACTCAGAGGTGGAGCCAGCGTCTGGGCTGACTCACAGCTTCCAAGGAGAGTCCAGATGTGCACCTACCGCAGTCCTGGCACCAGATCTGCGCCTGCGGACCTGCACTGGTAGCTTTGTGAGAACAGTGCCGGAGGGAGGGACACCTGGGCCAACTGCCTGAATTTCCATGGCTGAGGCCGGGCTGAGGACAGTGCTAAAAGCAGTGTCCCTTGTGAGCCCACAGACAGGCAACAAGTGACATCACAGAGCTCACTCTATGGTGGACAGCTCCTACAGAGGAAAACCCAGCGTCTCCTCTCCCAAAGGGGTGCTCTGGTCCCATCTACCTCACACAGCAGCTCAGAAACAGTTCTGGGCTATCTACTCCAACAGCTGGGGAGCAGACTCTGCCCCTGACAGGGCTATGACAACCACAGATCAAAGAGAAGGCCCCCTCAACATCCAGCAGGGCTCCGATCACCAGTACGCCTGGGGACAGTGGCCAGTACACATCAATGAAAGACAGAGCAGGCATCCATGCTAAAAACAGCCTTCG
The DNA here is from genome assembly GCA_006410615.1 of Neotragus moschatus. Taxonomy (NCBI): domain Eukaryota; kingdom Metazoa; phylum Chordata; class Mammalia; order Artiodactyla; family Bovidae; genus Neotragus; species Neotragus moschatus. Next base: position 16,772 of record SJYA01002300.1, read on the forward strand.
CACCAAAAACACTAGACTCATACAGGCTGCACAAATGACATTCCCACACAGGAACAGCACTTTGAGACCACAGTAGATAACCGCTTCTCCTAAACTCGTAGTCTGAGGAATGCAAATAAATGAAGAAGCAGAGGAGCCACTCCCAACTAAAAGATCAAGAGAATTCCCTTGAAAGAACAAACAATAAAACAGACATCTTCCAGTCTACCAGATCCCAGGTTCAAAAGAGAGGTAACAAGAATACTGAAGGACTCTACGGGTGGTCCAGTGGTAAAGAATTCACCTGCCAATACAGGGGGCACAGGCCCAACCTCTGGTCCAGAAGATTCCAAGCAGCTCAGTGCAACTGAGCCTGGGCGCCACGACAAGAGACGCCACCTCAGTAGGAAGCCCACACTACCACTAGGGAGCAGCCCCAGCCGCTGCAACGAGACAGCCCCCAGCCAGCCATGGAAACCCCAACCGCTGCAGGGAGAGACACCCCCCAGCCACCCATGGAAACCCCAACCGCTGCAGCAAGAGACAGCCCCCAGCCAGCCATGGAAACCCCAACCACTGCAGCGAGAGACAGCCCCCAGACAGCCATGGAAACCCAGCAAGAAACAGCAACAAACGAAACACTGAGTGAAGACAGCCAACCAAGGGACATGCAGACCTAGAAACTACAAAAAGGATCAAAGTGAGAAAACTCACTAGTCAAGACAAGAGATAAAGGCGATCAACAGCAAACTGGACAATGCAGAAGAAATAACGGATCTGGAGGACAGACTAAAGAAAATCCACCAATCAGAACAGCAGACAGAAAGACAAATGAAAACAA
>SJYA01002301.1:0-48658 GCA_006410615.1 Neotragus moschatus
TGCTATTATTTTCTCCCATTCTGAAGGCTGTCTTTTCACCTTGCTTATAGTTTCCTTTGTTGTGCAGGAAATTTTAAAAGTAATAGTTGGTTCAATATAGTTCTTCCATTCCTTCAAATATACCCTAAAGAAATGTATATCTTTATCCACAAATATCCACCAAAAGATTTGCACAAGAATGTTCATAACAGGTTTGTCTATAATAACCTTAAACAGAAAGTAAACCAAATTTCTGTCAATGGGAGAATTAATAAATAAATAATGATAAATTCATACAAGGAAATTCTAAACAACAATTTAAAAAGAACTATACTGCTACACAGGACATACAAATGTTCAGTTCAGTTCAGTTCAGTTGCTCAGTCATGTCTGACTCTTTGCAACCCCATGAATCACAGCACGCCAGGTCTCCCTGTCCATTACCAACTCCCGGAGTTCACCCAAACTCATGTGCATCCAGTCAGTGATGCCATCCAAATGTTACACACCCTACACATGTTTAAAATGAAGGAGTGAAAGTATTAGTCACTCAGTCATGTCTTTGTGACCCCATGGACTGTAGCCCACCAGGCTCCTCTGTCCGTGGAATTTTCCAGGCAAGAAAATTGGTGTAAGTAGCCATTCTCTTCTCCAGGGGATCTTTCCAAACCAGGGGTCAAACCTAGGTCTCCTGCATTGCAGGTGGATTCTTTACCATCTGAGCTACAAGTACATGCTGTATGATACTATTTAAATAAAGATGTAAAAGTAACCTTAGGTGATAGAAATCAATTTGGTGATATATTGAGTGGGAAGGGGCACAAGCAAACTCTCTGTAGTGATGTAAATGTTCTTTATGATGAGAAGAGCTAACTCATTGGAAACGACCCTGATGCTGGGAAAGATTGGGGGCAAGAGGAGAAGGGGGCGACAGAGGATAAGATGGTTGGATGGCATCACTGACTCAAGGGACATGAGTTTGAGGAAACTCAGGGAGATAGTGAAGCACAGAGAAGCCTGGCTTGCTGCAGTTCGTGGCATCACAAAAAGTTGGACATGACTTAGCGAATGAGCAACAATCATACATATGTTGATCTATCTGTAGTTACACAAATGCATAAGTTATAAAATTCATCTAGCTGTATGCTTAATATGTGTTCACTTTAAAGTTATTCAAGTTAAACCTTATTAAATAAATCTTTAAAATAAAGAAACTGAAATCACCCCTGCTAAGAAAGGAGTGAAAAGGAAACAGTATTAGAACAATTAGGACATCTAAAGCTATAATTAGATCAAATTTATAGGCTTGTAGTCCTTCATTATTAAGGGAGAACAACAAGAAATAAAGGAACTTATACTCATTTTAAAATGTTTTAAAAATAATAAAAATGTTTTAAAGGTAAAAGCTAGTATTAATGAAACAAACCTAAAAGGAAATGTTCTAAGTCCAAACTTTGGAGCTTCGCAGTGACAACACAAAAACCCTTGCAATTTCAAAGACAAAGATGAGAAAATGTATAAAATATAGTCATTTGTAGAGAAACTATTTTTTTTAAGTATTGGCAAACATTTAAAAAATTAGATTGCAATATGCTTGTAAACCTAAAATAAATCAATATTTTCCTAAAGCTAATATAAATTACCACCATTAATCCAAAATATGGGAAATTTGAATAAAGTAATTCCTTTAGAGTACAATGAAATGTTAAATAATCCTTTTTTCAAAGAGGAACCTGGACCAAGTATCCTCTACCTAGGTTTTACCTAACCTTTAAAAAAGAAATCATTCAAATATTTTAATTAAACTTTCCATAACCATAGAACATGACCAAAAAATCTTTATTTTGTAAAACCAACATGATCTTAACCGTACAACCTGATGAAGCTATTCTAAAATATCTACAGATCACTCTTATTTATGAAAATATCTGAACTACTCTAAATAAAACAGTACCAAATAGAAACAGCAGGATTCCCACTGTTAAAATGTATGGTTATTCTAGAAAAGTCACTACAGTGCCAACTAAGTTATCAATAAAATATACTAAATCAAAATAATAAAACAGAGAAAGAGGTTAAGATAAATACATCTACAACTACATATAGAGCAGCTTCTGCTGAAATCGACTTGGGGACTTAGCAGAACAGCTCTTTCACAACCAAATTTGTAAAGAAAGACCCACATGGAGCTGGGAAGGAAGGGAGAAGTAATCTGGTTACGGGGAGGGACCAACCCCCCTGGTTGGGGATAATGAAGTGGAGGGAAGTATGACCGGGGAAGAAGATCCTCTCTGATGAACAGAAGGTTTGGGCTACATTTTAGTCACCCTAACCCTGGGAGAGCACAAATGTACCAAGAGCACCTAAATGTCACAGATAAAGAAATGCATGTTAAGTTTAAATCATGTCTCACTCACCAAACTGGCAGTTCAGATAAAAATTATACTCAACCTTTCCTGGTGGGAGGGTGGGGTTGGGTTGGGTTTGAATGTGCCTTTTTGAAAATGTAAGAAATTTATGTCTTTTGTTTTAATAACCTCACTCTTGGAAATCTGTCCCGTAGAAATAAAAGCACCAATATCAAATGACGTTTGGAATCGTTCCAAACTGTAAACAAATTCTGCTCAACAGGAAAATCACTAAATAAAGTGGAGTGGATATATATTATGGAATATGATCAAAGCCTTAAGAAGAAAAACAAATATCATATGCTAACACATATACATGGAATCTAGAAAAAATAGTACTGATGAACCTATTTGCAGGGACAGAATGGAGATGTAGAAAATGGACTTGTGGATGCAGTGGAGGCAGGAAAGGCTAGGACAAATTGAGATATAGCATTGACATAGATGCGCTGCTGCTATTGTTGCTAAGTCGCTTCAGTCGTGTCCGACTCTGTGCGACCCCATAGACGGCAGCCCACCAGGCTCCCCGTCCCTGGGATTCTCCAGGCAAGAACACTGGAGTGGGTTGCCATTTCCTTCCCCAGTGCATGAATGTGAAAAGTGAAAGTGAAGTCACTTAGTCGTGTCCGACTCATAGTGACCCCATGGACTGCAGCCTACCAGGCTCCTCCGTCCATGGGATTCTCCAGGCAAGAACGCTGGAGTGGGTTGCCATTTCCTTCTCCAATGCATGAAAGTGAAAAGTGAAAGCGAAGCCACTCAGTCGTGTCAGACTCGCAGCCACCCCAGGGACTGCAGCCTACAGGGCTCCTCTCTCCATGGGATTTTCCAGGCAAAAGTACTGGAGCGGGGTGCCATTGCCTTCTCCCATATATGCACTATCAAGCGTAAAACAGATACCTAGCAGGAAGCTGCTGTCTGTTTAACAGAGGGAGCCCTGCCTGGCATTAGGAACCACTGAGGTAGAGTGAGCAGGGGAGGAGAGGCTCAAAATGGAGAGGATATATATTTATTTATACATATTATTTATATATATAATTATAACTGATTTGCATGAATGCACGGCAGAGAACATCACAATATTGTAAAGCAATTATCCTCCAATTAAAAAAAAGTTTTTCAAAAAAGAGAGTGTTCTCAGGATATACTGCTAACGTGAAAAAAAGATTTAGAGAAGTGTATGAAATATGATTCTAGTCTATAAAAGAACAATAATCATAAACATGCACTTTCATATGCATATATAATCAAGAAGAGTATAGAAAAAAATTTTTAATTTTATGACACCATATTATTTACATTATCAAAAAGTTTTTTACTGTGAAAAATTTCAAAGTAACACAATGTGAAAAAAATATGGCTTCTCCTCAAATATTTTGCAGTCTGCTTACATTACAGAAGTAAAAATTTAATCTACACAGAATGAAAGCTACTTCTCTGTGCAATTGTGAGAAACTAATCCAAGTTTACTTTATAAATAAATAATCAATAGTGTAATGAGAAAATGCTCTAAATAGAACTTTAACAATTTGATGTTTTTTGGTCAGCTGAACATATCTATAAATATTGGAACTAGGTATTCCATGAAAAAATATTTGATGCCAGTATTTGAAATATATAAGCTGCATGTGAAAGATTAACATTCAAAAAAACACTCTAAACATTCTGGCATGTTTTTTGTTATTCCCTACACATTTTGCTTATTGTGAAATGTTATACTCTATTTTAAGTAAATCATTTATTATAAAAATTTACAAATAATTCTATTATTTTCTCATGCTCCTCACACTCAGTTGCTCAGTCATGTCCGACTCTGTGACCCCAACAGGCTCCTCTGTCCCTAGAATTTTCCAGTCAAGAATACTGGAGTGGGTTGCCATTTCCTATTCCAGGGGACCTTCCCAACCCAAGGATCAAAGCCACCTGGCTTGTGTTTCCTGCCTTGTCAGGCAGATTCCTTGCAACTGCACTATTTAACCTTTCATAAAAGTGCTTACACATATGTTAAGTTATAGGACATTTACCGATGAGTACAGCAAGGGGAATTCTAGTTATATGCCAAAGTACTTCCTATCTGGCTCCTGGAATTATAATCTCAGCAATAAATAAATTATAACAGTGATACCAAAGTGAGACGGGAATCACCAATTCAGCTTACTCTAAACAGATCATGAGAATCACTTCCCTCAAGTAGGCAGCCCTAAACTAAGCATGAGTTGGCCGCACCAACCAAAGCAGATTTAATAGTTGAGTCCTTTCTCAAGAACAGGAAGAAGAAAGAGGTTGAAGTGACTGACTTTTATGAACCTGCAGATGTGTTGCTTCATGTAAAATATGTATCCTTCTGTTGTTATGGATTGAATGTTTGTCTTTTCCACATTTCATATGCTGAAGCTCTAAACTCCAATGTTATGATTAGGGTGAGGACTTTGGGAGGTATTAATAACTGGGCTGAGATGATGGCATGAAGGTAGCATTCCCATGATGGAATTAATGTGCTTATTTGAAAAGAAACTGACATGAGAGCTAACTCTCAGCCTAAGATTAGGACTCAGTGAGGGGACTGTCACAAAGCACCAAATCTACCAGCACTTTGATTTCTGACTTCCAGCCTCTAGAACTGTGAAGAAAAATATCTGTTGCTGAAATATCCAGTATATGGGAGCCAAAGCTGACAAAGACACTAGTTTGTTGGTGAAATAAATCTGCATTTTTAATTTCAATGCATTTATCTGCAGAAACTATTACAAACATTAATTTCTTGAATGTAAGCTGGTAGCTACCAGTTTTAAAAATTCATTACATGGAGCACTAACAGAACCAATTCCACAGAGGAAACTGAATACTATTTCCCATTCTGTCTTATTTTTCTTTTAACCATAAGAATAATGCCTTTAAGATTAAACATTTGTCCTGATTACATCGTCCATTCCTGTTGACTCACAACAGACACTGGCCTGGTACTGTTTATTAACCTTCCTATGAACACAGTGTTTATAGCAGGTGTCTGATTAACATAACTGGTCACTCAAGTCCCATGTTGGCCACATAAGAAAGTAGCTTTGCCTGGCAGCAAGGCCAGCTCCTTTATCACCTCATGTATTTGAATCCTAATCAGATTTAATCCTCTTCTAAGTTTGTTTCCCTTTTGTTGGGTGACTCACATTTGGCTAGCTATGAATGCATGTCCTCAGGTTCACCAGATCAATGCAGAAAACTATTTGAATATGCTTTATTAGATATGGCCTCAGGATATATTACAGCTGTTTTCACCTTAAAAACCTTAAATACACCATACAAACTAAATAAATAAAACAGGAGCAAAATGTCCTTTTGAAACCTGGTAAACAAAGGTGATGCTGGTGTGATACCAGGAGCAAGACCATGCTCAATCCCTATGACACACACGGTAGACCTAAAAGAGATGCCCCATGCTTAAAGTCGTATCTGTCAACAGACCAAACAGATGGCTCCCGAAGAAGAAACTATAATCTGTGTATTGCTCAAGGATCTCCACAGACTTGCCTGGAGAAGAGTTTTGCAAACTTCTGAGAGGAGCAGACTTTTCCTGAAGGGTAACTGACAAGGTATGTCAACTAAATCACCTACTTTCTATCATCTCTAGGACTATGGATATAGGCTACCTTTTTCATTTTTTCCTACCCCACTAATTTTAGAGGAAATTTGGGAAGATTTTCTTTTCACCTGAGTACTCGCATTGGTCCTGCATCCTGCTGTGGCTGATGATACCATCTCTCCCCTCCTTACTGTATACAAGGTTCTCTTCAGCGAACCCGATCATCACAATGAACAAGATAGATGAGAACCCTGTCAAGTTGAAATCAACAGCATGTTGGAGGATACAGACCATAAAAAAAAAAAAAGTGTTTAATATAACACCAGATAGTGCCTGGAAGTTCCCATGGATGGAGGAGCCTGGTGGGCTGCCGTCCATGGGGTCGCTAGGAGTTGGACACAACTGAGCAACTTCACTTTCACTTTTCACTTTCATGCATTGGAGAAGGAGGTGGTGACCCACTCCAGTGTTCTTGCCTGGAGAATCCCAGAGACGGGGGAGCCTGGCAGGCTGCTGTCTACGGTGTCGCACAGAGTCAGACACGACTGAAGTGACTTAGCAGCAGCAGCAGCAGCAGATAGTGATAAGTAGAACAAGAAAAATAAATATTAAACAGATGGAAACCACTAATACCTGAGAACCTTGTATGCAGGTCAAGAAGCAGTAAGTAGAACCAGATGTGGAACAAGGGACTGGTTCAAAATGGAGAAAGGAGTTCATCAAGGCTGTATATTATCAGCCTGCTTATCTAACTTATATACAGAATACATCATGTAAAATCCCAGGCTGGATGAATCACAAGCTGGAATCAAGACTATAGGGAGAACTGAACCACTTCAATGGCAGAAAGAAAAGAGTAACTAAAGAGCCTCTTGATGAAGGTGAAAAGGAGAGTGGAAAAGCTGGCTTAAAACTCAATATTCACAAACCTAAGATCATGGCATCTGGTCTCATCACTCCATGGAAAATAGATGGGGAAAAAATTGGAAACTATGACAGACTATTTTCTTAAGCTCCCAAATCACTGCAGATGGTGACTGCAGCCATGAAATTAAAAGACACTTTCTCCTTGGAAGAAAATCTATGACCAATTTGACAGCATATTAAAAAGCAGAGACATTACTTTGCTGACAAAGGTCTGTCTACTCAAAGCTATAGTTTTTCCAGTCATCAAGTATGAATGTGAGAGTTGGACCATAAAGCAGGCTGAGCACTGAAAATTGATGGTTTGAACTGTGGTTTTTGAGAAGACTCTTGAGAGTTCCTTGGACTGCAAAGAGATCCAACCAGTCAATCCTAAAGAAAATCAGTCCTGAATATTCATTGGAAGGCCTGATGCTGAAGCTGAAGCTCCAATACTTTGGCCACCTGGTGCAAAGAGCCAACATTGTGAAAAAGACTCTGATGCTGGGAAGGGTTGAAGGCAGGAGGAGAATGGGACGACAGAGGATGAGATGGTTTGATGGCATCATTGACTCAGTGGACATGAGTTTAAGTAAACGATAGGAGATAGTGAAGGGCAGGGAAGCCTGGGGTTGTGCAGTCATGGGGTTGTGCCGTCCATGGGGCTGTGCAGTCCATGGGGTTGCAAAGTGTCAGACACAACTTAGGGATGGAACAATAACCNTGATGGCATCATTGACTCAGTGGACATGAGTTTAAGTAAACGATAGGAGATAGTGAAGGGCAGGGAAGCCTGGGGTTGTGCAGTCATGGGGTTGTGCCGTCCATGGGGCTGTGCAGTCCATGGGGTTGCAAAGTGTCAGACACAACTTAGGGATGGAACAATAACCAACAAAGCATGGAGGAGGGCAGAAAGCAGAGGACAGTGGGAGGAGAACGGGACATTTCAGAGAAGAAAATTAGGAACGGCCTTTCTGAGCAAGTGATATTTGAGTGGAATGTGAGTTAAAATTCTAGAAGAGTTATCCATGAGGAAAGAAAATTCTANCAGAGGATGAGATGGCTGGATGGCATCACTGACTCGATGGGTGTGAGTCTCAGTGAACTCCGGGAGTTGATGATGGACAGGGAGCCCTGGCATGCTGCAATCCATGGGGTTAACTGAACTGGACGTGACTGAACTGAACTGAACTGGACTGGAACTCCATCACCTCCACGAGCTTTGTTCGTAGTGATGCTCTCTAATGCCCACATGACTTTACATTCCAGGATGTCTAGCTCTAGGTGAGTGACCATACCGTCATGATTATCTGGGTCGTGAAGATCGTTTTTGTACAGTTCTTCTGTGTATTCTTGATTAGGCTCTGCTAATACCCAACAGGTTAGGTTCTGGTCAATTAGTTTTCCCTGAAGTCAGGCTTTATTAAGAAAAGAGTGCTCTAGCATATTTCAAAATGGTTCATTTTCTCATAATTATCCTGGGACTCTGATTGAGCTTCTGTAGGTAAATATCACAGTACAGTGGTGGTCACATTACGACTGGATCCTCCTGTAATTTTTAACTCAGTGTTGTCCACATTGAGCCAGCAGCCATTTGTCAATGACAGTTCATTTTTCTTAACCACATGCCAGTTCCCACATCAGATTCTGCTCATGAGTCTCTGTTCTGGTAACCTGGGCCTGCCTGTATTTGCAAGCCTGTCTCTCCAGTTTGCCCTGTATCCTCCTCCCCTCTCTTAAAGGTCCAAGAAGAGCTGTTGATGTTTTACTCTGTTCAGGTTTTTTATTTGTTGTTACGATGGAGTGATGACCTCCAAGCTCCTTACATGCAAAAGCAAAACCAGAAGTCTTCATTTATTTTTAAATCAAGAAACAAACTGTAATATTTATCCTAATCCTGAGCAATACTAAATATAATAAAAATCAGGATCTCTGAAAACAAAAATAGAAATTGGAAAACTTGTCCGTTGCATGGAATTGCAACACTAAAAAGCAACATATAATGGATATCTGTTGTTTCATCTCCTCAGTGTCCATGAACTACTATTCTGTTATAAATACATACTTTTTCCTTTGGGGAGCTCCTCCCTCCCTCCAATGACTATAGTCCCTATGCAACTCCCAATCAAATTTCTTTGTCCTACACCAAGGTAAGGTGTTGAAGATATAACTCAAGCTAAACCAACCAGGAGTTCTCTCCCTAGAATTTAAATTTAAAGCTCAAGAATAAAAAGTCATAAAGTGATAGCATTTTTTGTATCCTCCCAGAGGCAAATAAGAGATGGCCCCTTATTTTTTGCTCTCTAGATCTCTGGAGCTACTCTGGTTCATGTTCCATCTGAAATCTGATTCTTCAGCTACCTTTCTTTTACGTTTCCTTTTTTTTTTTTTTGGGGCCAAAATGGAATCTTAATAAATTAATCCTCATATGTCACCTTAAAATGCAAATAGCTTGCAACAATAAAAATATTGTCTACTTGTGTTTTCTACGGGTAATTATATGTAAGGTTTTAATGGTTAAATAAATTCCAAACCTAAAATCAAATCAGAAAAGACAGCATCACTCACATTTTTTTCTGTCCATCCATTCCTCCAACTCTGTAAGGTTTATAATTTGTCTTGTCCTCCAAAGACCAAGTCGATATTTAACACGATGGATTTGTCTGCAGTACATATTTATAACTGTCTTCAAATCTGGTCCATGATACAAAGCCTATAAAATAGCAATATAAACAATTGAACTCCTCATATATTTCTGTTATTTATACTGAATCTGACTGTGTCCTATTCATTTCATCTATTTCATCCAGTTTCTTAGAGCATATATTTATGTTTCTGAATAAGGTTAGCAAAGTACAAGCATCATAGACTGGTATAATCTAGAGAACAACATTTTGAATTGCTTTGGCATCACACACTTATGCTTGCCATAACATAGAAGTTTCAGTATTGAATAATTTCATAGAAGTTTCCTAGGTTGGTATAGAGATTTCTATAATACGTAGCGCACTTACCCAGGAAAAAAAATAAGTTTTTATTAAGGCATTACTCTGTAATGGATGATTCTGTCCACTTTGGGTGCTCAAATCCTTGTATTTTCTTTCTTTCAGAAACTGTATATTTATGTGTTGTACCTATTTTTCACTGGATTTTTTCAGTTTTTATCATATGTACATACCTGTTCTATCAGCTTGTATTTTATTTGTGACTATATTTTTCTGTATGCACATTTTCTACATTCTACTCAAATAAACTTTTTAAAAAGTATAAAAATTCATCTATTTCATTTTTTTTCTCAAAGTTCCATCTTATTTATCCATTCAATTATTTTTACATTTCATATTTTCTAGCTCATTACTTTCTCTACTTATCTTTATTAATTCCTTTTTTAAGGTTTCTTTTCTCCTTTTTGACTTCTTGAATTAAAAACTTCATTCACCAATTTTCATTATGTTTTAGGAATCTATTTAAGTTCATGAAATTTCTTCTGAGTCTGCTTTCCTTTGATATGCTTTGCATGCTATTACACAAAAACCCTAAAGCATAAAATCTTTAGCTTTCCCAAGGTCCTATGGTTAGTAAATTACAGAATTGGTTCTAAATTCAGAACAAGGATACTTCACAGTCCACACTTTTAATTATGCACTATATTCCTAATTTACTTGAATTTCATATTTTTCACCCATTCTGCAAATTTTTTTCTAGTTCTGTCCTAATTTATTTATTATTACACTTATGATTGATTCTTCTTGCTCTTGTCATTTATGTTCTGTTTTGTGTGATTCTTTAAAGGTTGGTTTTATTATTTTATTTTTCTTCACCTTTGTTTAGTTTTATGGTTCTTCTCTGACATTTTTAGATACTATGTTTAAGCCTATATTTCTTAATTTGTCAAAATTTTCAATGAAATGTTTCTTGATTTACTTGAAAAAAATAAATTAGCATAATTTCACTACTTTCCTTTTCTCCTTCCACCTGAATTCCATCAGAATCAGACAGATTCTTAATATTTGCTAGCGTCAACATTTAATTACGTTTTCCAATGTGTAATTTTAATCTCCCTTTTGTTCAATAGAGCTTTGTCACTTTGTTCATTGTTGTTGCTTTGTTTTGTTTTAAATACTGAATGGGTCACACTTTAGGAGCACTCCCCACCATGTGAATCTTAGGAGAAGGCAGGGCTCCTGTCCTTCGATTTGAAGCCACAAATCAGATGCTCAGGACCAAACCTCCTCTGTTGCTAGGATGCAGACATGTGACAAAGCCTCATCCATTATCTACACAAGCCTCAGGTTTTGACTAGAAACTAATAATGCTTTTAAGAGAGAAACAGTGGGAAACCTATTTGTGTGGAAGAGTAACCTTGGCACAATATCCATTTTCCAAGCGTGGCATTTGTGGAGGGAGTACAGGATTCAGCGGTTGCATCAGAATTTGTGCAGGATTTGACTGCAGTCCAGGGAGCTATCTAGGCTAGTCTTCATCATTCCTCTGTTTCTGAGCTTACTTCTTCAGGCCTCTGCCCAAAATTTTACTCAATACCTTTCTGCTTAAATCTGTCAGTAGGTTCCTCTTGCTTATAATTAGGAATCAAGCACCGTTTTAATTGTATTCTTAGAATATAAACCAAAAGGGCCCTGCTTAGAGTGCTGCTTAGTTGAATGGTGACATTTGCTAAGGGAGAAGGAACGTTTGGGCAGTCACCAAACCCAAGCTGAGTGTTTTTTCCTCCAAATTTAATAAATACTCTTTTGTGGACACAACCTATCTCATGAAGAAATCTGTCTCAGATCTGAGGCATTCAGAAGGCTACCTAGGAGGTTTTCATGGTTAAGAAGTTGGTCAGAGAAAATGGCAGTCGTCCATCTGTGTGCTTCTTATTATAGCATGCCTCTCTGCCAGCCTTCTGCACAGAAATATGCCTTAGTTACGATGCCATGTCATCTCAGTATGCAAATCTTTCACTATATTTCTAAATTTTTCTGAAGATAGAATTAATCAGAAAAATGTACAAATTGATACAACAGCAATATTTAAACAATAGACCATGCAAACTACCAATTATAATTTTCCAGTCCATGTTGACTTAAACTGTAAATGTATCATGCTTATCATACATCAGGATTAAAATTTTTTTACAAATAAAAGTCTGCTTTGTATTTGATACGATCATGTCTTTTGATTCTAGGTAATGAATTTATTTCTTGTTTGGTTAATCCCACTACTATATGATACTCAGTGGTACTCAATTTCTTTGATTACTAAGAGTAGCCTCTTTTCATGTTTACTAACCATTTATGTTTATTCGACTATGAAGCAACTAGTTCACATTTTCTACTCATTTTTGCCTAGGCCTTAATTCCTAGAAGCATTGGGAAAACTGATCTGACCCTCTTTATCACACCGTGCCTGAACTTTCCTGATCTAACACGTTATCTTCATATGTCTCTAGCTATTGTTTCATTGTTTGTGAAATCCTCACCTCTGGCTTCCCCTCTGAGCATTGGTCTTTCTCACTCTTATCTTTATATGTCTCCATCCTTACTTTATATACTCTCTGGATAATGACATAAATTCCAATGGCTCTAGACAGCATCACTAATAATGATTCTCAAATCTATGGATGAAGGCAGAGTACAGGAGGGCATCCTTGGTTGGGGAGCTGAATAAAATTGTACATCCTCTCACCCCTCCTCCATTGTGTTGAAAATAATTAATTTTCAAAAACATGAACCCTGAATATTCTAGACCTTGTGAATAGATTAATGAACAGAAAAAATTCCTGATAGAAGGGATGGTAATCCAATGAACAAATATGTATTACATGGTAGTAAGTAGTGCAAAGAACAATAGTGTTTTTAATAGAGTAAGGAATGATCAAAATGTTCTTTTTCAATACAGTAGTATTGGGCAGATTTTTAATAATGTTGCAGTGAGCAGAGACATGAATGAAGTAAGAAAGCCATGCAGTCATCTGGAGAAAGAGCTTTCTCAGAGATAAAGTGATAATCATTGCCAGATTGAACCACTTAATGTGTGGGAGGGTTTTGTATTCTTCAAGTGTGTTAGTAGAAAAAGTTTGAGAACTTCTCATGAATTCCAAATGCTTCCCTGTGGCCCAGGCATCTTTCTGAGCTTTAGACTCATGTACCCACCTGCTTCCCAGACGTCTCAAGGATGTTGCACAGGCACTTCAAGCTCAGTGCTGAAAAATGGACTCTCCCTCCCTTCCTTTCCCTCCACCTCTCCTACTCACTCCTCCTGAGTTCTATGTTTCACAACCATCCATCATGCTGCTCAAGACAAAAGCGTCAAAACCATTACTGACTCCTCCCACTTCCTCATCTTCAAATCCAGTCCATTTCAATACCCTATCTCCTGTCCATTTCTCCAGCCGTACCCCAAGTCAACACCATCATGCACCATGGATTACTGAATAAGCATACTGGTGGTTCCTTCTCTAATTCTGTCATTCTCTTTACTCAATTCATTGTCCAGAGTCAATGATTTTCCTGAAATAGCAAATCTCTTCCACATCACTCACCTCTTCTAAAGTCATCCATTCTGATACACTAAGCATAAACTCCTTAGTATGGTTTTAAGAACACTGTTCATCTGCTCCTACCTTCACGTCCCTCTATTGCCACTGTCCTCCCAACCAGCCTCCCAAGTATTCTGTCTCACCTAAGGCCACTGATATTTTCTTTCCCTGGGCCTACACTCTCTCAACTTCCCAGTCTACACAGACAAAATACACTTCCCAGACAAAACACAATTACTCTTCATCCTCCAGATCTCAGTTTCGTGGGACTACTCCCATACCAGACAGAGGCCTTTGGGTTAAATGGTCTTTCAAAGTTCTCATTATTAAATACCTGAGATTTTCTCCATTTCTGTCTGGACTATTTGCTCTATCCACCAGGCAAGAAATCAGATCAAGTAAATAGCAACTATGATCAATTTTTTAAGTATTCTAGAATATATTAACATAATTCTCCCTGTTTGTGCATGCGTGCTTGGGCACTCAGTCATGTCCAGCTCTTTGCGACCCAGGCCCCTTTCTCTGTGAAATTTTTCAGGTGAGGATATTGGAGGGGGTGGCCAATTTTTCCTCCAGGGGATCCTCCCAACCTAGAGATCTAACCCTTGTCTCCTGCATCGCCTGCAATACAGATGGATTCTTTACCACTGTATCACCTAGGAAGCCTGGAAATAAATAATGCTGATAGTTAAATGCAGCAATCACTATAGTCTCCTTATGGCTGATATAATAAAATGCTGCTTCATTATTTCTAAATAAACCCAATCTGGAGTATTTCACCGAAAAGATAGAAATTGTACAGTCTCTGGAGGTACCTTAAAGTGACATTCTAGCAGATACTGTCAACAGTCATAAGCTCTGAAGTGCCAGCCAAACAATATGACTATGGAAGTTTCCCAGTGGAGGGACTGCCACAGTCCTGACAATTATCCAGTGATATGCTGTGTGGCCTCTAGACCAGAAAGTCTATCAAGAATTCCCCCAACAGCAACCCTGCACACAGGCTCAGCCCTGGAACCGGACTATATACGCATTACAGGCCTGCCATACAGGCATTTCAACAGTGAGCAAAACATTAACTGTATCAACAGAGCAGTCATCCAACGTACAAAGCAGCATACCAATGGTGGAATAAAAAAGAAAATCCATGACCGCAACAAGTTTTGCAACCAAACTGAAGTCAACAGTCTAGCTTATATTTGTTGGGATCCTTCAAAAAGTCTTTTCACTCTTTTCATTTCAAATTTTACTTCCATATGGAAATTAAAATTTTTCTGTCAATCTCTCCCTTTCATTATCATCTTGGCCCCATTCCTGGTCTCTAAGTTTTCTAGACCTATTTTGCCCCAGATGTTATGGGTAATGGTAAACATTAGGAACTGCTGTAATTAAGTTAAATTATGATATAACCGGGTTTCCCTGGTAGCTCAGCTAGTAAAGAATCCACTTGCAATGTGGGAGACCTAGGTTCAATCCCTGGGTTGGGAAGATCCCCTGGAGAAGGGAATGGCAATTCATGCCAGTATTCTGGCCTGGAGAATTCCCTGGACTGTATAGACCATGGGGTCGCAAAGAGTAGGACACGAATTATATTACCATCTGTATAATGTCATGCATATGACATGCTATATTTATACATGTTTATATATACATGTTATATATATATGAATCTTTCGTGCCCTGACAAACTTCTATAACTATATTTTGTTGTGTTAATTAATTCAAGAAATCATTTGCTGAGTACCTGTCACATGCTAAGCACTGTTCTAGGTATTGAACACAGTAGCAAACATGACAGAAAACAACATAAACAAACATACACAAACAAGTAAATAAACATGAAAAATGGCAAATAAGTGACTGTAGTTAAAATGAGAGACTATATGTGTCAAAACAATATGTGGTATTATAAATAAAAATAGTGTGTACTCCCAAATAGGTCATTAGATTGTAGTGTCCATGACAGACATGTAAACAAAAGGTCAAAATGTAGAATGACTAGCACAATAATGACCAGAAATGGAAAAATCAGCTCTGCTTGATGGACCAGAGAAGGTGTCTCAGTTCAGTTCACTTCACTTCACTTAGTTGTGTCTGACTCTTTGCAACCCCATGGCCTGCAGTACACAGGGCTTCCTTGTCCATCACCAACTCTTGGAGCTTACTCAGACTCATATCCAATGAGTCAATGATGCCATCAACCATCTCATCCTTCTCCTCTGACCTTCAATCATTCCCAGCATCAGGGTCTTTTCCAGTGAGTCCAGTGAGTCAGTTCTTTGCATTAGGTGGCCAAAGTATTGGAGTTTCAGCTTTAGCATCAGTCCTTCCAGTGAATATTCAGGACTGATCTCCTTGCAGTCCAAGGGACTCTCAAGAGTCTTCTCCAACACCACAGTTCAAAAGCATCAATTCTTCGGCGCTCAGCCTTCTTCACAGTCCAACTCTCACATCCATACATGACCACTGGAAAAACCATATCTTTAACTAGAAAGACCTTTGTTGGCAAAGTAATGTCTCTGCTTTTTAACATGCCATCTATCTGGGTCATAGCTTTTCTTCTAGATGTGGACATTTAAGTTCTTAAGGAAAGAATGGGAGTTTATTAGAAAATTAGGGAGGAAGAGTAATACAGTCTGAAAGGTCAGCATTAACAGATAATAGTAATCAAACAGGGAATGAAATGATTTGGGCTTTGCTGGGGCACAGGGTATTAACAAAATGTGTCATGTGATGAGCCTGGACAGCGGGAAAAGGCCAGGCCAAGGAGCTCACGTGTGCTGTATACTAGAGAATTCGTAGTTCACCTGATAAGCAATATGGAGCCATCAAAAGACTATAAGGAATAGAATAAGGTTATCAGAGTGCGATTTCCTCCATTGCACATGACAGTTTAGATGGGAGTAGGTCTACAGGCAGGGAGACCAATTAGGAGACTACTGCAGCTCTCCATGAGAGGGGGTGATGAACAGGAGGTCTGGCAAGAGCTCCGTGAGGAAAAGCAGCATAAGAAATATTAAAGAAGTGGTGACCAACTGAATATGGAAGTGAGCGAGTTGAAGGAGACTAAGAAAACTCCAGGTGTATAGCTTGGAAAACGGGTGTTGGGTGAGTTAACCAAAATAGGTAGTACAGGAAAGGAAGAGGTTTGTGGAATAAGAAAATGAGTTCATTTAAGGCTCTGTGGAGTCTGATTTAACTATGGACCTTGCAAACAAGCAATTAAATGCCTCAATCTGGAGCTAGAGAGACCAGTCTGGGATACAGCTTTAGATTAGATTAGGGAGCAATTAGCCATAAAGTAGGTCAATGATATAATATGTAGAATAAGCATGGGCTTCAGGGTCAGACAAAGGTTTGAACTCTAGCTTGGTCACTTACCAGCAGTGCAACTCTGGTCAAATGACTTAATTTCTCTGAGCATGAGTTTCTTTACATATAAAATGAATATAGCAAGCTATTTCACACAATGAGTGAAAGAGTAGCTATACGGAATGTTTTATTTCAGAGTTTTACATGCTTTATCCTATATAATCATCAGAACTACAAATGTATGTTATGTGTGTGTGAAGTGAAGTGAAGTCACTCAATCAGATCTGTGGTTACTAGAGGCAGGAGACAGGGGAAGGGGGAATCAGCTGAAGGCGGGGAAAAGGTACAAACTTCCAGTTATAAGACAAATGAGTACGAGGGATGTAGTGTATGACATGATAAATATGACCAACACTGCTATATGTTATATATGAAAGCTGTTAAGAGAGGAGAACCTAAGAGCTCTCATCATGAGGACATTTTTTTTCTATTTCTTAATTTTGTATCTATAGAAGATGATGAATGTTCATTAAACTCATCGCGATAAATCATTTTATGGTGCATGTAAGTTGAATTATTATTCTGTATACTTTAAACTAGTACAGTGCCATATGTCAGTTATATCTCAGTAAAACTGGGAGAACAAAAAATTTTTAAACACATCATAATATTCAATATATGGTTTACCTTGGTCATTATTCTTTGGAATCTTTTGCGTTCGAGCCATCCTCTGACAACTGCCTGCACGATGGTGACCAGCTTAATTATGTTTTTGGTTATTGCAAATTTTTTTCTTCCCCGGAACACTTGGAAGATCTCTATGTGTGGTCCAATTCTCTTAACTTTATTGTCAGTTTTATCACTTTTATTAAGAATGGATTTGAGGCTAAAAATAAAATATAAAATTTATTATAGTTAATAAGAAAAGCAAACTTCCAAAAAGTCTTAAATTCAATTTCATAATGAATATAATGAAATAGAAAATACACTGTAATTAGCACATAGAATTCATGTGCTTATATATATATGTGTGTGTGTGTATCATCTGAACATTCCAATAGAGTTTTCCAAAGAAACTTGAATATGTCAAAATCAATATATTGCATAAACTGACCTTCTGAAGAAAGGAAACCTAAAAGAAAGTAAATCTGTCAAAGTTTATCCACAAGTATGCAAAAGAGAGATACAGTATCTAAGGAACAAAATATTTTCATATGACAAGGCACATTAGTAAAAATAACTTTCCTGTCCCAGAAGCTATTTTAAACTAAAGACTGCTGCAAAATTATTCAGCACCGATTCTCTGCTTACCAAACTCCTCTGAAAAGTAATTTTATTTTCCAAATGCTTCCAGTTGAGAGGCAGGGTATGTATTGATAGAGCCATGGACTACAGTATCACAGAAGTGAGTGATCCTACTGGAAAACATGACCAGCCTTGCAACACTGATATGGACGGCCCTTGCAGCTGTGATGACCGCGTGAGAAGCCTTTCTGCATGAACAGTCTGTGACCTTGGTATAATCTTCTGTCTGCTTTTTTCCCTCGTATATCTTTTGTATTTTTAACGTGGTAGTCAGGTTTTTCAAAGCCTTCCAAAGTTCAAAGTGTAGTTTCCTTGCGATTTTTAGCACACAAACATCTTTTTCTCCTCTTAATTGCTTTTGCTTCTGCATCTTTCACAGCTGGAGTTCCAATGAGATAGCCAGGTCATTTCACACACCAGACCTGAGTCTTACCCTGCAAAGTGCACTGTGTATAGACTTCTAAATCCCGGACCCAACTTTCTTGATTCCCAGAGTGAATATCATTGACTGTTTCTACAATTTTCTTCTCAAGATCTGTTTTGATATGTGCATTAAGCTGGCTCTTACAGACTCCTGTTCTAGTTTGAACATGATCGTTAATTTTCTTCCCCTGGTGACTAAAATGTTGGAAATCTGATTTTAATTATTGACTCCAGCCATCTAGTCTCTGTTGGGTGGTAGATAGTAGATAACTTGGGATCTTTTTTCCNTTTTGATATGTGCATTAAGCTGGCTCTTACAGACTCCTGTTCTAGTTTGAACATGATCGTTAATTTTCTTCCCCTGGTGACTAAAATGTTGGAAATCTGATTTTAATTATTGACTCCAGCCATCTAGTCTCTGTTGGGTGGTAGATAGTAGATAACTTGGGATCTTTTTTCCATTTGTTTCTTCTGTTAGTTTGTCTTGAAACTTGTGGTATCTTCTAATATGTCTTGTATTATCAGTATACCTAAAATCAAGTTTCCCCTGTGGCTCAGTGGTAAAGAATCTACCCGTAATGTAGGAGATGCATTCCTGGCTCATAAAGATCCCCTGGAGAAGGAAATAGCAACCCACTCCACTATTTTTGCCTGGAGAACCCCATGGACAGAGGAGCCTGGCGGGCTATAGTCCATGGGGTCAAAAAGAATCAGACACAACTTAGCAACTAAACAACTATAAAAAAATCTAAAATCATTTGAGATACTTTTGTACCCACTAGATTGGAGATCAGCTCCAGATTAGGAAATTCATAACAAGTATTCTTTGGAGATCCTTTTTGACTCTTGGACTTTCCTACACCGAAGTGGCTACTACTGACCGGTGAGATTTGCTCAAGCACAGAAAACTGTCCTCTGGATTTACTTTTGATCTAAAGCTAAAGACACAGAACTGAGGCTAGCACTTCTCTCTGTTTGTGTATACAAATAAACATTGTCCTGTCTTTGCAAAAGAAAGGAAGTTAGCCTTGTGTGATGTTCGTACAACAGTAGTTCTTTTGTATCTTTGGTTGGTTCTTTCATTATCTCTCTTGAGAAAACTTCCGTAACTGAGTCAAAAATATGTTGTGCTGGAGAGAAATATTTAAATAGACAAAGCTACCAGAAAAGGCATAGAAAATAAAGCAAAGTTTTCTTTTTGGTTGTTTAAATTAAGACTGATTTTGAACAGCTCATAAAAGAGGGAGCTCTGCCTTCTAAGAGTATTTTTGCTCTGTTATATCAATTTTTATGAACAGGCCTCCATGGATGAGATAAACTGGGAATGCAAATAAAATAGAAATGGTTACTTCTGACTTGTTCGGACTTTTAAGACCTACTGTGAAATCAAAAGGATTTTGAGTTCATGACTTATTTTTCCTTTTTCCCAGAAGAAATAAGAGAAGTCTTCTAGAAACACATAAATGAGCCAACTTTATGGTCAAACTTATACGTTCTAACAATAATGTGTAAATAAATCTTAAAGGGACATATACACCTGACCATAAGGTGATGTGTGATGTGTATTGTTAAAGTACCAGCAGTGGTCGCTGGCTCTCTGCTATTCTCATAAGCTGCCTTGAATGGCAGAGAATTCTTTGTCACGTACTGAAAACTGTCTGTGGTGTGGAAATGTTAGGGGAAGCACACTGACTGAAACCACCCACCCTGGCCAGGCACCACAGTAACCATTTGTATGAGTTGTTTTACAACGGGAGGTCCTGGTAAGGAACACAGAACTAATAATCCTCCACCAACTGGAAGAGTTCGGGAAAGGTCAAAAGGAGACACCACATTTCCGACCACCTCCCAGAATCCTTCTCTCTGGCATCTATCTTGGCTGAACAAGGTGTGCACCACCAGGAAGGACTCTGAGTCAGAATGACTGGCTAAAGACAATCCGGAAACTAATCCCATCACCATAACACCCAAGACTAGCCAAGTGGCAGAGCTGTTCTCCTGGGTTCCCTTACCCTCCTGCTCTCTGCTCAGGTGCCCTTTCCCAATGAAATCTCTTGCTTTGTCAACACATGTGTCTCCTTGGACAATTCACTTCTGAGTGTTAGACAAGAACTCAGTTTCGGGCCCTGGAAGGGGTCCCCCTTCCTGCAACAGAAGGGGGTTTGGGAAGTGGGGGGAGAATTGAAGTTAGTTATTTTGGTTAAAGGCTATAGTTAGCATGAATGATTAAAATGAGTGATTAAAAGCTATAGTTAACATGAGTGATTAAAATGACATTAATTAAAAGAAAAAGAATATGCAAAAATGTTTACAAAATGATGGATATGTTTTGTTTGCTTTTTAATCAACTGAAAAAGAAAAGGATTTATCTTAGGCCCTAGTCAGATGAACTTTGACCAACAACACATCTCTAAATAATTGGAATGTTAAAAGAAATAGAAATTTGAAGCTGAAAAATAATTTATAGAAGACTTAATGGAAAGTGAATTATATTTACAAATAATGGGTTTGAAAAGAAGCTATGAAATACACCAAATTTTTATAGTAGTTAGGTCAATTTGGATAAGTTTAATCCTCAAATAGAGAAATGCTTGTGAATCCTTGACTATGAAATATTGCATGGGTGGTACAAACAAAAAAGTAAAATCAAAATTTGATTTTCTTTCTGTTACACTGAAAAAACTGGTTTTTGAATAACAGTCTGCTCCTAATAGGAGAGGGGGAAAATCATTCAGGGCCTTTATTACAGTTTTCCTAGGAAGCAAAAATTCCTTACATCACACAAAAATATTTCTTATAAATACTTATACATTTTTTCTCTTCTGTGTAATCTACTTCTTACAAAATCTGGTATTCCTAATATTTAATGTGATTTGTGACTATGTTACTTTTTTTTTTTACTCTAAGGGCACCTATGACTTTTGTTGATACTTTGCAGCCCCTCAAAATTCTTTGCAATTCAAATTTAAATCCTCTATTTAGAAACAAAAGCCTGCTGGTTCAAAACTCAAAATTCTTAAAGATCCAACTGTTTTAAATATGGGCTGAATAGACATAATTTTTGGCCATTTAGAGCCTGCCTGCTTTGCATTTCCTATAAAACTATAACCAACATTTACTAGCCAAAGATAAGACAAACTTTGAGGCTATGAGAGACTTCAAGCCACTGCTGCCCATCAGAGTTCACTGACCCAGAAACTCCCCTTCTTGCTGTGAGTAAAATCACCTAGACATGTAAGCTCCCCTTCCTCCACTCCCACAGGAGGTCCCTCACTCTCTTCCCCTTCTGAATGGTGACTCTATGTCACGGTCTCTAGGTCTTCTGCTGTGAGGGACTTCCTCTCTCACAGCTATCCACGTGAGCCAGATAAAGTGTGTTACCTGCCACTGTCACCCACGACCGTATCTTTTCCTTGATTATTCTCATGGTCCTTGAGCTCATTATCAATGTCCACAGTTTTACTTGACTCAGCACTACTATATTGAAAGTTGTCCGATGTATCCAAGTCCACACCACAAAAAGATACTAAAGAAAAATCTCCTTAAGTTAAATATATAACAACTAAAATATTGCTAATATAAATATATTAGGAGCACACTTTGTGGTAAGCTGATTGCATTGATGGCTAATGAATGCCTCTTTATAACCCCTATCTTTGCAATGTGATTTTACAGCCCCACCCATCAGGTGGGGAATCAAGCTACCCACCCAAGAATCTAGGTGAGCCCTGTGAATTGCTTTGACCNTACAGTCCATGGAATTCTCTAGGCCAGAATACTGGAGTGGGTAGCCTTTCCCTTCTTCCCAACCCAGGGATCGAACTCAGGTGTCCTGCACTGCAGGCAGATTCTTTACCAGCTGAGCCACAAGGGAAACCCAAGAATATTGGAGTGGGTAGCTTATCCGTTCTCCAGCAGATCTTCCTGATCTAGGAACTGAACCAGGGTCTCCTGCATTACAGGCAGATTCTTTACCAACTGAGCTATCAATGAAGTGGCTACCTGGGAAGCCCTGTTTCAAGGTGATCAGTGACAAAATCCTTATGCAATGTCTATGTATGTCTTCAATAGAGGATTCCACGTCCCTCCACTCTGANTTCTCCAGCAGATCTTCCTGATCTAGGAACTGAACCAGGGTCTCCTGCATTACAGGCAGATTCTTTACCAACTGAGCTATCAATGAAGTGGCTACCTGGGAAGCCCTGTTTCAAGGTGATCAGTGACAAAATCCTTATGCAATGTCTATGTATGTCTTCAATAGAGGATTCCACGTCCCTCCACTCTGATATTTCTGTTTATTATATCAAATACACACTAGACATATATTATTCCACTCAGACATAACTTCAGCAGGTGGCTTCGACCTTTCTCTCACACTTGCCCAAAGTCCCTAATACAACTTACGTGGGACTTATGTCCCCTGAAAGAAACATCAAAAGAACGACAGCCTTACAAAGAATATATTTTCTTAACAATTTACAGTAGAAGGAGAAGACTTAGAGTACACGCTTCTCAATTTATGCTCTGTATCGTATGTGTGATACTACAGCATTCCTCAACGTTTTTTTTGGCACTAGGGACTGGTTTTATGGAAGACAACTTTTCCACAGACCAAGATAGGGGATGGTTAGGATAATTCAAACAAATTACACTTATTGTGCACTTCAGTTCCATTATTATTATATCAGCTCCAACTCAGATCATCAGGCATTAGATCCCAGATGCTGGGAACCCCGGTATAAAACCAAGAGAGGACAAAATTATGTCACGACTTCAGGAAGGTTGTCATTGGCGATCTCCAATCCTCAATGGTTTGGATAATTTAGGTGACTGACTTCAGGGTTTGTTTTTTTTTTCTTTCTTTGTTTCAGGGGTACTAAAAGACAGTCATACCACATACACGGACCCTACTTCATAAATGTTCAACTTCATGAAAATTACAAGCATCAGTAGTAAGTAGATGAGATGGGGAAACGCATTATGACTGTCAGATAGATGGAGGCTCAGTAACCACCTCTGAATTAGAGAATCAGTAGGAACTATCCTTTGCTGACTTCTTCAAATGTAATTTTTAAATTTATTAGCCTTCATAAGGTCTTAAAACAGTTCTGATATGGAGAGAATTATCATTTTATAGATTTTACAGTTCTGATACGGAAAGAATTATCATTCTACAGATTCTTAGTCACTAAAGAGTATCTGTGAAACTCTTGGGCCAACAGTTATTCCAGTTATAAAATAAGTAAGTTCTACAGAAGTAATGTCTAGCACAGTTAGTAAATATAGTTAACAATATCATACTGTATATTTGAAAGTTGCTAAGACAGTAGATCTTCAAAGCACTCATCACAGGAAAAAAATTGTGACTCATGAAGNACAGTTATTCCAGTTATAAAATAAGTAAGTTCTACAGAAGTAATGTCTAGCACAGTTAGTAAATATAGTTAACAATATCATACTGTATATTTGAAAGTTGCTAAGACAGTAGATCTTCAAAGCACTCATCACAGGAAAAAAATTGTGACTCATGAAGATGATGGATGTTAACTAGACTTTCTATGATCATTTCGCTATATATTCAAATATCGAATCATTATGTTGTCCACCGGAAACTATAATGTGTCATTACATGTCAACTATATCTCAATTTTGAAAGTTCTGTTAGAAAGTATTTATAAACATAAACCTAAGTCATTAGAAACTAGCTATGAAACTAGTTACCACCATAGAAGAGATTACACTCTTTGTCCCCAAGCCACCTCTTTTGAAAGTCACCCTATAAAGGTTGAAAAAGACCAGAGCTAAATAGCTGAACTGAAATCTTTCACTTGAGGTTTGACAAATCTGTGATCAAGGTGTCAGATCAAAGAGTTCTCAGTGAGAGAAGAAATTAACCAAGATTACATGTGAGAAAAGATACAATAAGTTAATTAGTAAGTTAATCACGTCTGAATATTAAGACACTGAGCTTGGCAAACATTTGAACAGGGAATTTCCTCTCAACTGCTAATGCTTATATGATAATATATATTAAACACTAAATCAGTTTTAGAGTTTGGTTCAGATATTGCTACTAATTAGTTTTGGCTGATATTGAAGTATTTTGTATGCTCCATTTTATAAAAGCACTCTTCGCCCATCTGTTCATAGGTTGAAAGTGATTAAAGGATACTTACTTTGGCTGCTGTAAAAGTCAAATACTTTTTAAGCTGCAAATATGTGACAAAACCAGTTCAGGTTGCCAAGTTCAGAAATACATCAAAAAGAGATTTGCAATGCCTCCATGCCCCCAATTCCTCTTCCAACCTGCATTATCAAAAAGTAAATATCACCGCTTTCCTGATTAGACTAGCATGCCTGCTTTGTCCAAATGCTTTGCAATTTAGTTATAATTTACACAATTTACTCTGATTTGGATCCTCTGCTACCAAGCTGTGCTGAGGGCTTTCGTTTCCTGTACATGCAGCCTTGAAGCAGAAGCATGTGATGCTTTCGTGCTTTGAATGCTGGATCTGAAAGCAATTTGGCTAACAAGTGAAACAAGTTTGTGGCCTATTTTAATACCCTATATGAGGTCTGTTCAGTTTAAAAACAATGCATTATATTCAGCATGGGTGATGGAGATATTGAAGAAGAGGAAGGTAATACATTTCCACAAATAATATTGTCTCAGTATTATTTAGTACTCCACTGGCAAATCTTCCCAAGGGGTTAGAACTTCATGCTAGCAAAACCTGCTCAATCCAAACATCAGAACAGAATTCCTGGCACTTTTTAAAAAGACGCAATCCTTCTGAAGTGGAAGATAATATCACTTTAATTGAGGCAAAATTTTTAAATAATTTAAATATCTGAATGAGATGTGTTTCCCTCTGAGCTCTCCACACTCTTGTGTTCTGATCATTCCTCACGATGCTAGCCTGCCCTGACACACACAAAAAATGAAGAGCCTTCCTTTTTGGATGTTGTACAGTCGCTAAGTCATGTCCAACTCTTCACAACCCCATGGACTGCAGCATGTCAGGCTTCCCCGTCCTTCACTATTTCCTGGAGTTTGTTCACTCATGTCCATTGAGTCAGTGATGCCATCTCATCCTCTGTCACCCCTTTCTCCTGCCTTCAATCTTTCCCAGCATCAGGGTCTTTTCCAACGAGTCAGTTCTTCACATCAGGTAGCCAAAGTACTGGAGCTTCAGCTGCAGTATCGGTCATTCCAATGACTATTCAGGGTTGATTTCCTTTAGGATTGGCAGGTTTGATCTCCTTGCAGTCCAAAGGATTCTCGAGAGTCTACTCCAGCACTACAGTTCAAAACAATCAATTTTTCGGTACGCAGCCTTCTTTATGGTCCAACTCTCACATCCATACTAGTCCCTTTGACTAGATAGACATTTGTCAGTAAAGTGATGCCTCTGCTTTTTAATATGCTGTCTAGGTTGGTCATAGCTTTTCTTCCAAGGAGCAAGCGCCTTTTAATTTCATGGCTGCAATCACCATCTGCAGTGATTTCGGAGTCCAGTAGTCACTGTTTCCATTGTTTCCCCGTCTATTTGCCATGAAGTTTATGGGACCAGAATGGCACCCCACTCCAGCACTCTTGCCTGGAAAATCCCATAGGATGGAGGAGCCTGGTGGGCCAGAGTCCATGGGGTCGCTAACAGTTGGACACAGCTGAGCGACTTCACTTTTACTTTTTGCTTTCAAGCATTGGAGAGGGAAATGGCAACCCACTCCAGCGTTCTTGCCTGGAGAATCCCAGGGATGGGGTCGCCTCATGGGCTGCCATCTATGGGGTCGCACAGAGTCAGACATGACTGAAGCGACTTAGCAGCAGCAGCAGCAGCAGCCATGATCTTAGTTCTTTAAGTGTTAAGTTTTAAACCACAGCAACCTCTAACTAGATCATATTAAAGGGTGGAGGCTGATAGTCTATTTAGAGCCTCTGAGGATACTTGTCTTCAACAGTTTATTACCTAAAGTGCTCTAACCAGCACCTATCCAGAAATGCAAATGACACAGTGACCTGGGAGAGTTTCTTCTCCCTACCCTACACTGATTTTCCTAGGAAGACATTCTCCCAGTCCATCAGGCCATATCTCTGGAAAGATGAGTTTTATTTTTGCTGTTGCTGCTTAGTTTCAATTTTCCAATAGCTCTTCCTCAAAAACAAGAAAATTTTAAATCCCAAATTCAGTTTGAAAAAGTGAAATTATTCTTTCCTGCATGTATTAACTTTTTGGAGAAGCACTATTTATTATGAATTAAACCAAAATTATCATTTCACATCACAGACAGCCAAAAGGAAAAACTGGATTTGTTCAAATTTAATTGAATCTGCCTATATGGGCAAGATAATCATGACACACTCCCAGGGAATTCTAATACAAGCATTAAAACACCATTTTAATGTACATACATGATTTTATCTATAGGGCACTTAAAAAAATTACCCTGGAAGATGTCATAATGTTACTAGGGTGTTTATGCCAAAGGTGTAATGGGAGCTGATTTTTCCGTGACAGAATGACCAGAGTTGACCATTTATCATGAGCTTATCTATGCAATAGGGAACATAATGAGTTGTCTAGTCCTTCTCCCAAAATATTCATTTATTCCTCTTGGGGTAGCCCTTTGCTCTCAATCCAAACTTTAGTCAGTTACAGAGGAGAGCTGAAGCTACCTGCTGCCA
Source organism: Neotragus moschatus (assembly GCA_006410615.1). NCBI lineage: Eukaryota > Metazoa > Chordata > Mammalia > Artiodactyla > Bovidae > Neotragus > Neotragus moschatus. The sequence goes on from SJYA01002301.1 coordinate 27,138, forward strand.
TCTGTCTCTCTCATCTCTGATCAGAAAGAACAATGCAGATCAGTGCCTATCCACAGATTATTTGTCCCTAGAATGGAGTTTTAGATAATGAAATAAATCCCCACAACAATTCAGGTGATTTTTAAAAACAACTTACAATATTATACTCAATCTGCTATTGCCAAACACCTATGTCTTTTAGAGACTATCATTTCCAGGAACTGGGGAGACCCTTGAGCAAGCACACTTGGTGTGAGGATCAGAAAGCAGGTGAGATTTTACTAGAAACGCAGGAAATGTGGACAATCTTCAGAGCAATCTGGAGAGGGATGGGACTTGTAATCCCTCTCCCCAGGCTTCTGCTTCCCTATTCTCCCGCTGGATGAGTTCTTCCATGAAAAAAATAAGTGAAACTCTGAATTTCCCTGTGAAATGAGACACCCATTTGTCCTCATTTCATTTTGTGGGTAAGATTACTATGAGTTAGAGATTAACACTTATGTGATCCCTCTCTCTCTATTCTTCTTGCTGCTTCTCAGGTGTTTTCTTTCTGACTCCACACAGGAACTGTTACCAATAAAGTCTGCTTCTTTCCCTGCCAGGTTGTTAATGGCATCAACAAGGTGAAATTATTTTTTATAGCAGTAGACGGAACAAATGTTCATTGACCAAGGAATGGCGAAGCAGGAGGTCTTGCTCTAAAAGCATCTTCTCCCATAGACAAGGACAAGCTTTTCACAGGAAAAGGGGCTAAAGGGACAGAATGGGGCAGAGGTCATGGTCACTTAGATTCATGGAAATGGGTGGTGATTTCCTGGATCGGGGTCAGTGCCTCTTTTCTGCCCTTTTATGGTCCTTTCGAGTTTGTGCCAGAGCAGATGGAACCAACATGGTGACCTTGGGCAAGGGTTATAGCATTAAAGTGAAAGTGAAAGTGAAGTCGCTCAGTCGTATCTCACTCTCTGCGATCCCATGGACTGTAGTCTACCAGGCTTCTCTGCCCATGGGATTTTCCAGGCAAGAGTACTGGAGTGGGTTGCCATTTCCTTCTCCAGGGGATCTTCCTGATCCTGGGATTGAACCCAGGTCTCCTGCATTGCAGGCAGACCCTTCACCCTCTGAGCCACCAGGGAAGCCCTATAGCATTAAAAGGAGATGATAAAGAGTGGCAGAGCAGTGGGACCCAGCTGTTTAGGCACCAGGGCCCGATCTCATGGAAGACAGTTTTTCCATGGACCAGGGGGCTGGCGGAGCGGAGTGGTGGTTTGGGGATGATTCTCATAAGGAGCATGTAACCTAGATTCCTCACAAGCACAGTTCCAAGTACCATTTTNACCAATCTCATGGAAGATAGTTTTTCCATGGACCAGGGGGCTGGCGGAGCGGAGTGGTGGTTTGATGATGATTCTCATAAGGAGCATGCAACTAGATTCCTCACAAGCACAGTTCCAAGTACCATTTTACTCCTGAGAATCTAGTGCTCCCACTGATCGGACAGGAAGAGGAGCACAGGCAGCAATGCAAGCCATAAGGAGCAGCTGTAAATACAGATGACTCTCCACCCACTGCTCATCTCCTGCTGCTTAGCACGGTCCTTAACAGGCCATGGACTGCTAGTGGCCTATGGCTCAGGGGTAGGAGACTCCTGTTATAGCAAGATCTCTGCCCCAATTTTGAAGTTCAGACAGCTTATACCACATTCTTGTGGTTAAACTTCTTGTTCATGTCATGTAAACACAGCTAGAAAATACAGTCCATTTGGTTTTCTGCAAGTTTTCTTAGAAATGAGTTGGGGGTGGCTGTTTTCTCGCTTCCTTGATGAAAGCAGGTGTTCTTATGTTATTTAATATCAGACTATACCAGTTATCAGTGGGATAGAATGTGAAGAACTGAAGAAAGCAGCAGTGGGGCCAAGAGCCAGAATGTGTACAACATGAATGTCATGCCATTCTGAATTCACTTCCTTTATCTTAATTTAACTTTATGATTATTTTTGTTTTCACTAGATTGCTATACCATGGAATGATTTATAATGTTTCTGAATTTCAGGAGGCTAAATTTCAAGCTTTTCATAAACTCTTTGCAAAAAAATGTAGAGAAACACAGGCTGACCTGGCTGATCTTGGGTGGTCCAGTGAATAGTGTCATTACTAGCTGAGATGGTGAATATACAACAAAGACACAGGAAAGGGAATACACGATAATTTCAGTTTTGAGAGATGGTTGTTATGGGATAATCCAGTAAAGATATTTAGGAAGGAGTAGAAAGTCTGAGACAGGAATTATAAATGCCTGAAAAGGGGAAAAAATCATTAAAAGGCAGAGAAAAAATCCAAATTTTTAATTCATGCATTGAACATGTATATATTCATTTAATTACTTTTATTCATTCATTCAGTGTAAGTTGCTCTTTTAACACCGGGGATACACTAATAAATAAAATAGAACATTCCCTTTCCTCATTAAGTTTATGTTTTAGTAGGAGAGACAGATAGTAATCACAGTAAACAAGTTAATAATAGAGTCTATTAGAAAGCAATGTATGCTATCATAAAAAATAAAGCAGGGTAAGGTGATTGGGAGGTGCTAGCAGGGGTAGAAATTGCAATGTTACTATATGTTTTGCAAATAATATCATCTATAAATGTATGGACACCAAGTGGGTAAAAAGTGGGTGGGATGAGTTGGGAGACTAGGATTGACATGTATATATGATTGATACTATGTATAAAATAAACACTAAAGAGAACCTACTATATATCTCAAAAAATCCTACTCAGTGCTCTGAGGTGACCCAAATGAGAAAGAAATCCAAAAGTGAGGGGATATATGTATCCATGTATGTGTGGCTGATCACTCTGCTATACAACAGAAACTAAAGCGTAAACTGATCATCTCAGGCAAAGGTGACACGGAGCTAAAATCCAGTGATGAGATGTGATAGCTGTACTTGTAAAGCTCCGTAGTTGGTTAATGTATATAACTATACAAATAATTCCTCAGACTCACGAGGAAGGTTCGGTACATTTCCTGCAACACTGTAGTTACCACCTAACAATTCTCTGGGTCCTCACACCTCTGTACCCTGCATTCCTTGAGAAAGATTACTTTTCCTTGTGTGCCTGGCAAAATATAATAGATGAAGGGAAGGAAAAGAAAGGAGAGATGGCAAAAGAACAGAATGGGGACATATCAGAATCTAAGAAGGTTTGAGGGTTTGCTTGTTCGGGTTTTTATTTTTCAGAATTGAAGTCAGTGTGACTATTTTCCTTAAGAAACTGAATCACCAAGTTGACAAATGACAGGCTTCATGAATTGATCTAGGCTATTACAGTTTGGTTCCACTGAACACTGTATTCATAAAATTGCATTTGAAACGCTGTATTCTTCCCCAAGCATCACATTTCAAGAGGGATACTTTTCAGTATGGTAAGCATCCATGCCTTTCCTCTGTTTTTATCTCATTTCCCCTTACGGAATTGCACTTCCCCTTCTCCAATCATGTGATTCCCCTATGATTTGCCTGCTCATGCCATCCAAGCTGGAAGGTCAGCCAGAATATTTTTACATGAAGTGTGAATGTGTCTGTGTGTGTGTGTGTGTGTAATAAGAGACTCCTTTTTGGTAAGACCAGGAAGTAACTCAATTACGAACAGCTGGAAGCCAGTCATTTTCCTTACCACATGGAGAACATCTCTGTAGTAAGAGGCTTTAATTGTTCCAAACAGGGACAAGCAGAGTGTAAACTGAATGAAAGGGGAGCACATCCTAAGACATTACTTGAGTCTATTGAATCCACTGAGTCTAAGAGGCTGAACAGATTCCCCACCATACTCTACACTTTTGGAATTTCCACTTATGTGAGCAAACCATTTTGCCTAACCTAATTTGAATTAGTATCCTAATAAAGATATAGATAGATAGATAAAGAAAGAGAATCTAAAAAGAGAAAATTGGTAACTAGAGTGGTTTCAAAAAGACTGACTCAGGAGCTGCTGCTGCTGCTAAGTCGCTTCAGTCGTGTCCGACTCTGTGCGACCCCATAGACGGCAGCCCACCAGACTCCCCCGTCCCTGGAATTCTCCAGGCAAGAACAGTGGAGTGGGTTGCCATTTCCTTCTCCAATGCATGAAAGTGAAAAGTGAAGTTGCTCAGTCATGTCGTGACCCCACGGACTGCAGCCTACCAGGCTCCTCCACCCATGGGATTTTCCAGGCAAGAGTACTGGAGTGGGGTGCCATTGCCTTCTCCGACTCAGGAGCAGTGGTTACCATTTCAAGGTAGATAGGGGCTGAGCCTCCCACAGAGAACAGTCAACATCAGAGCACTACTTAGAATGAAATGGGATTCCACTTGAAAGAGTCATTACTAGTCCCTGGAGTCTTCGGCAAGGGGCTATGTAGAAGATTCACCCTTTGGAGTTTCCATAGGAAATCTCTACGGTTTCTTAAACTCTGATATTCTATCATTTCCCAAAGACAAAACACACTAAAGGAACCATCACGGGAGAAATATCATCCACTATAAATTTATTTTCAAAAACTGCTTAGCCTCTACTGACCCAGAAAAAAGTTGTTCACAGAAGATACTATGAACAAGCTAATATTACATTGTGTGCACATGCGCTAAGTCGTGTCAGCCGAGTCCGACTCTTTGAGACCCTATGGACTATGGACTGTTGCCCTCTAGGCTCCTCTCCAGGCAAGAATACTGGAGTGGGTTGCCATGCCCTCCTCCAGGGGATCTTCCTGACCCAGGGATCAAACCTATGTCTCTTAAGTCTCCTGCATTAGAAGGTAGGTTCTTCACCACCAGTGCCACTATTGGTAGATAACACATTTCAGAAGAGATCACGGGAAAGTCATTTGGTGGTAAACTGTAAAAGTGTTTTGAGATGAAATTGGTGGACTTGACCCATTTCAGGAAAAATGATGATGGACAAGTGTAGTAATTTTAGAGACATAAAGGAAAAAATTTAATGGCTAAATTTCCAGACTTTGAAATGTGAATTTCATACTTAGATATGCCAGGAAATGTATTCTATAATATCAAAAAAGAGGAAATTTAGAATTCTTAGCACAATTTTGTCTTTTAGTAACACACTAGTGAGTCATATCCAGCAACTTCTACTCTTTTAGTTTGAGGATGCTACAAAATAGAAAGGGAAAGTATACATTATTCCTCATCTACATATTTACATGAACTATCTGGATTCTTGGGATCCTAAAGAATGAAAAAAAAAAGAGAAAGAAGATTTATAAAATGGTGCACTTCATTGATGGCATATATAAAAAACAATGTTTACATTATCCAGAATTAATAGTAAAAAGGTAGAAGGCTGATTATCACCTTTTGAACTTCTTACAACTTGAACATTATGAGTCAACAACAGAATGTTTTTCCTCTATGAATTTAAAACTCATCAATTGTTCTATTTGATGCTTATAAATCAGTCAGTCATTTTCAAAAGCAATTATGTACTTTAGAAATTCACCAAAAGGAAAATTCATAAAGTCAGATGAACAGCTCACTGCAGAAAGACATCAAAAGAGAATAAATGTTTTGTTTATGGAATACCATAGTAAATCTAAATGAAGGTGATACTATTTGCAATACAGTCAGAGTAGCCAAGGAAATTCAAGTGGACCTGAAGAAAGATATATGAAGAATATCTTTCGCACAGAAAATAAAAGTATAATGTCACTGTAATACTATAATAGATTACAATCCTGGTTCACAATTTTTGCTTAGATATTGAAACCAGTTCTATTGCCAACTGTAGAGGGTTCCCCTAAAGCTTGTGACTATGGGTAGAAGAATTCCATCATGTTTTTCTTTCCTATAACTAAGAAGAGAGGGAAAAACCAATTCATATTTATGTAGTCTGGCAATGATAATGTATGTACGATGTATTTTCACCCTTTAAATGCAAAAGTACTTTAGAAATTGGACAGTACCCTTCTGAAATTGATTGATAACTGACGAAAGGTCATAACATACTGTGTCTTATGTAGACTCTAAGGAAAACTCTAGCTGAAAATATATGAGAAATTTCTCTCAAACAAGAAAAAAATTTAAATACAAGCTTAAAGCATTTCAATATTCAGATTCTAAGGGCTTCCGGATAGCTCAGCTGATAAAGAATCCACCCACAATGCAGGAGACCCCAGTTCGATTCCTGGGTCAGGAAGTTGCCCTGGGAAAGGGATAGGTTACCCATTCCAGTATTCTTAAGGTTCTCTGGTGGCTCAGATGGTAAAGAATCTGCCTGCAATGCAGGAAACACTTGGGTTTGATTCCTGGGTTGGGAAGATTCCCCTGGAGGAGGGCATGGCAACCCACTCCAGTATTCTTGCCTGGAGAATCCCCATGGACAGAGGAACCATGGAATTTCTGATAGAAATGATATAGGATTTCAAGTAAACAAGAAAATCTTAATAGGGTTTCACTTAAATATTTTCAATGAAATATGTCAGCATATGAAATATTTACAGTTTCACATCATTCACTTGTGTTTGTTGTTGTTCAGTCGCTAAGCCATGTCCGACTCTTTGCCACGCCATGGACTATAGCCTACCAGGCTCCTCCGCCCAAAGGATTTTCCAGGCAAGAATACTGGAGTGGGTTGCCATTTCCTTCTCCAGGGGACCTTCCTGACCCAGGGATCGAATATGTGTCTCCTACACTGGCAGGCGGATTCTATACCACTGAGTCACCAGGGGAGCCCATATTGTTCACTACTTCACTTTATCTTCACGTTGCTTCACTTTTATCTCTCTTTCCTTCTCCAGAAGCACTCTTACACATGCTAATTCATTAGCTTCCGTCTACTTCTCTTAAGTAATCATCAGAAAGGCTGTTAAAATTTAAGACACAAACAACATAAAAGCAGCATGACTGAGTAAGAACACTATAAAATGAGGGTTGGATTCCGGTAACAGGTTTTGTTTGTTTCTTTCTTTTTCCGTGTGACCTTTTGTGACCTTAAAGAAGTCACTTTAATCTTTTTAAATATTCTTTTTCTCAACTGAAAATTAAAGAAGGATTGAATCAAAGGCTCTCTAAACTTCCCTTCAGCCATCATCTTCTAAAACGTTCATGATATCCCTGCAAAAATTAGCTAGATGTCCCTTCAAAACTTTGCCACAACTCTTTATGCGGCAACAGATGGCAGACGGTACAGGAAAATGTTTCACATTCAGAGTAGCTGCTTGGCTTCAGGAAAATAAAAACAGTAAGCACTCACCTTTCAGACTGTACAATTTTTATCATTGAAAAATGGGACTAAAGTTTAATTTACCAATACCTATGAGGAAAAGAAAAAGACTTCCCAATCAAACTAACCAGATAAGGATACTTATAGGAAAAAACCTTACACAAGAAAATGAGGTAACCCTATCAACTAGTTTAAAAATGTACATATAGTATTTGTTTCTTTAAAGCTAATCTTTTTGTGAAAAGGCTTTTGATGACAAATTCAATTTAATAGATATGAATTATTCAGATTTTCGATTTGCTCTATGTAAATTTCCGTATGTTGTCTTTTTTCAAGAATGTTTCCATTTCATCCTTGTTTTTGAATGTGATAACCAAGAAGTTACTCATATAATCTTTTATCTTTTCACTGTCTATAGAATATATAGTGATTCCACTTTTTTCATTTTTAATATTGGTAATTTGTCTATTATTTCTTAGTTTTTTTAGGAGTTTACAAATTCTATATTCTTAAAATTTAATATTTTCAAAAACCAACTTTTGGCTTTGTTAACTTGGTTTATTGTTTCTGATTTCTATTTCATTGCTTTCTGCTTTTATCTCTATAATAAATGTTACACATGCATCTAAAAAATGTATATTCTACAGTGGTTGGCTATAGTCATCTATAAATGTCAATTATGTCAAATAAGTTGAAGGTTTGTTAAAATATGCTATATTGTTATTTATTCTTTTTTATTTTACTAATTTTCCTATCAATTACTAAAAGAGGAATGTAAAAAAGCTTCCAGTCATAATTATGGAGGTGTCCATTTTATTCTTTAATCTTGTCAGTTTCTACTTTATCTATTTATGTTGTCTGTCACTAATCCATCTCTGACTCTTTGTGACCCCATGGACTGCAGCATGCCAGGCTTTCCTGTCCTTCACTATCTCCTGGAGTTTACTCAAACTCATGTCTATTGAGTCAGTGATGCCATCCAACCATCTCATCCTCTGTCATCCCCTTCTCCTCCTGCTTTCAGTCTTTCCCAGCATCAGGGTCTTTTCCTATGAGTTGGCTCTTTGCATCAGGTGACCAAAGTATTGGATTTTCAGCTTCAGCATCAGTCCTTCCAATGAATATTCAGAACTGATTTCCTTTAGGATGGACTGGATGGATCTCCTTGCTGTCCAAGGGATTCTTAAGAGTCTTCTCCAACACCACAGTTTGAAAGCATCAGTTCTTTGGCACTCAGCTTTCTTTATAGTCCAGCTCTCACATTCATACATGACTACTGGAAAAACCATAGTTTTTACTAGTTGGACCTTTGTTGGCAAAGTAATATCTCTGCTTTTTAATATGCTTTCTAGGTTTATCATACCTTTTTCCCCAAGGGGCAAATGTCTTTTTATTTCATGGCTGCAATCACCATCTGCAGTGATTTTGGAGCCCTCCAAAATAAAGTTTGTCACTGTTTCCTTTCTTTCCCATCTATTTACCATGAAGTGATGGGACCCAATGTCATGATCTTCATTTTCTGAATGCTGAGTTTTACCGGGGTCCTGCCCCAGTTGGATCCAGGGTATCCGAAGCGTGGATGGCGAGGCAAGAGAGATATATAGATTTAGCGAGCGATAAGGAAAGAATTTGCAGTTAAGAGAATAGAGGAGAGAAAGAGGCTTATATTCCTTGGTTTACACAGAAAATCAATAAAGTCTCAAGACAAGAGACTTGCACCATTTACGTAGGCCGCAGGTGCCCTCCCAGTCTCCCGAGGGAGTGAAGACGCAGGGCGCCTTCCCATTCAGGTCTTAGAAGCCCAGGCAAATAAGTAAACATGGAGGACCTCTGTGCTCCAGATGGGAATTAGCCTGAAAAGGAGAGTAAGAAAGAAAAGAAGATATGGGAAAACCAGGCTTTTGTGGAACTGGTCTTGGTCCTGGTCCGTCTCTTTATTTTTCAGGGAAGCTTTTATACTTTAAGTTGTACATAGAGATAAATGTAAGAAGCAGAGTCACGCAGGGTCAGCTGCTCTGACCCTTATCTAAAGACAGTGTTCTTTGGATATCTTTGTTCTTACAAGGGTCTTATGTTTGTTTACAATATCTTCTGGTCTGAGGACCGATTAACATTTTATGGCCCCATCTTTCTTTCTATTGATGAAGGTTAGTCAATCAGAAAACTTGTTTTCCCTTAAGATCTACTTAGTCTTAAGATAATGATAAAGTTACATTCTTACATAGCAAGGATACAATGGTTTATAACAAAGAAAGAGGAGTACAGTGATTTATAACAAAGAGAAACTTCATTAACTCAAAAGTATAGTATTGCTAACATTAAAACTACTATATTTCTTTTTCTACATTCCAGTTACATTGGTTAACATACTCCCAGGTGCGTAAGGATATGGAGGCCTGGCAGCAGTCATTAACTCAGCAATGAAACCCTTCACCAACATGATTTTTATCTTTAGAAAAGCCCTATGCTAACTAAGACTTTCAAAATATTCCAAACTCTTTGTGCTGTTTGTGATTGAGAGGTTGTAAACAATCATGTGCATAGTAGCAGAAGTGTGGATAACCCTGTCACATAAGCTAGTCTGCCAGCAGAGAGGTTTGACCTAAGACACTCCTTTTATATGCAGGAGACTATTAACTGGAGCTCTAAGTTAGTTTTCCAGAGAAAGATGGTCAGGGATAGCCCCTGTTAATGTCAGAAGAGTGTAGTATAACAGACAGATTTTGGTTTCGGGGGTAGATGCTCAAGTAGATCTAGGGGACCTCTTGAGTCTTGATCTGCCTTGCCCGCATGACCTTATCATGGGTGGGGTCGGGGAGTCCCTTGAGTCCTGACCCACCTTTGCCCATCAGGGCTCTTCCTCGTGACCTTTGCCATGGGTGGGATCTCCCATGCTGGCTCCCGGTAGAGTCTGAAGCTGGCTTTTTCACTCTCTTTCACTTTCATAAAGAGGCTCTTTAGTTCTTCTTCGCTTTCTGCCATAAGGGTGGTATCATCTGCATTCTGAGGTTATTGATATTTCTCCCAGTAACCTTGATTTCACTTTGCACTTCGTCCAGTCCACTGCTTCTCATGTTGTACTCTGCATATAAGTTAAACCAGGGTGACAATATATAGGCTTAATGTACTCCTTTCCCTACTTGGAACCAATTTGTTGTTCCATGTCCAGTTCTAACTGACCTGCATACAGGTTTCTCAAGAGGGCAGGTCAGGTGGCCTGATATTCCCATCTCTTGAAGAATTTTACACAGTTTGTTTGGATCCACACAGTCAAAGGCTTTGGTGTAGTCAATAAAGCAGAAGTAGATGTTTTTCTGGAACTCTCGCTTTTTTGATGATCCAGAGGATGTTGGCAATTTGATCTCTGATTCCTCTGCCTTTTCTAAATCCAGCTTGTACATCTAGAAGTTCACAGTTCATGTACTATTGAAGCCTGGCTTGGAGAATTTTGCGCATCACTTTGCTAATGTGTGAGGATTCTTTACCAGCTGAGTCAGAAGGGAAGCCCTCTCCACTCCTTAGATGTTGGCATTCTAACATTCCCATGGAAATCTGAGGTTTTTACCAAGTCCCTGTCATTTGGCAGGAGTTGAATTCCAATTTCTGCCTCTCTCTATGGTGAAGAGCAACTGAAAATTCTGCCTAGACTTTACATTCCAGAAATGTTAGAGGAGTTTGTCTTATTCACCCTGTCCTTAGCATCTAAAACAGCAGGTTCTTAATGTGTGTTGTCAAATTAATAAACTATGAAAGACTGAAAAAAATTTCTCAACAGGACAAGATACAAATCTGTTTTTCCTTCTCCTCTGGAAATTGTTCATCAATTCAATTATATTTTCTGAGTATCCACTATATTCCACAGATTGTGCCATGAACTGTATATTGAAGCATTTTTAGAATCAACCATTCCTGCCCTCGCAGAACTTGAAATTTTAGCCAGATATCATTCTGACATAATTTAGCTTATAGTCGATAGCCATGACTTTGCAATTAAAGGACCTACATTTGAATCCAGTTCCCTCACTGACTAGCTGAATGGCCATAAGTAAATATTCAACATGTTTACCCATCAGTAACATAGTGAAAATAAAAATACATCATGTGTTGTTATGGGCGTTATATGCAAGTACCTTGTACAAGATAAACACAGAATGATCGCTATTACTAAATTCATTATGAGACTAGCTCTCAGAAAATATCTAATCTTAAATTGGATATTTATTTATTAGATATTTAAATAATTGCACTGTATTATTATTTCACAGTCATATTTGGCCTAGATTCACCATGTAGTGCAATTCTATAGTGCTTGAACTTTAGAGTCAGATGTGTTTTGAAATTCAGATTTTGTTTCAAAGTCTAGGAAGTTAATATAGCATGTATGCCATATATTATATAACACTGAAGTACAGTCTGTGGCATGTCCCACCATTAAACATATTATTAATTAATACAATTAATGTTCATATGTATGCAACACTGGAATATTCACTTGAAGTGGGAAAAGGGTAGACTATGAGTAGTCATGCTGCTGCTGCTAAGTCACGTCAGTTGGGTCCGACTCAGTGTGACCCCACAGACGGCAGCCCATCAGGCTCCCGTCCCTGGGAGTCTCCAGGCAACAATACTGGAGTGGGTTGCCATTTCCTTCTCCAGTGCATGAAAGTGAAAAGTGAAAGTGAAGTCACTCAGTCGTGTCCATGGACTGTAGCCTACCAGGCACCTCCGTCCATGGGATTTCCCAGGCAAGAGTACTGGAGTGGGTTGCCATTGCCTACTCCATGAGTAGTCATAATAACCTGTTATTTTGGTCAGGATCTGACGCTAAAGTTTTGGCACCGTCTGAGGTGACATCAGCTTTAAGTTTCCGGAGCTTTCCAGATTTGGAATTATGAGTGAGGGATTATGGACATTGTGTAGCCACACCTTAAGAGTAATTGAGAGAAGGAATTAAGCAGGATGTCTGGTAAGAGAAAGTAGCCTGAAAAATATATTTGAATAAACCTGTATTTACTGAGGGGTTAGATTTCCAAACTGGGTGCTTCTGGCAAGTTTTAGTCTCCTGGGTTTACTCTTCTACTAGCTGAGTCTATATGGTCTGCCACAGAGCTTTGCATCAGGGTGGTAAAAAACAATATCAGGTGAATTAATAAATCAATGTATTACCAAAGCAAAAGAAAGCACAAGTTTGAAACCTCTCCTTTTCAAAAACTTCACTATTAGCTTTGAACAATCCCTTCTTTCCACTTCACTCTCCAATCTATCTCATAAAATCAGTTAGTTTTTCACAAAAGTCAGTCAACAAATTTGCTACACAGAGAAGCAGAGCANATAATAACCTGTTATTTTGGTCAGGATCTGACGCTAAAGTTTTGGCACCGTCTGAGGTGACATCAGCTTTAAGTTTCCGGAGCTTTCCAGATTTGGAATTATGAGTGAGGGATTATGGACATTGTGTAGCCACACCTTAAGAGTAATTGAGAGAAGGAATTAAGCAGGATGTCTGGTAAGAGAAAGTAGCCTGAAAAATATATTTGAATAAACCTGTATTTACTGAGGGGTTAGATTTCCAAACTGGGTGCTTCTGGCAAGTTTTAGTCTCCTGGGTTTACTCTTCTACTAGCTGAGTCTATATGGTCTGCCACAGAGCTTTGCATCAGGGTGGTAAAAAACAATATCAGGTGAATTAATAAATCAATGTATTACCAAAGCAAAAGAAAGCACAAGTTTGAAACCTCTCCTTTTCAAAAACTTCACTATTAGCTTTGAACAATCCCTTCTTTCCACTTCACTCTCCAATCTATCTCATAAAATCAGTTAGTTTTTCACAAAAGTCAGTCAACAAATTTGCTACACAGAGAAGCAGAGCAATCTTAAGACTCTCTTAGAGTGACTGAAAAGCATTCTGTACCATAGAAGATTGTAGTGCATCAGTTCAGTTCAGTTCAGTCGCTCAGTCGTGTCCGACTCTTTGCGACCCCATGAATCGCAGCATGCCAGGCCTCCCTGTCCATCACCAACTCCCGGAGTTCACCAAGACTCACGCCCATCGAGTCAGCNTGGATTTTGGATTGTTGGCGTTGTCTTCCCTCTCAGACTCTAGAAGAAGTCAGTACCAGAAAGTGTCTTGGCTGTGGATGTGTTTCTGATACCACAATGAAAATACTTATTTTAGTTTTGCTTTTAAAGTTTCAAGTGTATATATTTCACCACTGTTTGGCAACTAGAGTCCAAGAAGTCTCTTCTATAAAATCTCAGGATATATAAAGAGTAAATGTAAACGTGAAATATGGAAGAAATTTGTATTTGTATTGCAATAGGACTCAGTTTTAAGACACACAGTGATTATTTTAAATATATTAAACAAATCATAAACCTCTCCTTTGGAGTCAAGCTTCACTTTATCCTATAGTGAATATTCTCCTGAATGCAGTCTGACTTGTATGCGTCAATTTTTATTTCATGCCATTTCATTTTTTTAAGGTTGAAGATTAACTTTTCTTCTATAGTTGCATTAGAATGCAATAATAACCTTGAGAAGCACTTTGTATCATCTCTGGACTACTTGTTACTTTTAGAACTCCCTGATCATGTTTTCTATTTCAAAGCAAAAAAATCACCCTCAAAAGTAATATTGCACTTTTAAAAAGGTATGCGCACATATAGGTGATAATAAAACATGAAACAGGACCTATATTTTAAATACCACCCTCAAGATGTTCCATGACACATATTCATGGCTAGAAAAATACTTATAGCTATACACATTATTTTTTAACCTATATATTCCATATTTTTGCACAAAACAAAGTGGTTGGCTTGAAACACACTGTCCTTGTAAGATACTACTATTTACACTTGCCAACTTGATTTTTTTAACTGCCTCCTTCTCTGGCCACATGACATACTCTCCATTACTAAGGGTGTCAGATATGAAGGTCATTCAGCAAAGCAGCCTGACAACCTCTTTTTTTTAAAATGGTGGTTGTAAGACACAGACTAAAAGGCAGCCACCCCAACTTCAGGATTTGTAAAATTTATTTGTCTGTTCTGGGTCCTAGTTATGGTATGCAGGATCTTTATCAGTGGCAGGCACATTCCCAGTTGCAGCATGTGGGATCTAGTTCCCTGACCAGGGATCAAATCTGGGCCCCCTGCAGTGGAGTGTGAAGTCTTGGCCACTGGACCACCAGGGAAGTCCCTCAGACAATCTTGAGGATTCTTCTTACTAAAATGTTCTCTGATTTTTTCCCAGGGACATCTGTTGTTTCTTTTTCTTCCTACTTAACATAATTAGAACTTCAGGGGCTTGGGGTCATCTTTTTGCAAAGTCACTAGCAGTCCTTTATTTAAAGGTTCTTCTAAGTCACTAGCAGTCCTTTATTTAAAGGTTCTTCTAAGTCTTCGTTTTCTCCATACCTATATGTTAAAATTGCAAGTCCATTTTGCCTTGATGCTTCTATTCCATTCTCTCTCAAAATGTTTCTTCTTACCACAGCTGCCACCTGCTTCTCGAGGCCTCCTCAAGGTCCTAGTCTCTTCATGGCAATGCATTTCAAGCGACACATTCTAAATACTTGGTTGAAGATGTAAGTCACTTATTAAATACTCATGTCAAATTTCCAGTGTTTTTAACAACCTGTATTGATTTATTTCAAACCTTTTTTCAGACTCCTTTCCCACATATTTTCTCAAACCCCACAATTTAACTGGCACCAAAGTGTGATAATTCACATATTATTACATCTCAAACTTCCTTTCAGAAGCAGCTGTCTAATCTACCAATTCCCCCTTCTTCCTTCTTTCCAAATCTCATCTGGAATTTGTGTTTTCCTTTTGACAATGCTGCTAATTTCTCTCACAGTTTAATGATTAAATTTTTGCGGTGATTAACCAGAGATGCAATACAAAAAGAAGCCTTTCACTTTGCACCTTCACGCTAGCCATGTTTCTATACTACTATTAGCGTCAAATTCTGCAACATGTTTGCAGTATAAAGGTAATCTATAATTGGCACATTACGCCTCCAATACTTTACCCTAAAATGCAGTTAAAGGGTATTTTCTATCAAGAAATTTTCATAGTTTTAAACAGCTTTGTGACCCTACTAGAAGAATATATAAACACACATTTAAGGTAAATGAAATGTTTGTTTAAAAATAGGTAACTGTGAACAGAAAATCACTAATAGCATATACATGTAAAATTACAAATTACACATTAAAACATGTGAAGTAAACTGAAAAGCTTTTTCTGCCAAGCTTGAATGCAAACATTCCTGTTTCCCCAGCAGAAGTCAGTCATGTCACCAGCACATTCTGTGAAATAGCAATGAGTTGCATTCCTTACACTGCTACTGCTTCTTGATAAGAAATATTTTAAAAAGAAAACTGTCAATAAGTTGCACACATGCAGAACCAGAAGGCACAAAACACATGATTTTGGAATTTTTCACCAGTCATTTTCTTTACATTGTTGAATTTAAGCGTTTCTTTCCAAAAACACACAGAAAGAACAGGAAGGTTTTCAAGCCACAAAATCAGCCCCAGGAAGTTGTGATAGGCCCAGGTTTCTCCAAACCTGCTCATGGAGCCATAGATGCCTCCACTTGGAAGGCATTCTCAAGTGTGGTGTTTCCTTTACTTTCCTTATGAGAAGTCAGGGAAATGCTATGAGGAATGCTGGTCACTTGGTCATTGCCACTGCCTGAAAAAGTCATTCAACTTTCAGATAAGGAAAGACTGAAGAAGGCAGCCCAACAAAACATAGGGTGGTCCTTTACCAATCACTAGACAAAATTTCTTTAATCTCCAAGGGAAATCAAGACTCTTTGATATGTAGGACTTTAAGGCTAACATGGTAGCAATACAAAGATGGGTAAGAAAGACAGAGAAGTATACATCCCAGTATAAGTCCCTCTCAGGGTTGAAACTTATTTGTAAAAGATATAATAAGGCTGTTATTTCATGAAGCATGTTCACAGCAACAAATCATAGGATAATACTACTATACATCCTAGAAATAAAAATCAAAGATATTTTAAATGCATAGTTGAGATGAAGGGAAAGTAATGGAGTTCCTATCTGGTCAAAAACAAGAAGAAATGTTGAATTTACTGTTGTATGAGTTCTGAGACTTGTCTCTGCCTCAGGGATTGTGTGGAAATTTTAGACAACCTAGACCCTGGGTTTTAATGAGCTCTGTGCCTCCTGAGAAATCTGTATGCAGGTCAAGAAGCAACAGTTAGAGCCAAACATGGAACAACAGACTGGTTCCAAGTTGGGAAAGGAGCATATCAAGGCTGTATATTGTCACCCTACTTATTTAACTTATATGCAGAGTACATCATGTGACATGCTGAGCTGGATGAAGCACAAGCTGGAATCAAGATTGCCGGGAGAAATATCAATAACCTCAGTTACTCAGATGACTCCACCTTTACGGCAGAAAGCAAAGAACTAAAGAGCGTCTTGATAAAGTGAAAGAGGAGAGTGAAAAAGCTGGCCTAAAACTCAACATTCAAAAAGTGAAGATCATGGCATCTGGTCCCATCACTTCAGGGCAAATAGATGGGGAAACAATGCAAACAGTGAGAGACTTCATTTTTTGGGGTTTCCAAAATCACTGCAGATGGTGACTGCAGCCATGAAATTAAAAGATGCTTGCTCCTTGGAAGAATAAGTATGACAAGCCTAGATAATGTATTAAAAAGTAGATATACCATTTTGCCAACAAAGGTTAATCTAGTCAAAGCTATGTTTTTTCCAGTAGTCATGTATGGATGTGAGAGTTGGACTTTAAAGAAAACTGAGCACTGAAAAACTGATGCTTTTGAACTGTGGTGTTGGAGAGGACTCCTGAAAGTCCCTTGGACTGCAAGGAGATCNTTTGCCAACAAAGGTTAATCTAGTCAAAGCTATGTTTTTTCCAGTAGTCATGTATGGATGTCAAAGTTGGACTTTAAAGAAAACTGAGCACTGAAAAACTGATGCTTTTGAACTGTGGTGTTGGAGAGGACTCCTGAAAGTCCCTTGGACTGCAAGGAGATCCAAGCAGTCCATCCTAAAGGAAATCAGCCCTGAATATTCTTTGGCAGATCTGATGTTGAAGCTGAAACTCCAATACTTTGGCCATCTAATGCAAAGAGCTGACTCTTCTGAAAAGACCCTGATGCTGGGAAAGATTGAAGGCAGGAGGAGAGGGGGAAACAGAGGATGAGATGGTTGAATGGCATCACCGATTCAATAGATATGAGTTTGAGTAAACTCCGGGAGTTGGTGTTGGACAGGGAGGCCTGGTGTGCTGCAGTCCTTGGGGTCGCAGAAGTTGGACATGACTGAGCAACTGAACTGAACTGAACTGTGCCCTCTAGCTGAAAGCACTGGAACCCAGAGCATGAAAAAATGTTAGAGTTGAAAACACCCTGTAAAAGGCTGGGGATGGAAGTGTAATATCATTAGCATATAACTGGGATTTTTAAATTTCCATGGTGAGAAAGAAAGAGAAACAGAAAGAGAAGGAGATATCATGAGTCTATTTGTCATCATGGCTTTGGCTCTGGGTAAAGAGGGGGCAAAATCCCCTCCTAGGAATTTCTCAGGGCAACACCTCATTCATAAGGATTTGGTGCCTCACTNGCGCTGTCATTGATGTACTGTTACAGAATATATGTTAATCAATAAGAAGTTCAGAATATATTTTTGAATGAAAAAGTAAGATTATAAAGCATCGTTATTGTAATAAGTGTGGTTGATTTTTTTCATTTTTGGCTCATTTTTGGGTTTCCTTCAAAATATACGTATTGCAAGCATATTTGTCATTGCAATTTAGTATAACATCTCATTAAGCTGCTGCTGCTAAGTCACTTCAGTCGTGTCCAACTCTCTGCAATCCCATAGACAGATCACTCCAGGCTCCCGCATCCCTGGGATTCTCCAGGCAAGAACACTGGAGTGGGTTGCCATTTCCTTCTCCAATGCATGAAAGTGAAAAGTTAAAGTGAATTGCTCAGTCGTGTCTGACTCTTTGTGACCCCAGGGACTGCAGCCCACCAGGCTCCTCCACCCATGGGATTTTCCAGGCAAGAGTACTGGAGTGGGGTGCCATCGCCTTCTCCTCTCATTAAACTAAAAGTGAATAATTGAGGAGAAAATTTTGCACCTAATCCAGCTATTGTTTAATGAATACACTTGACTTTTCAGACTTTTTTTCTGATCATTTAAAAAAACAAATCTAAATCAATGCAATATTAACAGACACAGCAAGATCCAAAGCCTGTGGCCATAACCCTGGATACCAGCACTTTCTACTTCCCCTGGCACTTTCTGTGTCTACTTATTATTACTACTGAAGTTTTCATTCATATTCAACACCCATGTCTGGTGCATTTTGTTTGATGAAAACAAGCTAATTAGTGCTGAACCTTTCCTAGTTCATAAATTTATTCCTAAGAACATTAAAAGGAAGTCAAGTAAGACATGTTCAGTAACAGATGTTTGCCTTTTTTGGCTGCCTTTTTACAGTGTGTTCTCTTTCATTACTTTTTAAGAAATTTAGCTAATGTTCCCTTTCCTAGAGAACAAGCGTACCTAGCTTCCCAGGAGGGTGGGGCTGGGGGGACTCCCCAGGGCAGGCACAGTCTGTTCACTCCTTAACCTAATAGTTGTTCCAGTGTTCTCTACGGCCAGCTTTTCATTTTTTCTATCTAGGTTTTGGTGACAATCACACTCCAGCTTATTTCAGAAAAGATGACTATGTGGCCTGGGAGATTATTATAAAACTAGAACTGTGATGAGCACTGTGGTTAATGCCCAGGGTCCTAGAGTCTCTCAAATACCTTTCTCACAAGAGGATATCTGAGAATAAAGGGTCAACATGACTGACAGATTTTGATTGAATCCTGTGGCTTCTATGGCAAAGAAAGATTGTGAAGTAAATTCCGAAACTAAAAAACAAATGGTCTCCTACTATCAAACAAATGAGAAGTGTAGATCAAGATTCTTCTCTATGAAACTGTTTATCAATCCCAAAATACAAATTTAAATTGTTTCTATTTACCTAACCTTCCATTTTTGAATATTTCTTAGTGTGAGTGCTATTGTGATGTAGTTTAAATTGTGGTACATTGGTAAACCTAAGTAACATTATAATCCAAAGCAAGCATTCATCAACAGTGCTTTCTTTTAAAACTTTGTTAGAACAGTTTTAAATATATATGCCGACCAATTTATTGTGACTGTACATCTTAAACTATTGCCAGAGGAATTCTACATAAAATACCTCCTTTATTCTTCCCCAAAAGTACTTTAAGGCAACAGTAGAAATTTTTATCTAGAAAGAAAGATTCAAAAAAATAAATAATGTTCATAAAAATACCTAAGACCATATAAAATATATGTATAAAAATATCAGGTTCAGATAATCCTGCTGCAAGGCAATATAACCACTGAAATGTAGACTTTTAGCTGCAAGTACATACATTAAAATAATAATTATATATATATATAGGAGTATATCAAAATAAATATCTGCATCATTTTATCACTAAGATTCAAAATTTTATATTTCATAAGAAAATAAATATGCATTTCAAAATTAAAATGTGAAATTTGAAGATAATGTACAGTATTAAATATCACTACTCCTTGTAACAGGAGTATAACAAATAAATTAAAAAATTAGAAAAAAGGAAACTATTGGAATGTTGTTCAACATGTCAAATCATAGTCATGTAGTTAACTCAAGGCTTAAAGCAGTCCTAAGCCTACTACAGGATTTTCAACATATCATTTCATTAGTAATCAAAATGATCTTTTTAAATATAAGAAATTATTTGAATAAATGGAAATTTTAAATAGTCACAATGATTTATGTTAATCCTTTGAAATATCAGAAAATCAAATCAGATGACCTTTTTATCAAATATAGCCCACAAGATGCTACTATCATGAACATGAAAATAATTAAAAATCTCTCAAATATGTGGTGAAGGGAAGGAAAACAGCAGAGAGAAAAGATTATGATGGAGGAGGAAAAAAATAGGAAAGATGTTTTACATATTAACAGTTTTTAATTGACTACTTTTTATTACGTAGTAACATCTTTCAAGTGAATGCCCATTGTCTTTTGACAGCACAATTTGGTAAAGAATCACATAAAAATATCTAAATTTCAAAGAAAATATCCTTAGATTCTTACAGTTTTCTCTCACCAAAATTGTGCAAGAAAATGCTCCAGAGAAAACTGATAAGAAACTTCATTAAAATCTAGTCAACCCATTCCACAGTCAAAATATAGAGAACAATGCTATATTTGGCATGTCTTAATTTCTAAAAATGTTTCTTATAAAAGTTATTTTAGTTGTGTTTATGTGATGACCCTACATGTATGTGTAAAATATGACAGTGACTCCTGGTTTCTCTCACATAGGACTGTTCTCTTTGGGAGGTGCTGTGCTTAGCTGCTTCAGTGTACAACTCTTTATGCCCCCATGGACTGTAGTCCACCAGGCTCCTCTGTCCATGGAATTTTCCAGGCAAGAATACTGGAGTGGGTTGCCATGCCCTCTTCCAGGGGAACTTCATGACCCAGGGATCGAACCTGCATCTCCTGCATTGCAGGTGGATTCACCACCGAGCCACAAGGGAAAATCCAAAGTGATGAATCTATACTTATGTTTAAAAATATGACCAATGACTCCTGGTTTCTCTCATACAGTACTTGTTCTCTTTGGGAGGAGGGAAGTCCAAATGCAAGAGGACTCACAATGTGTTCCTTGAAACACAAATCAACAACATGGAATGCAACCAGTTATTAAACCAAATTCTATATGCTTGTATTCCTTTACTTCCTGGTGTCACGGTTAGGCAAATTCTTTTCACATAAAGACAGTATGGTACTGGCACAAAGACAGAAACATAGATCATTGGAACAAAATAGAAAGCCCAGAGATAAATCCACGCACCTATGGACACCTTATCTTTGACAAAGAAGGCAAGAATATACATTGGAGAAAAGACAATCTCTTTAACAAGTGGTGCTGGGAAAACTGGTCAACCACTTGTAAAATAATGAAACTAGAACACTTTCTAACACCTACACAAAAATAAACTCAAAACGGATTGAAGATCTAAATATAAGACCAGAAACTATAAAACTCCTAGAGGAAAACATAGGCAAAACACTCTCCAACATAAGTCACAGCAGGATCCTCTATGACCCACCTCCCAGAGTAATGGAAATAAAAGCAAAAATAAACAAATGGGACCTAATTAAACTTAAAAGCTTTTGCACAATGAAGGAAACTATAAGCAAAGTGAAAAGACAG
>SJYA01002302.1:0-15871 GCA_006410615.1 Neotragus moschatus
TGGACAGGACTGAGAGACTGACGCTTTCACTTTCACTTGCTTACCAATCTCTTTCCTCCACAAGACTGAATTCTTTGAGGCTTTCCCCCCTTACAACCTCTGGTATGATGTCTTGGATGTAGTACATTTTCCATAAAAGCCTGCACTGAAATGATAGAAGCTGAACATAGAACCTACTATAGGATCTCGCTGTTTCCCATTGGCAGTCATGTCCTGACTGGAGCCCTTTTTTTATTCTCTGTCAGTGGAAAATGGACCAGGGAAGGGAGTACAGCTACCATCAAAATGAGTTGGTAAGGACAGCCTTTTAAGAAAGACAGAAGACTAAATTGTTAAATGAAGATAGCTAGGGAAGGATGAGGGCTGATAAAGGTCCATTGGTTTTCCTGGTGGTTAGGGATGACCTTCAGTCGAGCTAGAATGGCCTCGGTTAAGTGATAAGGAAAAGCCAGTTTACTGTAGGCTTGAAAGTGAGTGGTGGTAGTTTAGTTGCTAAGTCGTGTCCGACTCTTGCAACCCCATGGATTGTAGCCTGCCAGGCTCCTCTGTGCATGGGATTCTCTAGGCAAGAATACTGGAGTGAGTTGCCATTTCCTTCTCCAGTAGATCTTCCTGACCCAGGAATCGAACCCAGGTCTCCTGCATTGCAGGCAGATTCTTTACCAACTGAGCTACAAGGGAAGCCTCAAAAGCCTTAAAAGTGAATGGGTGGTGATAATTGGCTGGAAGACAGTACAGGTTATAGACTATTTCTGCTTCAGGGTTGAGCTCAGGTCCAGGATGACACATCCATGCCCTCCACAAGTCTATTCTCCAGCCACGCCAGCCGTATCACAGCTTCTTTTTTACACATAGTGATTTCCCATCTGCTGGATTTCCTTCTTGGTCTCCCCCAATGACCTGAGGTTCCAATGTCAAGTACCCTGAAACTCAGAAGTCTTTTCTCAATTGCTTCAGCTTAATATGTTCTGTTTTGCCCTGAAACTGATAACACGCACGCTTTATTTTTTAACAAATTATTTATTTAATTGGATGCACCAGGTCTTAATTGTGGCAAATGGTTTGATCCCCCCCCCCCACACACACACACACACACACACAGGCTCTAGGCACACGAGCTTCAGTAGTTTGGCACCTAGGCTTAGCTGCCCTGCAAGCATGTGAAATTTTTCCCAACAAGGGACTGAACCGGTGTCCCCACATTGGCAGGTAGTTTCTTAAGCACTGGAACGTCAGGGAAGCCCAGCACATGGGTCTTCAGTTGCGGCTTGTGGGACCCAGCTCCCTGACCAAGGATCAAGCCCGGGCCCCTGCATTGCTGCTGCTGTTGTTCAGTTACTAAGTTGTGTCCGACTCTTTGTGACCCTATGGACTGCAGCACACCAGCCTTCCCTGTCCTTCACTATCTCCTAGAGTTTGCTCAAACTCATGTCCATTGAATCAGTGATGCTATCTAACCATCACATCCTTTCCTGTCCCCTTCTTTTGCCTTCAACCTTTCCCAGCATCAGGGTCTTCTCTATTGAGTCAGGTCTTAGCATCAGGTAGCCAAAATATTGGAGCTTCAGTTTCAGCATTAATCCTTCCAATGAATGTTCAAGGTTGATTTCCTTTAGGATTGACTGGTTCAATCTCCTTTCAGTCCAAGGGACTCTCAAGAGCCTTCTTCTCTAGCACCACAATTCAAAAGCTCCCCTTACACTGGGAGTGGTCTAAGCCACTGGACCACCAGAGAAGTCTCAGTTACATATAAGATTTCTGATGGCATTAAACACATTCAGCCTAGTATTTGGAGAAGGACATGGCAACCCACTCCAGTATTCTTGCCTGGAGAATCCCAGGGATGGGGGAGCCTGGTGGGCTGCCGTCTATGGGGTCTTATCCCTTATTAGTCTGTAAGGGATAAACAGACTTTAACAAATACTAAATCTTCTTTTCATCATATTAAGATACTACTTATTCATGTTAGATACTATACAATGGGTGTTATAATTGTCTTAAGTAGATTCAGACAAGGAATTTTAAGTCAGAAAAATTAAATCAAGACTTTTATAGTTTCATTTTAATCCAACAAACATGTACTGAATATCTTTTGTGTGCAAAACATTGTGCTATCAAGAAGTTTAAGATCTAATGCATTAGTCTGTAAACTTTTTAAAATAAGTATTCAGTAAATATCTTAGACTTTTAGACCATATGGTCTCTGTCTCAACTATTTAACTCTGCCACTGCAATAAGAAAGCAACAATAGATACTGTTTAAACCAATGAGAGTGGCTATACCCCAATAAAGCTTTATTTATGAACCCTGAAATTTGAATTTCATAAAATTTTCATATGTTATGATACATTATACTTCTTTTGATGTTTTAAAAAACAGTCCCCTACCCAAGTAGAGGATGGTATTTCCATGCCCAGATGGGTCAGAACGAGAGGGCTGATGACTGAGATTTCACGCTCCATTAGCTCACACCAACCAATCAGAAGAAAGTCAGGCACCCTGTAGCCCTCAGCCCATATGTAGCCTTTACAATCATTATGGAGTTCAAGTGTTTTGAGCACAAGTTACCTGTTCTGGCTTGGCCACGGTATAAAACTTCCCCTCCTCCAAATTCCAATATTTCAGTTTGTTTGGCCTCACTGTGCATCAGGCATACAAAATTAGGTTCAACAACAGAAGTAACTTTGAAGTTCTATTCTTAATACTAAAACAGCCTATTATTTTGCTGCTGTTTTGACAAGATTTGTGACTGACTTGTGACTTCCCTGGGTGGTCAGTGGTAAAACCTGCCTACCAGTGCAGGAGTAGAGGAGACGTAGGTTTGAGCCCCGGGTCGGGAAGATGCCCTGGAGGAGAAAACAGCAACCCACTCCAATATTCTTGCCTGAAGAATCCCATGGACAGAGCAGCCTGCCAGGCTATAGTCCACGGTGTCACAGGAAGTCGGACACGACTGAGTGACTGAGTACGCACGCACATGACTGACTTAGAGTTTTGTACACTTTTTCACAGAATATTTATTCAGTGCCTACCTCATTCTCAGCACTATGCCAGGAACTGAGGAACAGCTGTGAGGAGGTCAGAAAAGAGGGCTGTTTTCAGAAAAAAAAAAAAAATCACTGTTTTTCAGCTATCATTGTAAAATAATTCAATTATTATCAAAGGACACTAAAACCAATGAGTGAAACATTGTTAAAGAACTAAATATTCACATGTTTTCAAAACATGGATATTAACTATCAAGTGGTAAAGGTATTTTTTTCAGATGGGACAGCTTTCTATTTAATGTTCATTTGCTCTCTAATTTGTACATTATGTAGCACTTTAAAACTCTAGATTTAGGGAGAAAAGACACAGTTCATGCCTTGGAGGAGTTTACAGTCTGATAGAAGCAGTTCTTATTTTGTCTGTTGTTCGGTAAAGGCGTTTTTAGAAGGAAGCGATCTGATTGATAGACCCCATCTTAACCAAATGACCCAAGAGCATCACCAGCAATAGCACAGACTAACATTAGGTCTCCTGAGCTGATGCAATAAGAACCTCATCGCTATGTGGGCTTCCCAGGTGGCGCTGAGTGAGTGAAAGTAGCTCAATCGTGTCTGACTCCTTACGACCGCGTGGACTGTATAGTCTATGGAATTCTCTAGGCCAGAATACTGGAGTGGGTAGCCTTTTCCTTCTCCAGGGGATCTTCCCAACCCAGGGATAGAACCCAGGTCTCCCGCATTGCGGGCAAATTCTTTCCCAGCTGAGCCACAAGGGAAGCCCCAGGCGGCGCTAGTGGTAAAGAACCCACTTGCTAGTGCAGGACAGGCAAGAGAGGTGGATTTGATCCCTGGGTCAGGAAGATCCTCTGGAGAAAGGCATGCCAACCCACTGCAGTATTCTTACCTGGAGAATCCCATGGACAGAGGAGCCTGGTGGGCTACAGTCCATAGGGTCACAAAGAGTCAGATGCAACTGAAGCTACTTAGCACATCATATTAATACTCTTGCCAAAAATAGATCAGAAAAGATTCTACAAGACAAGGAGCCTGAGCATTCCCTGGTGGTCCAGTGCTTAGGATTCGGCATTTTCACTGCCTTGGCCCTAGGTTTGGTCCCGACATTTCGCTTCTGCAAACCATGCTGTGACGTGTTAAAAAAAAAAAAAAAAGAATAAAATGTCTTAGCATAAACTTAGTCAAGGAGGTAAAAGACCTATACTCTGAAAACTATTAAGCACTGATGAAGGAAATTGAAAATGGAAAGATATCCCATGCTGTTGGATTAGAAGAATTAATATTGTTAAAATTTCCATACTACCCAAAGCAATCTACAGATTTAATGAAATCCCTATCAAAATGTCCATGATATTTTTCACTGAAAAATAATCCTAAAATTCATATAGAATCACAAAAGACCTCAAATTACTGAAGTAATCTTGAGGAAAAAAAGAAAACCTGGAAGTCCCAGACTTCAGCCTATACTACCAAGTCACAACAATCAAGACACATGCTACTTACCAGCACAAAAGCAGACACATAGATCAATAGAACAGAACCAAGAGCCCAGAGTTAAACTCAGGCACATATGATCAATTAATCTATGACAAAGAAAGCAAGAATATACAAGGAATGGAAAAAAGACAGACTCTTCAACACGTGGTATTGGGAAAACTTGACAGCTATTTGTAAAAAAAAAATGAGATTAGAACATTCCCTTGCACCATACACAAAAATAAACTTAAAGTAGTCTAAAGATATAAATGTGAGACCTGAAACCATAAAACTCTTCGAAGAGAACATAGGTGGAACACTTTTGATGTAAATCATAACAATATTTTCTTGGACCATTTCCTTAGGCAAATAAGTAAAATAAAAGCAAAAATTAGAAAACGAGACCTATTTTAAAAAAATAAAACTTAAAAGCTTTTGCACCACAAGAGAAACCATTCACAAAATAAAAAGACAACCTATAGAATGAGAGAAAATATTTGCAAATGATGTGACTGACAAAGAGGCAATATTAAAACATATAAACAGCGCATACAACTCAATATCAAGAAAACAAACAACCCAATCAAAAAATGGGTACAAAACCTGAAAAGATATTTCTCCAGAGAAGACATACAGATGACTAATAGGCACATGAAAAAATGCTCAACATCCCTGATAATTAGAAAAATGCAGATCAAAAGAAGAGACATCACTTCACATCTGCCAGAAAGGTTATCATCACAATGTCTGCAAATGACAAATGCTGGAAAGGGTGTGAAGAAAAGTGAACCCCTGTACATTGTTAGTGGGAATATAAATTGGTCCAGGCACTATGGAAAATAGCATGAAGTTTCCTCAAAAGAACTAGAAATAGAACTGCCTCCTGCATGCGTGTAAGTCATTGCAGTTGTGTCCGACTCTTTGCAACCCTATGAACCACCAGGTCTGTGGGATTCTCCAGGCAAGAATACTGGAGTGGATTGCCATTTCCTTCTCCAGGGGATCTTCCTGACCAAGGGTTGAGCCTGTGTTTCCTGTGGCTCCTGTATTGCAGGCAGATTCTTTATTGCTGAGCCACCAGGGAAGTTCAAGAACTAACAATTTCACTCCTAGATAAATATCCAGAGAAAACAAAAACATTAATTGGAAAGTATATATGCACCTCAATATACATAGCAGTGCTATTTACAATAGCAAACACAGGGAAACAACCCGTGTCCATTACAAACAAATGGATAAAGAAGATGAGATATATATGTATATATATTTTTAATATATATACACACACAATGGAATATTACTCAGCCATAGAGAAGAATGAACTTTTGCTATTTATAGCAATGTAGATGGACCTGGAGACTATTATGCTGAGTGAAGTAAGTCAGACAGAGAAGGAAAAATATTTTATGATATAGAAAATAATACAAGTGAATGTATATGCAAATCAGAAAAGACTCCAATACAAAAAACAAACCTGTGGTTAATAAAGGGGAGAGAGAGAGGTAGGGAGGGATAAAATAGGAGTATGAGATTTATAAATATAAACTGCTATGTAAAAAATACTTAAGCAACAAGGATTTTTGTATAGAATAGGGAATTATAGCCATTATCTTGTGATAACTTATGATGAAGGGTAATCTGCAAAAATACTGAATCACTATGCTATCCACCTGACACTAATATAATATTGTAAATCCACTATACTTAAATTTTAAAACAAGAAACAATTGGAAAAAATTGAACATAGATTATATACTAATAGTATTATGGCAACTTAAAATATCTTAGAGTGATAATGGTACTGTTATGCAAGAAAGATTTCTTGTTCTTAGGAGATTCAAGTGGAATTACTTAGGGGTGAAGTATGACATTTACAACTTTCAAATAGTTCAGAAAAATATAAAGACAGAAGTAGAGCAAATGTGATAGAATGCTGACAATTGAAGATCAGGTGAAGGATATTTAGGTATTCGTTGTACTATTCTTTTAACTACTCTTTAGGTTTGAAATTTTTTAAATAGAAATTTGGGAAATTTTTTTTTAAGAAAGAGAGCTAAAACAAATAAACAAAAATACCTAATATACAACCTTTTACAGATTATAAGAAAAGTCAGTGAAGAAAATATGTGACCTGACAATGAGTAGCTGGGTAGATGGGAGCCTATTTTGGAGACTGTGTTCAGAAAAAATCTTCTCTGCAGAGATGTTATTTCAGTTGAGACCCTCAAGATCAGCCAGCTGAGTTAGATACCAGTAGGAAAAGGATCCCAGGATTTTAAGTTAAGGAAACATTGATTGCAAATGTGTCATGAAATAAATCGGAGAGGAGCAGGCAATAGCCATATTACACAAGGCCATTGTTAAAGGATTGAATTTTCTTTAAAAATTCAATGAGAGATGTCTGCACAACTCTGTGAGTTGTATACTTTAAAAAGTGAAAATTGTGTGATATGTGAACATCTCAATAAGAAATTATTTAATAAAAATAAATTCAAAAAGAATCCAGTGAAGATTTTAAGTAAGAACATGATACGACCTGGTGGTTTCTCTGGTGGCTCAGAATTCACCTGCAATGTGGGAGACCCAGGCTCGATCCTTGGCTTGGGAAGATCCCCTAGAGAAGGAAATGGGGTATTCTTGCCTGGAGAATCCCATGGATAGAGAAGCCTGGCAGGCTAGAGTCCATGGGGTCACAAAGAGTCAGACACAACTGAGCGACTAACACTTTCATGTGATACGACCTAATTTACCTTTAAAAGTTCCCTGTGGCTGACTGCAGCTTTCCTAAGTCACACATCCTCACTGCCTTGTATTAAGGTTCCAAATGTGTCTGATTTCTCTAGCAATCTGTAAATACTGGACTCATGGGATCACTACACAATGTAACTTTATATTCTTCAGAGTGTCAAGCCTAGCACCTTACTCATGTTTTACATTCAGAAAACATATGCTAAATGAAATGATTAACAAAGGGAAAACCGCATCTCAATGATAACCATATACTCTTTATGGTTTACATAATTTACATTTCTTTGGAATCAAGAAATCAGTGTCCAAATATATAGTCAGCATGGTTTATAAATATATATTCAATATGGAAACAATGAGAGACTTTATTTTCTTGGGTTTCAAAATCACTACAGATGATGGCTGCAGCCATGAAATTAAAAGACGCTTGCTCCTTGGAAGAAAAGCTATGACCAACCTAGACAGTATATTAAAAAGTAGAGATATTACTTTGTCAACAAAGGACCGTCTAATCAAAACTATGGTTTTTCCAGTGGTCATGTATGGATGTGAGAGTTGGACTATAAAGAAAGCTGAGCACCGAAGAATTGATACTTTTGAACTGTGGTGTTGGAGAAGACTTTTGAGAGTCCCTTGGACTGCAAGGAGATCCAACCAGTCCATCCTAAAAGAAATCAGTCCTGAATATTCATTGGAAGGACTGATACTGAGGTTGAAACTCCAATACTTTGGCCACCTGATGCAAAGAAATGACTCACTGGAAAAGACTCTCATGCTGGGAAAGATTGAAGACAGGAGGAGAAGGGGACAACAGAGGATGAGAAGGTTGGATGGCATCACAGACTCAATGGACATGAGTTTGAGCAAGCTCCAGGAGCTGGTGATGGACAGGGAAGCCTGACGTGCTGCAATCCTTGGGGTTGCAAATAGTAGGACACAATTAAGCGACTGAACTGATCTGATTGATGGTTTATAGTCCACTTCAAATATCACTGATAGGGACTTCCCTGGTGGTCCAGCAGTTGACTTCGCTTTCCAATGCAGGGGGTGTGGGTTGGATCCCTGGTCAGGGAGCTGAGATCCCATATGCCTCACAACCAAAAAGCCAAAAAACATGAAACAGAAGCAATATTGTAACAAATTCAATAAAGACCTACAAAAAAAAAAAAAATGATCCACATTTAAAAAAAGAAAAAAAACAAATATCACCTGATATAAACACTCCAAGAGAGTTCCATCCAGTCATGATATTGTTTATAACATCTAATTTTATTTTTGCATATTTTGCCACATTTTTCAAGTTTCCTACAGATGAACTTATAATACTTTCTAAATATTTATATTTTAAAAATATTATTTGACTGCATTCATGCTAAGTTGCTTCAGTCCTGTCTGACTCATTGCAACCCTGTGGACTGTAGCCTGCCAGTCTCCTCTGCCATTCCCTTCTCCAGGGGATCTTATAGACCCAGGGATCGAACCCTTGTCTCCTGTGTCTCCTTCACTGCAAGTAGATTCTTTACTGCTGGGTCACGGGGGAGTCCCTTATTTGGTTGCATGATCTTAGCTGCTGCAGGCACCATCTTGGATTTTCTTTGGGGCCTGCAGGGTCTTTTAGTTGTGGCAGGTGGGAACTAGTTCCCTGAAAGTGACAGTGAAATTCGCTTAGCTGTGTCCAACTCTTTTCAACCCCGTGGACTGTACAGTCCATGGAATTTTCCAGGCCAGAATACTGGAGTGGGTAGCCTTTTCCTTCTCCAGGTTTTCTTCCCAACTCAGGGATCTAACACAGGTCTCCCGCATTGCAGGCAGATTCTTTACCAACTGAGCTATCAGGGACCAGAGATCAAACCGGGTGCCCCCTGCATTGGGAGCAGGGAGTTGTCACCACCAGACCACCAGGGAGGTCCCTGTAATACTTTTATAATCAGGACAAGCAGCTCTTCTAGACTATAATTAGAAATGTATAAAAAATTTTAGATCATTAAAAACAACCAATTACCTGTAGTCTAAGAATGAAGCTTGCCCGATTTTCAGTCTCTGCAGGACTCTTCCTCACTCAGCTGAGGCCACTCACACATTTGTTTATTCATCAATAAAATGCTATCAGACTAGGGCTGATAGACAGACACACAACTCCAGAAGGATCCATTCACACAGAATACAGTGAATTGAAGATTGTCAGTTGGGGACAGTTAGGCACTAAGAATAAGTAGTGAAGAAGGCACTGGCACCCCACTCCAGGACTCTTGCCTGGAAAATCCCACGGACAGAGGAACCTGGTAGGCTGCAGTTCATGGGATTGCTAAGAGTCAGACACAACTGAGCGAGTTCACTTTCATTTTTCACTTTCCTGCATTGGAGAAGGAAATGGCAACCCACTCCAGTGTTCTTGCCTGGAGAGTCCCAGGGACGGGGGAGTCTGGTGGGCTGCCGTCTATGGGGGCGCACAGAGTCAGACACGACTGAAGCGACTTAGCAGTAGCAGGCNGACTGAACGACTTCACTTGCCCTTTTCACTTTCATGCATTGGAGAAGGAAATGGCAACCCACTCCAGTGTTCTTGCCTGGAGAGTCCCAGGGACGGGGGAGTCTGGTGGGCTGCCGTCTATGGGGGCGCACAGAGTCAGACACGACTGAAGCGACTTAGCAGTAGCAGGCACTAAGCAGGTTCTGCTTCAGGCAGTTTGTAAGCCTTGGAGGTAAAAGAGAAAACAAGGCATTGTGTTACAATTAAAAATGTAGTTATCTGGCTCCCCTGCTGCTGCTGCTGCTGCTGCTGCTACTAAGTCGCTTCAGTCGTCTCCGACTCTGTGCGACCCCATAGACGGCAGCCCACCAGGCTCCCCTGTCCCTGGGGTTCTCCAGGCAAGAACACTGGAGTGGGTTGCCATTTCCTTCTCCAGTGCATGAAAGTGAAAAGTGAAAGTGAAGTTGCTCAGTCGTGTCCGACTCAGCAACCCCATGGACTGCAGCCTACCAGGCTCCTCCGTCCATGGGATTTCCCAGGCAAGAGCACTGGAGTGGGTCGCCATTGCCTTCCCTAGTATGATGTAAATCCTGTGAGGCCAAGAACCATACAGACTTAGATAAATGAGATTTAGGAAGGAGGTGATCACTAAGAAGTGTCCCCAAGCAGCGAAGGGGTGCAGTCAAGGAAGAAGATTCCCATCAGAGCAAAGAGTAAATGAGAAGGCAAGAGAGGATTGTGTTTGATCTGTTGTTTGTCTAGGA
Source organism: Neotragus moschatus (assembly GCA_006410615.1). Taxonomy (NCBI): domain Eukaryota; kingdom Metazoa; phylum Chordata; class Mammalia; order Artiodactyla; family Bovidae; genus Neotragus; species Neotragus moschatus. Next base: position 10,461 of record SJYA01002302.1, read on the forward strand.
AAGAGAACAGGAGTAAGACAGTGGAGAGACACCCATCCTGGAGAGATTTATGAGTTTCAAGAAAGGCTTTGGATTTAACTCTAAAGGCCAGGAGAACAAAGGAAGAGTTTTAAGGAAAGAGTGGCTTTATGAGATTTGTGCATTCCTAAAGAGGCAGGATCTGACTGAAGGCAGGGAAATTTGTTTAGACGATACAACCTAAAACTAAGGGTTCATTATCTGTGGTCAATAGTAGGTTGAAGTTGGATAGGAAAATACATCTTTATTTTTACTTAGTGTTTACTGAAATTTAGGAATCCCTCACGCAAATTCATGAATCGTTCCATATTTTGAGGGGCCTTCCCTGGTGGCTGAGTAGTAAAGAACCTGCCTGCAATGCAGGAGACCAGGTTATATCCCTGGTTTGGGAGGGCATGGCAACCCACTCCAGTATTCTTGCCTGGAAAATCCTCATGGACAGAGGAGCCTGGTGGGCTGCAGTCCATGGGATCGCAGAGTCAGACACAACTTGGCGACTAAACCACCATCAGTTATAAATGTGGGCAATAAACCACAGTCCTATTAAATGTGTGTTTCTAAAACTGATAGAAATCAGATATTTTCACGATACATTCCTGTTACTGCAGCTGTTGCAGACTTTATTTATCCTCATTGCTACTATGAAATTATAGTAGTTATTACACCCACTGCTACAACTTATTCTTTCTTTATTAGAAATACATATGTTGCACTTTCATTTTTAAGTGTTCTGATAACTGCCTGTAATTTAACAGCTTCCTTCTTTATACATTTAAAATATTACTCTTGAGAAGGGTTCGTTGGCTTTACTAGATGGACAAAGTGAGCTGTGGCACAAAAAAGGCTTAAAATCCCCACTCAGGGTCTAGTTCTACTGAAACACCTCTGACTGAAGCTCCAGGCTCCTCTCCCTGACCTTGACCTCTTGCCCAATCTCTTCCGCTTTAAAAGCTGGTTCTTTTCTCCACCCTCAGACTAACTCCCTTCAGATTTTACCTCAGGACTCCCTGCACCTACCCTCCCTTCTCCAATCAAGTGTCCCTTCTATATACTTAAAAGAAAAAACTTATCATTTATTCCTTGATAAGAAATCCTGTTGAATTCTGTATTACTGGGATCACAAGAAGGCAATTTTTTAAAATGTACATTTGAGATTGTTGGGTCAACAAAAAGCACAGTTAAAGGAATCCAGAATTTCTAGTTACCTTCCACTGGTACTTGAGATTAATATTTAAGATAAATGTGTTAACTGTTTCTAAGTAATTCTGTAGTATTACCAAGGACCTTAGAAACTGGAGAACTCTGGCAAAAGTTCAGGAGCTTCTGAAAGGTTAGATTATTTTACACCAAACGTGATCTGGTCTTTCCTATCGAAGCACTTGTAAGCCAGTGGTTCCTGTAACGTTTTAATATAAAGCAGCTTAGCATTCAGATGGGCTCTATATACTCTTCTGACAGCCTGTTTTTACCCCAAACATAGCACTTGCAGGTGGTTACGCAGCATCCCAAAACCTAAACACTTGAGGTTCTAAATACCACAAGCGGCCGTGAATCTCCAGGACATGTAGTAATTTGTCAGTCTGCCGAGGCATGAAATAGGATTGGAGTCGCTGAGCCAGCCAGAGGCCTGACTGCCCAGGGTCTACCTTGCCACATGATGTTTTTTTATGTGCACAGCAAATCTCTAAGTGAAGTCCTGTCATCCCTGTTTTACAGATGAAGAGTTTGATGAAAAGTTCAAGTAAAATTAGAGGATCTGGAGATTTTCAAAGGTCTTTAGCGCTCTTTAAAGCTCTGGGAGTTGATGATGGACAGGGAAGCCTGGCGTGCTGCAGTCCATGGGGTCGCAAAGAGTCAGATGCAATTGAGAGACTGGACTGACTGAACTGAGACTATATTGATTCTGACTCAACTTCAGGAGTGAGCTCCCTGAAGGCAAGGAATTTGTCTTTAATCCTGGCTCCCCAGGGCATATACTGGACCTGACAACAGTAGGTGCTCAATAAACGGCTTCTAGATTAAATTCTAAAGAACTCTGCCTTCCCTCATAAAAAGGGAATTTCCTGGAGAGTACATCCTCCATCTTGATCCCATGAATTCCCAGCTTCTAAGAAAATACCTGTCTCATAAAAATTAAAAGTATTTATTGAGCTTCCCTGGTGCCTCAGTGGTAAAGAATCCACCTACTAACGCAGAGACACAGGTTTGATCCCTGGTCCAGAAAGATCCCGCATGCCGCGGAACAACTAAGCCTGCGCACCACAGCTGCTAAGCCAGCCCTCTAGAGTCGGTGGGCCACCACCACTGAGGTGCGCACACCTAGAGACCCACAGTGGGAGAGACCGCTGCAGAGAGAGGTCTGTGCGCCCCCGCGGGAGAGCAGCCTCCGCTCTCCGAACTGAAGAAGGCCCTCACACAGCAACAAAGATCCAGCACAGCCAACAATAAAGTATGTTTTTTAGCTAAAAATATTTATTAATTGATTAACTTTAATTTGTGTTTGGCACCTGACATACACTTTGTTTTAGAAGGTTTTCTGTAAATGTCTGAACATCAAAATAAGGTATGAAAATATAAATAAGCCCAATTTTATAGATAATTAGTAATTCTAAGTTTTCACCGTTTCTATTTTTTGGAGTAACTTGAATATCAGCCTCCTTATTATAGGGAGTTTTTACTTATAAAATATTAGGAGAGAAATCTCTTTTTGTTTTGGCTACTGATCATCAGTATACATATAACTGGTACACACAAATAATGGTGCTTTTTTTTTTTTTTTTTGTAAAATCCGGTGTTAGGGGCTTGCCTGGTGGCTCAGGCAGTGAAGAATCTGCCTGCAATGTAGGAGACACAGGTTTGACCCCTGGGTAAGGAAGATCTCCTGGAAAAGGGAATGGCTACCCACTCCAGTAGTCTTGCCTGGAGAATTTCATGGACAGAGGAGTCTAAGCCTGGCGGGCTATAGTCCCAAGGGGTCACAGAGAATCAGACACAACTGAGCAACTAACACAAGTGTACTTTTTTTTTTTAGTAAAATCAAAGTACTACTTTATTAAATGAGTTATTTTACACAATATGAACATCAGTATAATTATAATTGTAAAAAAATTTTTATAACAAGGATGGACTGATTTTCAGATTTCGAAATCAGACCCAACTGTACATTTACACAGAATTGTCTTTGCACGAAGCCCCAAAAGGAATAGCATAAAAATGAGCGTTTCTGTAGCCCTCCTTATTTTTGCTGATCAACAATTTGTTAGAAAAAAGCTGCAGGTTTGTTACCGAAGGGCTGAGATCATAGAAGAGTCGAAGGTGTCACAAATTCACCTATAAACAACTTTATGCCTGAACACCTAATGTAACATCTAGCAGCTAATTCTGGAGAAGTGGGGTCAGGATACTTGCTCTCAAAGGGCTGCTTGAAGGCCTTAGGGTTTGGCGTTTGTGTCCTACAAACCGTGCAGGTATACACTAAGGCAGCTTTTGGCAGCCTTTTGCTCATGTCCTTGTTTGTTTCTTTTGTCCAGACTGCTTTTTGGCAGTTTTCTGCTGAGACTGAATCTTCTGTTGTCCAGCAGCCACGTCTTCCCACCCTGGCCTCCTCCCTTCTGCCCCTATCCGCTTGTACACCAGACCCTCTTCCAGTCACGCCAAGGATACTTTTATATAACCATACTTTCTTTAAGTTCAAATAGAATAAAAATAACAATATTTGATTTCTCAGTTTCTTCAGACATTCATCTTACAGAATGAAAATCAAATTGAGGCAGAAATAAATATGGGGTGCTAGGTGGGGGGAAGTTTCAAGAGGGAGGGGACATACGGATGAAAGCGTTGGGGATGGCACTGGCACAAACACAGAAATATAGACCAATGGAACAAGATAGAAAGCCCAGAGATAAAACCATGCACCTATGGGCACCTCATTTTTGATACAATGGAGAAAACAGTCCCTTCAGTAAGTGGTGCTGGGAAAACTGAACAGCTACATGTAAAAGAATGAAACTAGAACACTTTCTGACACCATACACAAAAATAAACTCAAAATGGATTAAAGTCCTACATGTAAGACCAGAAACTATAAAACTCTTAGAGGAAAACATAGGCAGAACACTCTCGGACATAAATCACAGCAAGATCCTCTGTGACCCACCTCCTAGAGTAATGGAAATAAAAACAAAAATAAACAAGTTTGGCCTAATTAAACCTAAAAACCTTTGCACAACAAAGGAAACTATAAACAAGGTGAAAAGATGACACTCAGAATGGGAGAAAATAATAGCAAATGAAATAACTGACAAAGGATTAATTTCCAAAATATACAAGCAGCTTATGCTACTGGATAAACAATACAATCAAAACATGGGCAAAAGACCTAAACAGACATTTCCTCAAAGAAGACATAAAAATGACTAATAAACACATGAAAAATGCTCAACATAGCTCTTTACTGCTGCTGCTGCTAAGTCGCTTCAGTCATGTCTGACTCTGTGCGACCCCATAGATGGCAGCCCACCAGGCTTCCCCATCGCTGGGATTCTCCAGGCAAGAACACTGGAGTGGGTTGCCATTTCCTTCTCCAAACTGCAAATCAAAACTACAATGAGATTATCACCTCACACCAGTTAGAACAGCCATCATCAAATAATCTACAAGCAATAAATGCTGGGGAGGGTGTGGAGAAAAAGAGAACCCTCTTACACTGTTGGTAGGAATATAATTTGATACAGCCACCATGGAAGACATTATGGAGATTCCCTAAAAAATGGGATTAAAACTACCATATGATCCAACAATCCCAATCCTAGGCATACACCCTGAGAAACCGTAATTGAAAAAGAGCCAGTGTTCATTGCAGCACTATTTGCAATAGCTAGGAGATGGAAGCAACCGAGATGCCCATCGACAAATGAATAGATGAAGAAGCTGTGGTACAAATACACAAGGGAGTATGACTCAGCCGTAAACAGGAATGCATTTGAGTCAGTGCTAGCATGACTGAGCGACTTCCCTTTCACTTTTCACTTTCATACACTGGAGAAGGAAATGGCAACCCACTCCAGTGTTCTTGCCTGGAGAATCCCAGGGACGGGGAGCCTGGTGGGCTGCCGTCTATGGGGTCGCACAGAGTCGGACACAACTGAAGCGACTTAGCAGCGGCAGCAGCAATGAGATGGATGAACCTGGGGCCTATAATACAGAGTGAAGTAAGTCAGGAAGAGAAAACCAAATATGTCTATGGAGACACAGTGGGGATGCGGACATGGAGACCAGACTTATGGACACGGGGTGGGGCCGGTAAGAAGGAGAGGGCGGGCAAATGGAGAGAATCATATGGAAACATATACCCTAAAATATACAAAATGGATAGCCACTTGAGGATTTGGTGC